>PVKU01003094.1:0-194051 GCA_004027475.1 Anoura caudifer
ATCTAAACTGAATTCCCTCGTAGCATTTATCAGATCTAAACTGAATTCCCTCGTAGCATTTATCAGATCTAAACTGAATTCCCTCGTAGCATTTATCAGATCTAAACTGAATTCCCTCGTAGCATTTATCGTTGCTCTGTCTTCTGTCTATATGATGGCATTTTACTAGAAACCAAAGCTGCGGAGCAATAGTTGTTCACACATAGTCTAGGCACTCCTTTTTGGTAAAGGAAACAATACTGAAAGTTCTATAAGAAAAAAATGTAAGTTTTTGGTTTAGATTTCTTCTTTATTAGCTTCAATATTTTTTGCATGTGTTTCTTCTCTCAGATAACAGGTTTTTAAATAATGATTGAGATTATAATAGCCTCTGTTTAATAAACTGGAGTTAAATAGTTTTAAAGCACACTCACAAAATACTTCAAAACACAATTGAAGGATCAATTTTCAATTTCAGAAATGTACTTATACCAAAATTAGTCTCTCTAGATATTGTACCTATTTTCTGTGGCTAATTAATCCATTTCTTGAGAGACTTATTTCTGCCAAACATTTTAAAATAAGTAGTATTTGGAAGAATACAATTATATAAATTATTGTATTCATGTAAGTAATAAAATTTTGAGGAGATGCTTTAAAGTAGAAGCTTAAATGTTTTTTTTTTTCACCATTTCCACAAAATAATAACTTGACCAATTTTGCAAATTCTGCATTACATCACTGGTAAAAAGAAGGTCTTGGTGTAGGGCTTCCATGAAAATAAAATGTAGATGATTAAAAATGTAATTGTACAGTTATGCATAATCTGTGTTCCCCGCACTTTTTTGTCATAAGGTTATGTTGGAGGAAGTACCTTCTTTTGTTTGTCTCCAGCTCAATCATGTAATAGTTACCCTGCGTTTCAGGAGCTTTATTTGGTCTATCATCATAAAAGTTAATGGTAGGTTGCTAATGCAACAAGGATCACAAGTTCAACAATGCTGATTGTTACTACCCATGTTGCAGTGACTCAGCACTTTCCAAAACCTATTGATGTAACAGTCGCTCATCCATGTGCTACGGGACCACAGGAAAGATAATATAACCATCATGGATTTTTATAAAGTAATTTTCCATGAGCTAAAAGCCTCTTTTTTAGAACAAGGTGCTTGCAGACTGCTTTTTTTAAATGAGAATATAGACGGTAGCAGATGGGAAACAATCACAAAGATGCTACTCATAAATAGCTGTACTACCAATCAGCTGGCAATTCACTCATTCATCAAATATTTATTGACTGCCTCTTATGTGCCACTGTATCTTGGAGAAAATGAAGTAAGTTTTAAAAATAACATTTGTAAGGATGGACATGAGGACTGGCTGCTGCTGGGTATGGTACTGGGGGGACGTGATAAAATGTGCTAAAGTTAGACTCTTGAGGACGGTTGCACAACCGTGAATATCCTGAAAACCCCTGAGCTGTGCACATGCATTTTAAATGGGTGGATTCTATGGTATGTGAATTATATCTCAATAAAGCTATTTTTTAAAAGATGCTTTATTGATGGAAGACAAAAATCATAGTGAAATTGATTATCATATTGACACGGACCAGATAGGCAAGTTTGCGTCACGCAGTTTGTGAGTCGGTTCTGAAGAAGGTAGACCGCCTGGATTTGAGAAAAGTGTCTGATCTACTCTGGTTGTGCAAGAAAGCTCAGCCCTAGTAACACATGATCCTTTTACTAAAAATCACAAGTCTACAGAAAATGTACACGTCAAGAATTTTTTTGTTCTAGCTCTGTTTCAGAGTACCGTTGCCACCAGAAACGTCCTTTTCTCCCAACACATACATCAGTGTGCGGTTCCTGAAAATAAGCAGCCTCCCAAACCGCTGCAATGCAGCCGTCAAGATGGAGAAATTGACGATAGTCTGTTACTGCCGTCTCATCCCAGACCTCGTTAAGTTTCATCAGTTGCCTCCATCATTTAGAGCAAAATGATAGCAGAAGAGTTCAGGGTGGAACCACCAGCTGCATGTATCTTCCTCGGTCTGCAGCCGTTTCTCAGTCTTTTCCTGGACTTTTAGAGAACTCGACACTTTTGAACGATTTTTTTACAATGGACTTCAGGGTGTCCCTCAATGTGGATTTCCCCACAGGTCCTCGTGATCGCACTCAGGTAACATGATCTTCAGCAGCAACGCTGCAGAAGTGATCAGATCCTCTGTTCTTCTCATGGCGCCTGTTGAGATGCACGCGGTCTCAACCTCTCCCCTTCCCGATGACATTCAAGATTAACCATCTGTTAAGGGGGCCTCTGCAGGGTTTCTCCCAGATAATGTTGCTTTTTTTCTTTTTGTATTTAGTAAGTACCTTCTATAACGTACTTGGTAACTACATAAACTTCACAGTTGCCATCAGACTTTCAATGTATTATCTATTTATATAACAGTTTTTTATTTTATACCCTGAGTACTAACCCATTGCAATTATTATTTTGATACTCAAATTACCCCAAATCTGGGCGTTGAGAGCCTGTTCAAGGTGATGTTGATGTCCTTGGGTTAAGTCTCCGCATGCTTTGCGTACTTCCTTGCTTTCTGGCACAAGATGTTCTCGTCTCGTCTTGCTCTTTCTCTGCCCCAGGCACTGCTGCAGGAGGTCCTTGCTCCTGCTGCGAGGAGAATGGTGTGCACAGGTCGAGATCTGGCACTAGGTGTGCACTGGCTGTTGAAGAGGCGCTGCTCCCAGGGCTCTCGGTAGACAGAACTAGGACGTGTTTGCGTGTATATACGTTTACACATAAATTTATGTTCCTGTTGATATATTGAAAGCCATGAGATTTATATTAACAGCTATAATTCCAATCCAGTACCACAGGGTTCACTTCTCTCTTTCTGTATTTGTAACTCCTTTCCTCAGCCAGGTGATGAACCTCCTTTCCATTATTGTTAATATGTTTCTTTTTACAAAAGTAGCCCCTCCTTATGCATCCAGCCTGCATCTTACCCGTCATCTTCTCCCCAGTGCAGAAGCCCTTCTCTGTCACTCAGTCCCCCACAGCCCCCACCGGGCTGGTCCCTGCCCCATGTGGCTGCCCTCTCACCCTGCTACCAAATTCCAGAGCGCCCCCCTATCCGGACTCCCTCCTTACAGTGCCCATGCTCCAGGATCCAAATTCCACATCCCTGCAAGGAGCTGCACCCTGCCCCCCACTCCAGACACACTTCCCATTCCACTCAGGCTCTGAATCCCCACACCCGGCCATACCCTCCCCACCCCGCCGGGGCTCTGACACCCCATGTTAGGCTGCCTCTCCGTGGACATGACTTCATCACTCTGCTTGGGACAGCTCTACCCCAGGCCGAGCTCACATGCGGATGCTCTCTTCACCCCCCACGGGGACTCCCACACCCTGTTCTGGCACACTGTGACATCCCCTGGTTGGACGCCCCCCTGGCCATGCCCCACCCAGAGGCTTTCGGACTGAATTGTTCAGAAAGGGAACAGAGGGGAGACAAGCTCACATTTTATTTTAATCTGACATGTCTTTCTCATCTAAGAGCCTGAAGTCTGTGGGGGAAGGAGCCACATATTCTGTACATCTTTTAATTCTCAGCTCTTAACAAAGTATCTGACAAATAGAGGTATGAAAGGAACTCAATAAATGCTAGTTTAATTAACCTTATCCAAGTTGAAAGCCAAGAACTTATGTAATTCCAGGCTTTTGCTATTATCAGTGATCTGGGTAAAATCTTCTGAGCCTTGTTACAGAGAGGAAGGTAAATCTTAAGCAGTTTTGCCAGTTGTCCTCTAAAGAGGGTATTTCTGGAATAGTACAACACAGTGAACCTGTCTTTTTCAAGAGGCTGAACCTCCTGGATGCAATTTGCTGATAATTTGAACTGATTTATTTTGAAATCATTAATAGCAATGTTGGATGCACAGCTTTTATTCTTATTAGGAACAAAAATCACAGGCGATCAGAATGATGCCTTACTTCCCCATTTGCATAACACAGATAAGTGGATTAGCTCCTATATATGCTCAAAATTACAGTTAGCCCCCAAAACATCATACAATGAAAATAAATGATGTTTGGAATAAAGCATTATGTAGGACAAACAAAAACTGAGGGCTTAGTCTGAAATACAAGACCTTGACTTTTAGTTCCTATCATTGGCAGGAACAAGCTTGTATTCGTTTGTATCATTCCTGGGAAACTTGTCCATCCATTCATTCGCTCTCACTAAAAGGTAACCCTTTCCCCTTCCTTCTGTGGTCTCCCTTTTGGCCTGTATGATGCTTTCATTTGCTATTTAATTTTACACGTGAGAGCCTCACCAGGCAAGTGTGGATGCTTACAGACCTGGATGTACACCGGGAGACAGATACCCATGGCCACCTTGAGCCGATTTTTCCTCCAGCCGGTCACTGGACTAACACTAGAGTGAATGAAACAGGCAAAATGTCCTGTGTCATGAAGCTTATATTCTAGCAGAAGGCACAATAAGTAATATGCATGTATGTGTGTGTGCATGTTAGATCGTGGTAAGTCTTCTAACAATAAATAAGCAAACGAACAAACAAAAAAAACAGGAAAATGGGGTCTGGAGTACTCTGGATAGGGGGTAGAGATGGGCTGCAATTTAAGATAGGAAAGTTAGGAAAACCCTCACTAAGAAGGTCAGATGCAGGTTGCAGGCAGGGGGAGGATCGAATGCCAATTCTCTTCAGGAAATACTACAGATATTTCCGTTTGCTCCCCTCCCTCCTTCTCTGTGTTCTTCCACATTACCACATTTGTTTCTAGAATCCGTTGCATCTTTCCCTTTCCCGATTTAGTTGAGATTCTGCCCTCTCTCACCTGTTACAAGAGGTGCCTAACCCCTGCTTTGAATCTCTCTGTCCCTCCTTCGGCTGCCCGGCTGGCTGACCCAGCTGGTTGGTCCTCTCACTCAGGAACCCAGCCGCATGGGAGGATGCGGGAGCACAGGACCGTGTCTTATCTCCAGAATACCGTAAGAGCTGCCTATTTGCAGGCGAGCTGATTACTTCCTGTTAGGGAGCATCAGTTGCACCTTTACACTGGCCCTTCCTCATCCTGGTATTCATTCTTTCGGTCTCGCAACTACTGAAAACTGAAGTCATAATTCAAGTCTCAGTTCCAATGTCACCTTCTCCCTGAAATGTTTCCTGATCTATCCAGTTAAAATGAACTATTTACCTGGCATCAGTTTTATTTAAATATCTCTCTGCTCACTGGATATTAAGCTTTCTTTAAGTCGGAGTTCTGTCTTATTCATCTTTACATTCATAATAACTGTTTGCTTTGTACCTAACATGTACTGAATACATGTTTATTGGATTTAATTTTAATACACTTAACATTAATTGTAAAGCAAGACTGTACCTGGCAATAATGCAAATTAGAGTAACTTGAACTCAAACACAGATTTATTGGTAAGTGGCTCCTGTGATCTACCTCATCCCTTTACTTAAAGTTCCTTGGGAAGAAGAGGGAAAAGGTGGAGTCCATGGTGGTGCTGGACTGAAACCTTTTGGACAATCCTGTCTCGGGAAGGTGGGAGTAGATCCCAGCATTCTCCCAGCCCAGGGTCTCTTGATCAGGCCAATAAACTGTGCACCAGCTAACCCGGAGATTTTGGAATCGCTGCAGCTGTTCTAGAAGTCCTGATGTCCCCGTCAGTTTTTCAGCTCGAGCTCTTACCACTTTGGTGATGCTGAACTTCAGCCCACAGCAAGTGAAATTTGGATCAAATAGGCATTGAACTCGCAAATGGCCTGCTGAGTAAGTTCACCTTGGTCATTTAGTTAGTCTTACAATAATTCAACCTCACATTATACACAGCTAAATTTTTTTAACATTTTCTTAGTCCATTGCAGCTCCTGTAACAAAACGCCATAGACTGAGTGGCTAATAATCAACATAAATGTATTTCTCATGGTTTTGGTGGTTGGGAGTTCAAGGTCAAAATGAAAGCGGCTTCCATGAGTATTGAGCGCCTGCTTCCTGGTTCAGACATGGCCATCTTCTCACAGTGGCCTCACATAGCAGAAGGGACTAGAGAGCTCGCTGGGGTCTCTTTTATAAGGGCACTAACCCCATTCATGAGGGCTTCACCCACATGACCAATCATTGCTCCGAGGCCCCTCCTCCTAACACATCGGGCATTAGGATTAACATGTGAAGCGGGGGTGGGGGGGAGCGAACAATCAGTCTGTAGCAAATGCCAGTGATTGCATTGTGGTGACCTTCTATTGTCCCATTTTCTAAGATCTTACTACATGCCAAATACCATCAGGCAGGCTACGTGCCTTATCCCTAATCCTTGTAGTAACCTGTAAGGTGCTGGGTACTGATATTTTCATTCTGTTGGTAATGAATCTGATGCTAAGAGAAGAAAAGTCCCTGGCCCATGATCTAGACTTAAGTTTAAGAATTGAATTCCATCCATGTTGTTACAAAAGGTAGGAATTCCTTCTTTCTGCTGCATAGTATTCCATTGCATAAATGGATGGAACAGGAGAATATTGTGCTAAGTGAGATAAGCCAGTCGGTGAAAGACAAATAATATATGATCTCACTTAGGAGAGGAATCTAATGAACAAAATACACTAATGAGCAAATTAGAACTAGATTCCTAGAAACGTGGAACAGACTGACAGCGGCCGAAGGTGAGGTAGGAGGGGCACAGTGGTGGAAAGAAGGGGGAGGGACTTGTCAAAGAACTTGTACGAATGACCCACGGACATGGACAACAGTGTGGGAATTGACTGTGGGAGCAGGGGCAGGACAGGCTGTGCTGGGCAGAGGAGGGCAAAGGAAGAAAATTGGGACAACTGTAATAGAATAACAGTAAAAAAAAAAAAAAGGAATTGAATTCGAGCCTGTCTGAGTTCATGATGGGATTAATGCCCTGACAAGAAGAAGAGGCCAGGGATCAGAGGGCAGGCACCCTGCCTCCCGCCCCAACCCTCCCAGCCCTGTCAGGACACAAGAAGGAGACAGCCTTCTGCAAGCCAGGAAGAGGGTTCTCGTCAGAACTGGACGTGCAGGCGCCCTGGCCTCAGCTTTCCCAGCCTTCGTCGGAATGTGAGAAACAATGGGTGGTGTCAAAGCCACCTCCTCTGTGATCTTTTTTGTCACAGCAGCTGAGCGGACTAAGAGAGTGACTTTTTACTCCTTTTTAAATATGCACCTGAAATGCCTGTGGCTCAGCCAGACCTATCTCAGGCAGGTTCACATCCCCATTTTGCTGCTCTTGGTGGAGCTGGCCAACTTTGTCTTTCTGGCCATTTTCTGCAGCTGAAGCTAAGGTGTGCCCATCCTGGCCCTTTTCTCTGAAAAGGGTAAGCCCTTCCTCTCCCACTTTAATGCCAAGTGTTCTCCGTTAGTGAGTAGCATGCACCTCTGGTAACGGCGGGCTGTGAACCCTGGGCCTTGTCTGACTGGAAGTGATGGCCCGTTTTGATCACGAGGGTTATGAATCCTCTAGGAGCTGCAACCTTTATGGCCACTTGGGAAACCACAGGTGCCATGGGGTTCTTCACTGCAGAGGAAACAAATAAGGGGAGGGAGAGTGAAGGTCAGTGAGAGGAATACAGACATAAGATTTCGGTGAGGAAGGCCTCGAAATGTTAGTGAGTTATTACGCTTCTAATTGGGTTTAACAAACCGTTCCGCCCTTTATTTGCACACAGGTGTTGGAATATTCCTATCTTTGACATGCGAATTATGTGGTTAGCCATCATTCACTTTCTAAACTCTTAATTATTGAGCTTATGGATGATAGTGGATAAGAACCAAAATGATCTACATCACACAGATTAGTATCTACATTAGTGTGGCTACAGTTATTTTCATTAATGCGACTTTACTGCTTTCCTGTCGGCATCAACGTGATTTTTACTGTTCCAAGAAATTTACCCAGGATGCTAAAAATTGTAAGTGATTTTAACTTCTTTTGGGAACATTTTGCAAATCCATCTAAAGGAATATTAAATTGCTCAATAGATAGCATCAGATGACTAGTTTCCCTCCAAGATGCCCTTGGAAATCCTCACTTTGTCCACCAGTAGCCCTAGGTTGTTATGTAGGAATCCTCAGCCAATCCCAACCAAGCCCCCACCTAACGAAACACCTATCTTACACCAGAGCCTCCACCTTCAACTCCCACTAAAAAATAGCCTTCACCCTCCCTCTTCTGAGAGGCTACAAAAATGTGTTCGGGAGGCTGGCTCCCTTGGGATAGTAAGCAATGAATTTGGGTTGGTGTTGTCGACAGGCTTTGAAGAGCCTGTTTTGTTGATATTTTAAGGGTGTCATATTCAACACGGGAGTGACCGAAGCCATTTCCTCTCCCGATTACGAATGAAAGGTTAATTCTGCCCACAAAGAGAAGCCACCTATCTTTATCCTATGGAATCTGGAAGCATCATATTTTTCCTATGAAAAGAAGGTATACTAGCTGTCAAAGGCTTACAATAGTCAGCACAGAAATTGAAAAAGAGTAAATCATGTTTTGCCAGAGAAAACAGTACCAAAAAAATACAAAAATCATTATAAAAATAATTCATTTGAAGATA
Organism: Anoura caudifer; assembly: GCA_004027475.1. Taxonomy (NCBI): domain Eukaryota; kingdom Metazoa; phylum Chordata; class Mammalia; order Chiroptera; family Phyllostomidae; genus Anoura; species Anoura caudifer. The sequence continues at coordinate 8,592 of PVKU01003094.1, forward strand.
CATTTTGAGATTACATTATTTTCTTTCTGGTGTTCAGACCCTTGAAGTTCACTTTAAAATATGTTGGTGAACAATGCTCATTTTCAAGAAGTACATATTAAAAACAGCAATATTTCATAATAACAGTATAAAATGAAAATAATTGACTGTCTCTTGCTTTGTGGGACTTGACTTTTCATCTAAATAGATTTGAAACATAATGGCATTCATCTATATGAGACATTTGTAGACTTAAGAGAAATTAAATGACAAGCCTATAAGACTAGTTCATAAATCCACAAAGAGGTAAAACTCTTCCCAGAGGCTATCAAGGGACCTCCTCACTCCTTTGTAGTTTGTTACCTGTTCTTTATGTCCTCTTAGGAAGGGTTCCTCTCCCGCCAAAGGTTTGGGGGAAACAATGTATGAATTAGAATTTACGAGAGCTTACAATGTTTATGTCCTTTTTAAAAAAATATGTATTCGCTTTTAGAGAGAGGGGAAGGGAGGCAGGAGGAGAGGGGGGGAAACATCGATGTGAGAAAGAAACACCAGTTGGCTGCCTCTCGCACGCCCCCACCCAGGGGCCGGGCAGGTGCCCTGAGTGGGAGTGGAACCGGCGACCTTTTGGTTCACAGGCTGGCGCCCAATCCACTGAGCCACACCAGCCAGGACTATTTATGTCATTTTGATTGAACAGTTTTAGAAGACTTGTTCAAAAATTACTCCTGATTTTAGTTTTCTTCGTAGTTTTCTAAAATGCTGCTCTCAGGGCATAAAGCCATCCCGCTAGTAGTAGAAATGCTGTCTTGTAACCATTAAAGTCCGCGCTAAAAGGCAAAACGTCGCAGCTAAAAGTCTTTTTAATGGCTCGAGATTGCTTGGAGTGCTTTCTAGAAGTAAAAGGAGGCTGAGTTATTTACCTAGTATACTTACCTAAATTAATTTGGCAGGATTACTTTGGACCTAATCCCCTTACAATGAAATTTATATGTTAATATTTTTAAATGGTGCATTATTTTTTCCCCGAGGATGTAATATATTGCAGTCACATGAATCTACCAAAAGTCGTTAAAGAAAGAAGTAAATTAACCCATTGCTGAGCCATGTGCAAATATTATATTTTTACCCAGACTACTTTATGATTTTATGTGACCTTACAGATAAAACATCACTATGTAAAATGTTAATGAGAATAAATAGAATATCATTCTATTTTTCATTTCCCCTGGTGTACACTTTCCACTAGCAAGATGGAAGGAGCTTTGCTTCGCATGATTTTTGTCACAGTGTATTTTTCCATTTGAAATGAATGAGCTTTTTCTATACCTTTCTGATTAAGGACAATCTTCACTACAGGTTGAATCTGATGAGATTCTCAGTAGAGACCCTTTTTTTCTGTGTGTATTTTCTGTCCTTTGATGGCAACAGTAACCGTAACGACTAACAGCTAAAGAGCCTCTTCCAAGAGCAAAGTCAGAGCAGGTGTACTTTGGTGTGTACGTGTTCGCTTATTCCAGTTTTATGTCTTGTGTTCGTCTCCAGTTGCGGACGCCTCCTTTGTACCTGGGGCCGTGGCCTTGACAATAAGTATAAATGCAATGCCATGTTACGAACCATGATAAACATCTTGGGTTAATTAGTAATTGATGTGCATTTTAAGTGGCTGCTTCAGGCTCCCGTAGCTGACAGCTCATTTCGACTATGTGCCAGGTACTGCAGGGCGCATGTGCTGTGGCTTCACATTTGTGTCCCTTCCCATTCAGGGCACAGCCTTAGCCCTAATCCCCAATGTGATGATATTTGAAGGTAGGTGATTAGGTCTTAAGGGTAGAGTGAAGGGGATTAGTGTCTTTAAGGAAAGAGACTTGAAACAGATGATCTATCTCTGTCTCTCTGTCTCTCTGTCTCTCTGTCTCTCTGTCTCTCTCTGTCTCTCTCTGTCTCTCTCTCTCTCTCTCTCTCTCTCTCTCTCTCTCTCTCTCTCTCGCCATGTGAGGACACCGGGAGAGACCAGCCTTCTGCAGAGCAGGAAGAGGGCTCTCACCGAGACCTGCTGGCAGCCTGATCTTTGGCTTCCAGCCCCCACAACTGGGGGAAACACATGTCTGTTATTTAAGCCATCCAGCCTACGGTATTCCACTGTAGCAACCTGAAATGATGAACCTAGCAGGTCACATAATTATCTTTTTAAATTCCTGCAGGAACCGTTGTTATCTTTACTGTAGATAGGAACAAAACACGTCAAAGCAGTTAAATAGCTTGTCCAAGACACAGAGCAGCCTGAAGGTGCCCAGGACCGAATCCTGGTTTGTCTGAACTGTAGACAGGGTTTTCCACCTGTGTTACCCTATGCCTTTTGGATGCAATTGTTTGATTGTCCGTGTGACTAACGTCCATCTCCCCGGCAGGACATACAAACAAACAGCACGAGCACAGGAACCTTAAAATGAACGCCCTGTCCTTTGAGTGGGTGGTGATACTGTGTAGTAGACGTAGGTTTCCTCTCTCCCACCCACGCTCCGGGTGGGAAACATCATACAGGGGAGTGGACTTGAGAATATTCAATATGCAAAGAATTTATTTTCTACGGCAACTTGGGAACGTATCTCAATTTATTTTAAAGAAGGTTACATGTAACTGTAGGTTACTTTATGGGTCAGTCTAACAAAGTATAGGGTAAATCTTTTTTAAAAATTTGCCAGTTCTGTGTATGTGTTACATGTGCATATTGGGTGGTGAGGTGGAGTTCAGGACAGCATGCCTCCAGGAAAATGCATGAAAATCTAGGAGGTGCTTTTCACCGAGTGCCCTTTCCCTACCCAAACATTCTCCATCTCCATACAAATCGAAGAAAAGGATGCTCCTTTGTTATTCAGCCCAAGAAGTCAGTCGGCCTTATCTACAACCCTATTAGTTCTTCCCAGTGCACAGGTTATAGGGAGTGTGCCAATCCCAGAAACAGCATTTGGAGGTTGTTCTTGGATGCTTCACTCTCCTCTGAAAGCAAATTGTGTTGGTTTCGATGCTGCACTTTTGTTTTGACGAGGCCATGATTCTTTCCTCTCTTCACATGTGAGAGGTACTTCGACAGGTCCGTTCTCTCTCTCTGTTTACCGTTTACAATTCTGTAAATTTTATAAATATGTAAAGCAGTGGTCAGGTTGCCTACAATTCATGTTTTAGCTGCTCTAAATCAAACATTCACTACTCACCAACCATCTGTTCACTCCCAGGCAGCGTCACCTACCTGCCTCTGCTTTGCGAGAGGTGTGTTGAGAGAGTATCAGGGAATTTAGTTCTGAGTCACAGGACCGCGCTGAAAAGCAGCTTGAACTTGCCACCATCCTGGTTTCTCCAGCAGCGGGAGGAGGGGTATACACTCTGCAGCTTGCGGCTCCAAGACGCAGCTGGCATGTCTGTCAGGGACTTTTCCAGACGTAGATTCTGCGATGGAATAGGTTTTCACATTCGGAAGTTAACATGCATTTTCTCAGCATGATATCCACTTACCTATTATTTTATGCCACATAAAAAGATAAATTATCCAGTATGATCTAAAACCATCTGAAACACTTAAAAGTTTTATGGTACAGTATTTTAAAGTTTACTAACTGTTATATAAAATTAATAAGATAGTTTCTACAGTTTCTTGCCTTATTGATTGTGGGTAATAAGCTGTAGATAGGAATATAGTAGAATGATGTGACTAACTGCCTTTTTAAAAGATTTATTTAAACTTGAGTAATTTATTCCGGTGTCTCAGATTCCTTTCCCTTCTGAAGTCTTGCGGAGGAACGGTCAGATAATGTTGAGTGGCTTTATTCACTAAAAATTTCATGGGGAATTTCTTTAAGGGGAGACATGGATTTTAAGGCATGCATTTTTTAGACAGACTATTGAAGTTGAAATTTCATTTCAAGAGGCAGTCAGCTTTGTTTAACTCTCTATTTTTAGTATCCACAGTTACTGAGCTGGATTTTGCTTTAATTAATAACTATAGGATGTGAGGCTGTTCCAGCGCTGCTTTTTTCTATTAACTCACAATTTCCTGTAGGAAACCAGTAAAATGCAGGGGGGAGGGGTGGCTGGTGAGAATGAATACATGCCACCGTTGCCAGTCACTGATATTTATCAGAATAAATGAAAGTGCTCAGGTTTTTTTTTTTTTTTTTTTTAAGTTCTATGAAGTTTCTTAATTCTTAAGGCAAATTTGACAAAGAAGCTGGGCCATCTCCAAAAGTGACCAACTTCAATATAAAAGCCATTAATTAACTGATGAAGATAAAACATTTTGCTACACAGTAGGTTTATGATGGTTAAGAAAATAGATTCTAGAAGCAGATTGCCTAAGTTTGAATTCTGGCTCTGCCTTTTACTAGCAGTGTGCATTTGGACAATTGACCGAACCGTCCGCATCTCTCTGTGTGTAAGTAGGGATCATCAGAAACGTCTGTCTTCTAGGCGTCCTCTGACGGTTAAATTAATGGGTTGGCATCTGCACTCTCTGGCGCATAGGAAGTGTGACATTCAACTACACCTAGCAATTGTGTTTTCCCTAAATATTAAAAATTTAAAAAACTATCTTTAATTTATCTGTCTTTTCGTATAAGCACCAGAGCCCAATATTTAGAAGAAAAACTTAAAATTTTAAAACACTCCCAATTTTGTTTTGTTTTTCTGACTCTTTCACCATGAATTTGCCTATTAATTGAGTATTTAATTTGGGAATCCAGAGAGCACACTCAGTTGTGTATACATATTTCTAAGTCTGTGTCATGGACCCTGAATTTCAAGTGTCTGACAATTTTTTATTTAGTAAAAGTGTTCCTCTTGCTGAGATTCCAGAAAAATCTTGAAAAAAATATTTGGAAGATTATTGCCTATTGACCAGGATATTACTTGCATTTAGATCTGCAGCTCACCTGGGCTGGTAAGAGCGGTGGGCTCTTCTTAGTTATGAGCTGCTCATTGTACAATCAATACGAATGCAATTAAAATGAAGACCTACAGTGCAGAATCAGGGGCTGTACTGCTTTGACTGCATTGTTTATCCAGTTAATAGCTGTAACAAATTTGAGTTTGGGCCTCATTTGAACTTCGTGTCCGTGCCTAATCAGTGGTATACCTGAAATACCTTCTTGCTCTTTATTATTACGTGCTTATGAGCTAATCTGAGTGTGTCCTCTTCCTAGGATTGCTTTATAAAAGTTGCCTTTAATTTCCCAAGTTAATGAAAGGTTTATCTTACATTTATAGGCCCCATAGTTTTGAGAGTTTTTTTTTCCCCCTCAGTGGAGAAGGTTGGAGTTTTTTTTTTTCCCTGGGTGGGGAAGGTTTTATCATTTGGTCTTATATTTATCTTTGCTGTATGCATTATTAAGGTATTACTTTTTATCAAGTAATAATAATGGGTAACTGAAGCAGATGTCAATAAAATGGTATGACAACACTCACCTGTTTTTTTTTCTTCCAAGCTCTAATTTAAGTGGACTATAATCCACTGTGAGAAAGGCATTATTTGGAAAATGTTGCTAACTTGTTATTATCATGTTAAATCATATTATCAATGTTTTCAAAATGATCTATTTTTCATGGTAGCACACTGAAACCAGAGCTCGGAAGAAATTTTCCTTTTCATTGTAAGTAAATAGAAACCCTTTGCATGAACACTCCGTAGTTTATCCATCAGGCTGCAGGCTGTGTTTCCAGTTTGCAGCTGCTGTGAGATAAGCTGCTATGAGCTTTGCACGCAGCTCTTTTTGGCGACACATTTTCATGTCTCCCGATTAAATACTTAGGAGTGGCACTGTGCCAGCAGATTTTATATGTTTAGCTTTATAAGACACTACCAAACTGTTTCCAAAGGGGCTGCACTGCTACCCATTCCCAGCAGTAATCAATGGAAATTCCAACTGGTCTACGTTCCAACACTTTTCATTGTAACCATTCTGTTGGGTACCTTACTGTGGCTTGATACTGCGTTTTCCTGATGACTGCTGGTGTTGAGCATTCTTCCATTTGTTTCTTGGTCATTTATGCAACTGTTTTGGTAAAGCGTTCAGTTCTTTGCACCAATTTCAGTTGGGTGGTATGTCTTGTTCTTAAGTTGCAGGATTGTAAGATTTTCTAAAAATATATTTTGGATACAAGTTCTTTACCATGTATGCATTTTGCAGATTTTGCCTCCAGGTCTGTAGCTTGCCTTTTTTCTTTCCTTGTGTCTTTTAAAAAGCAGATGTTTTTGATTTTGATGATGTTCAACTTATTGAGTTTTTTTATTTTATGAATCATGCTTTTGATATCAAATTTAAGAAAACTTTGTCTAACTCAAAGTCACAAAGATTTTCTTATATTTCCTTCTAGAAGTATTACGCTTTAGCTCTTATATTTCAGTCTTTATTGCACTTAGAGATTGTTTTTGAAGGGTTTTATTTATTTATTTATTTTTGCTTAATATAGTGTGAAGTAAGGGCCAAGTTCTTTTTTTTTTTAGTCACATGGATACTTAACTGTTCCAGTACTTTCCGTGCCCCCATTGAATTGCCTGGGCTGCTTTGTTGCAGATCAGTTGACTATATATAGTTTATTGATTAGCTGTATTCTGTTTTGTTGACATATTTGTCTATCCTTATACCAATCCTATAATGATTTGATTATTGTGGTTTTATAGTAAGTCTCAAAATAAAGCACATAGTGTACGTCCTACAATTTGTACTTCTTTTTCAAATTTGTTTTGGCTATCCTAGGTCTTTTGCATTTTCATATAAATTTTAGAATCAAATTTTTAATTTCCAAAAAAAACACAGCCGAGATTATGATTGGAATTGAATTGAATCTATGGAGAGAGTTGACATCTTAACACTTTTATGTCTTCTAACTTACATGATACTATCTCTCCATTTATTTAGGTTATCTTTAACTTCTCTCAGCAATGATTTGTATTGAAATACTTTGTTAATTTTGTACTTATTTCATTTTTAATGCTATTGTAAATGGCACTTTTTATTTCAATTTTCAATTCTGTGTAGTCATTGGACACTAAAATAAGATTGATTTTCGTACATTGACCTTTTATCCTGTGATTCTGCTAACCTCAACTTAGAGGCAGACTCATGGATAGCAAGATGCCAGCCAAGTGGGGGAGGTCAGAGGGTGGAGGGACTGAGCAAAAAGGAAAGGACTCAGGGGCATGGACGGCAGCGTGGTGATTGCTGGGGGCAGGGGGCAGGGGGCATAAGGGGACGAAATGGTTTCGGGAATAAACTGTCAGAAACAAAAAAATCAACTTATTCATTTTAATAGCTTTTTTTAGAGCCCTTAAGATTTTCTATATAGAAAAATCACATCATCTGCAAATAAACAATTTTCCTTCTTTCTTCCCCATCTTTATGACTTCTTTCTTTCCTTGTCTTACTACACTGACTAGGATTTTTAATACATAAGTGCATCGAAATGTTAAGAGCCAACCTCTTTGCTTTATTTGAGATCTTAGGAGGAAAATATTCAGTCTTTCACCGTTAAATATGATGTTAAACTTAGGTTTTCTCAAATGTTCTTTATCAGATTTAAGAAACTTCCTTCTATTCTGAATTTGCTGAGAATTTTTGTCAGGATTAGATGCCAACCTTTGACAATATTTTTCTGCATTTTTAAAGATAATCTCATAGTTTTACTTTTTCCATCTGTTGAAATGATAAATTAAGTTGATTGATTTTCCAGTGTTAAACACACATTGCCTTTTGGCGATTAACCACATTTAGTTACAACGTTATATTTTTTATATATGCTGAATTCAATCTGCTGTTTTCAAAGTTGTTTTTTAGGTTTCTGTTCTTTTGTTTTTGGGGGGGTTTTTTGCCTCTACCTTCATTTGGTGTACTGGTATATAATTATTATTATTTGTCACGTCTTTGTGCAAATTGGTATCAGAGTGACGCTGGCCTCATAAAACAGGTGGGAGCATGTCCCCTCCTGATCAGTTTCTGGAGAAGTATGTATAGAATGGGTACTATATACCATTCCCAAAAGTTCTCTAGAAATGACCAGCTAAGGCTATCCTTTTTGGTCCCTGGGTTGCTTTTCTGTGTGTGTGTGTGTGTGTGTGTGTGTGTGTTTGCCAGGGGGAGGGCAGTTTTTTACTGATTCTTTAACAGAACATAATTTATAAGGATGTTCAGGCCATATAACTTATTTTTCAGACCATAAGACGCATCTAGGTTTTAGAGGCAGAAAATAGGGAAAGAATTTTTGGAGCAAAAAGTGTGGTAAAATATTTAATAACATAAATAACATATTTCACCAATGTGAATGTAACCAGAACTCAACAGCAACATTAACAACCACTATTCCTCCCAAATTTGGGAGGGAGAGTGCTTCTTATATTCCGAAAAATACAGTAATTCTATTTGAGTAAATTTTGTTAGTTTTTGTTTTCCCAAGAATCTTCCGTTTTATCTAAGTTGTCAAGTTCATTGGTATTCTTTTATTATCTTCTTAGTGTTCCCTATTATTGTTTTCAAATGTCTGTGGAATCTACAGTGATGTCTTCTCTTTCATTCCTGTTACAACTTCTCTTTTTTTGGTAGCCTTGCTATAGATTTATCCAATTTTTTATGTTTTTCAAGAAACAGCACTTGGTTTTAGGTATTTGTATTGTTTTGTGTATCATTGATGTTTGTCTCTTTATCATTCCCATCTATCTGCTTTGGTTTTTGTGTATCATTGATGTTTGTCTCTTTATCATCCCCATCTATCTGCTTTGGTTTACTTTACTACCTTCTTTTCTAAAGTCTTAACAGGGAAGCTTGAAATATTGATCTGACACCTACACCATATGAAGGTACAAATTTTCATTTAAACACTGCTTGAGCTACATTGGACAAATTGTGTTATGCTACATTTTTATTTTCATTCATTTCAAAACATTTTCTAATTTTCCTGGTAAATTCCCCTTTGATCCTTGAGATCTTTAGAAGTATACTGTTTAAGTTCCAAGTATTTGGGGATTTTTCAGATATCTTTCAGTGATTTATTTCTAGTTAATTCTGTTGTTGTCAGAGAATAACGTTGTATGATTTTCCTTCTTTTTAATTTGCTGTGGTTTCTTTTATGGCTCAGAATATGACCCAACTTGATTGATGGTCCATAAACACTAGAATAGAATGTATATTCTGCTCTTGTGTAGAGTTCTAGAATTGTCCATTAGGTCAATTTCATTGATAATATTATCCAAGTCTTGTATATCCTCAGTTCTGCATCCTACTGATCTCTCCTTAGTTCTATGTTCTTGCTGAGAGCAGAGTATTAAAATATCCAGTTAGAATCATGGTCTTATTTATTTCTCCTTTAAATGCTACCAGTTGTGGCGTCATTGAAGCCCAGTTCCTAAATGTTACAAATCTAGGATTGTTACGTCATTTTGGTGAAATGACTTCTTTATCACTATAAAATGTCATTCGCTTTTCCTGGTAATTTTGTTTTAGTCTGAGATGTACTCTTTCCACTATTAATATAGCTACTTCAGCTTTCTTTTAATTACTGTTTGTATGGAGTATCTTTTTTTTATCATTTTACTTTTATCCCATCTGTATGTTTATATTTAAAATGACTTTCTGTAGACAGCTATAATTAGGTCTTGCTTTTTTATCCAATATGACAATTCCACCTTTTAATTCACATATTTAGGTCACCTATATTTAATATAATTATCAATATGGTTGAGCTAACATCTATGATATTATGTGTTTACAAGGTCCTTCTAGGGGCTTGCGCTACTTCTAGAGTCTCATACATATTTCCCATTTCTTCTCTCCTGCTCCCCAGTAGCCTTTCTAGGCTTATTCTAATTCTTTCAGTGGCCATATTTTCAGTGTCCTGATATTTCCATGAGCTGCTCTGTTTGCCTGTCACCCTGTCCTGTGATTCCTCTGTTTCTCTATCTCACTTCATTAATTCTTGCTCATCCCTCCGATTGCATCCCTCTGATGAGTTTTCCTTATATTTCACGTCTCAGGTAAGCGACTCTTCCTACCTTTGCTTCACATATCTAAGAGTTCGTCCCATTAGCATTGGCTTTTTGAATTTAAGCTCCGTGTAGAAGGAGTGTGTTAGAGAACAAATGGGGATGTCTTCCTCCTCCGAAGGAGAACCCCGATCAGATTGCCTGCTGTCACGCTCGTGGAATCTTCCTCCTGACGAGCCTCCGCGGAGCTCTTTTGCCCATCCTGCTTGAAATCATCTCAATTAAACTAATGAGACGGTTCCCTGACGTCCCTGCAGGGATGTCTTTTCCTTACATATATAGTTTGTTTAATTACAGTGTAGTTAGGCATTTTGTTTCATTCTTTTTTAGAGAATGGGGCCCAAAGGGAGGTTCTCTTTCAGATAATTTCTGGTTTTTATCAAACTAAAAGAGTATGGGTGTTCTTTTCAAAAACTGAAGCTGAGTTGTTGAAAATTCAGTGCTGTTCTTTTTCACTGATAGTGGCCTGAACTGTACCCCTGGCAGAGCACCAAAATCTGATTTTATGCTGTTGCAATAGGATAACTGCTGGGTGTGCGCAGTACTCTTCCGAAACAGCATTCTTTTTGTCTTAGATTATCACAAAGCATTTCAATAACCTTTTCTAAATTGATTTTTAAAATTTCCACAACAAAATTCATCGCCATTAATACGTCAAATAGCAGCAGTTGTAAAATGGTACTAAATAATAGATAGATGTCTAAAGAACAATGTGTAGTTTTTTAAAAAAAATCCTTACAAGACAAATTACAGTAATAGGTATTGACGAGAAATGTGGTTTATCTATTTATAGAAAACGTAATTGTAGCAGACATTAGCAAGTATATTTTTTTCTTACTCCCTTAATTAGCTTTAATCAGACATTCTTAGAACATCTTGTACCTACAAGATGATACTCTCTGACAACCAAGTGCAGTCTGAGAAGGAGACTCTTTTAAGAGTCATTTCCTTCATTTGACTCAGAACGGTGAGTTATCTTGGTGGCAGGAAGCCACAGTTATATTTTGTTTTAGGAAAAGAAGAGAAAATTGTATCTTATTAAAAAATACTCACTAATATCGGTCAAAATCCAGTTCATTCCCTGAACACCACATAAATGAAAGAGCAAGTAACTGAATGATCTGATTCAGCCTTCTAAATATTGTTAGACCTTAACTTAGAGAGCAAATGTGAAAGTGTAATTAGTGAATCGGTTACTAATTTTTTAAAATCCTTCTGGAGTCATCATAATATCAGCCCCATTGGGGAAAATACCATAATGTTGATTTGGTCAGCAGTGGTAACTTGCCTCCTTCCAATATATGTATATATTTTTTTAGTTTTACCTTGCTTTTCTGTTTTTTTCATTGTTGTTCAATTACAGTTGTCCCACCTTTTCCCTGCATTGCTCTCCCCTGCCCCACTGCCCCCACAGTCAGTCCCCACCCTGTTGTCTGTGCCCATGAGTCCTCCAATCACGTTCTTTGACTTGCCTCTTCCCTTCCTTTCCCCTGTTATCTTCCTTCCTCCACCCCTCTGGTCACTGGCAGTTTGTTCTTTATTTCCATGTCTCTGGTTCTGTTCTTCCTGTTTGTTTGTTTTGTTGATTAGGTTCCACTTCTAGGTGAGATCATATGGTATTTGTCTTTCACCACCTGGCTTATTTCACTTAGCATCATAGTCTCCAGTTCCTTCCATGAAGTCACGAAGGGTAGGAGTTCCTTCTTTCTTTCTGCTGCATAGAATTCCATTGTGTAAATGTACCACAGTTTCTTGATCCATTCATTTACTGATGGGCACCTAGGTTGCTTCCAACACTTGGCCATTGTAAATAACACTGCTATGTACATTGGGGTGTGTAGGTTCTTTTGGATTGGTGTTTCAGGATTCTTAGTGTATAATCCCAGCAGTGGAATCACTGGATCAAAAGGCAGCTCCATTTTTAGTTTTCTGAGGAGATTCCATTCTGTTTTCCACAGTGGCTGCACCAGTCCGCATTCCCACCAACAGTGCGCTAGGGCTCCCTTTTCTTCACAACCTTGCCAGCACTTGTTGTGTGTTGATTTGTTAACGATGGCCATTCTGACTGGTGTGAAGTGGTGCCTCATTATGGTTTTAATTTGCATCTCTTTCATGGCTAGTGATGCTGAGTGTTTTTTCATGTATCTCTGGGCCCTCTGTATGTCCTCCTTGGAGAAGGGTCTGTTCAGGTCCTTTTCCCATTTTTTAATTGGATTATTTGTCTTCCTGCTGTAGAGTCATGTGAGTTCTTTATATACTTTGGAGATCAAACCCTTGTCTAAGATTATCATTTGCAAATATATTTTCCCATACTGTTGTTTCCCTTTCCATTTTGTTGATATTTTCTTTAGCTCTGCAGAAGGTTTTTAGCTTGATGTAGTTCCATTTGTCTATTCTTTCCTTTATATCCCTTGCCCTAGAAGACATATCAGTGGAAATATTGCTGTATGGAATATCTGAAAATTTCCTGCCTATGTTCTCCTCCAGGATCTTATATTTAAGTCTTTTATTTATCTTGAGTTTATTTTGGTGTATGGTGTAAGTTGGTGATCTGGTTCGTTCGTTCGTTCGTTCCTTCCTTCCTTCCTTCCTTCCTTCCTTCGCATGTGCTTGTCCAGATCTCCCAACACCATTTATTGGAGCAGTTTTTACTCTATTTCATGTTCCTGACCCCTAACCCCAAATATATGTATATTTTTTTAAATGAAGAAAATTTGTTCCAAAGAGATTTTCAGAACTTGTCATTGGCTGAAGAGTACATGCTCATTTAAATTATTTGAGTTATTTTACTCTATCCAGTAGATCTCACTGACTTCAAAATACAGAGTTGAATTTTTGAAAGTAAGTTTCTGATTTGCAGGAAGCCTTCCAGATCCACAGACGCATGTGACAGTGAGCTGCCAGCCAAATTGAGATCACAGTGTTTAGAGCGACTGGCTAACTGGGCGAGGCAGACAGTGTTTTCTTCCTTTGGTGGGATGTGGGCAGTGTTCTTTAACACACCCCTGAAGTCACTACAGAGCCTTAACCTGCAGGATTCAGGAAGGGCTTTAGCCAAGATGCTAACTTAGCAAGAAGACAAAGAGGAGGCCACTTTGGTGTGGTCATACAGTCTAAAATGCTCATTTTTACATGGACTGCGATGCTATCCAGCTTCATCAGAAGGCGCCTGATGCTATCCAGCTTCATCAGAAGGCGCCCGTGCATTCGTCGTGAGACCCGGCTGTGAGTTCCAGCTCTTACACCTAGTAGGCATAAAATCTGAGGCAAGTTATCAAACCTCCATTTCTTCATCTATTAAAATTATGATAGATATATATACCTCACAGAATTATTGTGCTAGGTCAATTCCATAATGACGTGAAACAAAAACTTTTCCAATGGCAAAGCTTTGTACAGATATTAATTGCTGTGCATGTGTGTATACTCAGAGTAGAAGAAAATCTGTTAAAAAACATTTCCAGAATTTTCTGCCTACATAATTGTGGTACGAATAGGTGGGAGCCACGGAGCAAGCCAACAAAAATAAATAAACAGGCACCAAAAAAATGCGTACTGAGGTTTTCCCATGTGGCATGAAATCCACAGGCCATTCCCTTCAGGCCAAGCCCGTTCCCATGGCAAATTGAATAAGGAAGGACTCACAAGGCGAGTCTGGGGGCTGAAAGCCTTCTCCTCAGTCGTGAGAACCCTGCATTGTAGAAAATACAGGCTTGTTATTTGAAAGGAATACAGTGACTCTGCTTATGTGTTTGAATTGTATTTTGAGCACTGAAAAAAATGAGTTGCTGTTGAATTACACCACCACAGAGCCACACACTCATTGATGTGTGTGTGTGTGTGTGTGTGTGTGTGTGTGTGTGTGTGTGTAAAAGCCTCTGGACCTACACCTATTTCAAAAAGGCTAGAAAAGGTAGAACTCTAAAGAGATGTTGTACAATTTATCTTATCAATGATCTCCTGGCTTTTGACTCTTAGAAAAATCATGTTTCAACCCCAAATTGCCAGGTAAGAGGAGAATAAATAGGACAGCAGGCTGATGCCATGAACCTTCAGCGCTATCCTACGTAAGCATGTAGAATGGGACTAATTAATTATGCTCTCCGGAAATACGCACTGCAAGCCAGCTCAGCGAATTACGGTCCAGAGGCTCACCAAGATAATTTTAGGCAAAAAAAAAAAAAAAAAGGCCCCTCTTCAATATTCTTAGTTTTCCTTCTTCTACCTTTTGTGTAACTAGGAAAATAAAACCATCTCTTAATAGAAAAAGGAAGAAAAAAAGAAAAACTGCCAAGATGTTTCACAAGCTGAATTAGCACTTAGCACTAAATGTCTAAGCTAAATTACCCATAAATAGAGTTTTTTTGTTTTGCTTTGTTTTGCATTTTAATGGAGAGATATTTAGCCCTGTAAAGTAGGCTGCTTCCAAAACACAGCATTTTTGTATATGGCTGTGATTTTGTGTGGCGTTATTTTCTGTTTTAACGTACAGTCACACAAACTTGAAGTTATCGTGGCTCCAACAGAAAATTCTTGCTGCCCTTAGCCAGTGATTTATCATCAGGGAGAGACTGTTTTACAACAAAATTCCCGAACAGAACTTTTCCTCCATCACACGGCACACATTCTCGACTCCCTCCTCCTTAAGCCGCTCCATTAGTCTGTGCAAATTGCTTTTCATTTTATTGCTTTCCAGGGCTTTTAAGTGCTTGTTTAGAAACAAATTTTCTTAAGTCCAAGCTGAAGTCCAAGATTTATTTGATTCATTTTTTTTTTAATAATCAGCTAATCCTTAACTCATGAGTTTCAGTCTCTGTGAATAAGAACCAGAGACATGAGCTGCGGAAGCTCTACGAACCAGGTCTCCATCCGCTCCGTGAGGCCACGCGACACACGGGTCCAGGCCGCTGTGGTTGGTCCCTAACTGGTTCCGCCTTCAGCAACACTGGAAGCTTGTTTGCCTCAGGATTTTAAAGTGACATGGTGTTATATTGATGGATGAATGCCCTGTTCTTATTATTTGTAATACTGTTAATGTAACTGCTTATTCTGTATATTTCCTTGGCTGTCTGGCAATCGGGAAGTAATTAATATAAGGCAACTCCATTTTAGTTCAAGAAACTTGTCAAAAAAAAAAGGGCTATTGTCTAGAAACTGGAAACTGCTTTTGCTCTACTCATTATAAGAGTTTTTATATTTCTAATGTTTTCAAGCCCGTGATACTGTGTTTCTTTCCATCAGCCACTTTCATTGTTTTTCCCCCACACTGTTGGAAATGTCCTCACTGGCAAACCCAGTCCTTGTCTCCTATAGTCCATCTGTGGCATGTCATTGTCCTGCTGGTTACTCCTCAATTAAGTCATTACAAAACAGTACATTCAGCACCACCCTGTGCCAGGTGGCATACTGGGAGGGCAAGGTGAGCAAAGGTGAGCAAGGCAGCCCTGGTTCCTGCCCACGTGGTGCTTATTATTTGGTGAAGAATGCAAAGAAAACAGCTACAGAAAACAAAACTCTCTTCCCTTCGATGGCATGACTCCATGCAATCCAGGTTTGCTGTACCTTCTTAGTCCTCGGCATCACTGCATCTTTTGCTGGATGCTCATCCTTTGTGTCAGATATGACTGTTACCCGGGCTTCCTTCCTAGGCCCTCTTTTCGCTCTGTCGGCGCCGTCATTCTCATCAGATATCGACCGCCTTCAATATGCCTGTGATGTCAGTTCTCTTGATCTGCAAACCTGCCAGCCAACAGTGTAACAGAAGTCTCCACCTGAGGGTCCCTTTGGCACCCGAAACCAGCCTGTTCCAAATCAAACTTACAAGCTTAGTATCTCTTCTTTACACTTTGCCTGCCCCACCCCGCCTCGACTTATACTCTTTTCCTTAATTACTATCTACCTAAAATGTATTCACTGCTATTTTCCATGCAGACAGAGACGTTTTCTGACCAGATCTGTCTAAGTCTCCCTGAATTTAGACATTCAAAATGTGGGCTGGGCACATTCAGAGCTTTCCTTGACTCTTCTGTCTCCCTCACTGCTGATAAAATTTTGTTCAAGTGATTCTTTATTCCCGAGCATTATACCACCATGATCGCTCAGATTCAACCCTTTGTCATTATCTTCACAACATCCTACCAAGTTAAGCCCTTTCTTTTATGCTTTGAATATACTGTTGTTTTCCCTGTGTATCTCTGTCTCTGTCGACAGCACCCCGCCCCCATGTGATTTATACACCAAATTAAACTTTATTCTGTGAAGTATCCAGTACAGATGCAATTACTAGACAGAGACATGCCAAGTCAGTCTCGTTGTTCCACCTCCTACCACTGGCCCTTGTCACCAGGCTCTAAATGAAACACTAACTGTTGCTTCGTCTCGTAAGCAGATTTCTTTCTCCCTCTCTTCTTTCATTTGTAAAGTAGAATCTATTTCCAGGAAATATTTAAAATTCTAACATCTACATAAGGTGAGGAATAGGACCAGGTGGGCCAGGAGACAGTGAGGTTGTTCACTAGGAGTTGAAACCAGATGCTCTCACCCTATTATTACAGCCCCAAATCCACATGTGCCAGGGAACTCTGAATACAGCCCCAACCCAGGCTGCTCTGCTGTTGTTATTCATGCAAATCCCTTTTTAAGGCGTGGGTGGGATGCAGCCCTCTGTCTGATCCCCGCTGTGGGCATCGCTGGGGTTTTAACATCGACTGATACTCATCTTCCTCTATATCATTTCCTTCTGTCACATGTAAGTAAATGTCATCTTCACGCGAAGCAAATTCACTTAGCACGGATCAGTAAGTTCTGTTTCCACAGAATATATCGACAGACTCCTCCAGCCGTGAGCATCCCCACCTTCCCACAGAGCTTACTGCAGGGATCCCCGCTACCTGAGGGCCCCAGAACCGTGATGCTCCCTTCACCAGGGTCCGGAAAGGAAACAGAGCCGTCTTTCTGGGGAAGTCACTAAGTGCTTTATGCAACACATGCTAAGGCCTTGAATCTTCATCAGTTAGCAACTGACCTCTGAAAGCTTGTTGCTTTCTCTTTAAATTTTACTTTGTATTGCTTTCAGGTGTATGCTTAGTGGTTAGATAGCAATATACTTTACATAGCGTTCCCCTCGTATTCCCAGTACCCACCTGGCACCATCCCCAGTTACCATAATAGTGTTGACTGTATTCCCTCTGTTATACTTCCATTCCCATGACTGTTTTCAACAACCAGTTGGTCCTTCCTAATCTCTTCGCCCCATTCACCCACCAAGCTCTTCCCTCTGGCAACCACCCAGTCCACTCTCTGTGTCTCTGAGTCTGTTTCAATTTCATTTATTTTGTGCTTTAGCTTCTCCATATGCATTAAATCATATGGTATTTGTGTCTCTCTGACTGTCTGATATCACTGAGCATAATAGCCCCTAGGTCCCTCCATGCTGTTGCAAATGGTAAGATTTCATTCCTTTTTATGGCCAAGTAATATTCTGTTGTATGTATGTGACGTCAGTGATCAGAGCATCCAAGTATGAAATCATGTTATTCATTAAATACTGTATGTCCTAGTCGAAAGAGCACTGAAAAACAAATACTTTCCCATTGGCAGCTCTTTTATCCACTCGTCTGTCGATGGGCACTTTGATTGCTTCTGCGTCTTGGAGATTATAAATCATGCCGTAGTGAACGTGAGGGGTCTGTAGTCTTTCCCATCGGTGTTTCGTGTTGGCCGAGACGTGGAGAAAAGGGAACCCTTGTGCACTGTTGGTGGCAATGCAGATTGGTGCAGCTGCCAGGGGAGACAGTTGGGAGCTCTCAGAAATTAAAAATGGGTCTGCCCTGTGATCCAGCAGCTGCCCTTCTGGGGACTTATCAGAAAGCTTGTTCTTCCTCATGCAGGCAGAGAGGCCTGGGCCCATCACATGCAGCTACCGCCGTCCGTCGGAGGCAGGGGGTCCTCACCCGGTGTTTGCTCCTCCAGCCCACTCCCCACAGTCCCTAGACCCCCGCTCCCAGAGCCTGGTCTGAGAGGCAGTCCGGAGTCGTGGGAATGAGTGTGCCCGCTGCCGCTGCCCTGTCCTGGCTCTGCCGTGTCACAGCTTCGTCCCCTCTGTCTCACCGCTCTGTGCCCTACTTCCTCAGCGTCTAAAGGGGGATAAAATCACCTACTTCATAGGCCATCATACATATAAATCTGTTTATACATGTGACGTGCTTAGAAAAGTGCCTGGCATTAGTACGCTTTCTTCATTAGTTAACTAGGACCTTATTAACACGCTGTATACACTCATGCTTCAAATCTTCCTTACGGTCCCCACCCCTATACCCCCTGCCTGACTCTGGCTTCTCATAACCAAGAATATAATTAAAATTTTAAATCCTTGGCCTACGAATGGCATAAAGTGCCTTTCAGATCAGTCCGTATTCCACCTGTCCAGCGTGACCTCCCACCTTTGTCTCTTTACGAGGCCTGTGTTTTGACCGCATCAGGCTGCTTGCTGCGCTGTCTCAGGGGCTCACACACCCTCACCAATGCTACTCCTTTAAGACCCAGCTCTCGAGACGAGCACTGTCTTCTCTGGGAGGGCCCGGGCCCGAGCAGTTAGCCCGCAGACAGTTAGCCACGTGCGTAAGCTCGCGTGGCCTGCCCTCTGTTGCACCCTGACTCTGTCTCCCCAGGTGTCCTTCTCACTACCACCCCTCCACCTGGTGAGCCCGGTGCTCAGTGTCAGGCACACAGGTGATGCTCAAGTCAGCCGAATGAATGAGGGGTGCACACAGGACGTGGGAAATGTGCACAGGAGACTTTAACTTTTGTGGATTTAGCTTTCGCAAGGTGGGATGACATGAAATATATGCCTATGATTAAAACCCTAGTTCCTTGGGGAGATGTTTCCTGGGGACGCTGTAGGTGGCCACGGTAGCCGTGGTTTTAGCCCCACTGCATTTTCAGGAGTGGGTTCACCAGTGCACCCTCCTACTTCTCTCTAATCCTCTTCCGTCTGGATTTCTCTGAGTTGCTGGACACTGCCATCCTCTGTACGGGTCTCATCCATCAAGGAGCTGCACTTTGTCAAAGAGAGCATTCCCTGCGGCAGAGGGGTCCGTGACCCGGGCAGGGCTGCGCATCACGGCTGCCCCGGTCTCGTGCTCTGTGATAGAACATGAACATGCCCAATGCCAGAGCCACCCTAAACAGTGCCCTGCCCTCGAGGGCCCCCCGGCGTCTGAAAATCTGCCAATGTGACTCCAACCCACTGCTTGATGAAAGCAACTCCAAACAAGTGAACCCATGATGAAGAGCCCAAGGACTGCAGCCCCGGCCACTGATTGCATAGGCCACACCCCTGCAAACTGTTTCAGGAAGGAGGAGACTCACAATGTTGGCCCGTGCCGTGGGATTTTAAAATTTTAAATATGCTTGATTAGTGCCTGCAATTAACGGTTATCTAAGCACACACTCGGCAGTTTAGCCAAGATGCTGGCAAGCCTCAGGCTGCCTGAGATTGCATTTCCCACATTTCAAGGCATCCACCCGAAGCCCTCTGAGGTCGGAGGCAGGACCTTGGTAGATGTCAGTGTTGACAGTTATCCAAAGGAATGACCACATCATGAACCTGTTGCACAATGTGGTGTGGATTTCACTTATCTTACAACACCCAAACAGCTGTACCGAACCGCGGCCTAGGACAGACAGTAAGGCAGAGAAGGAGGAGCGCCCCCTTGCCAACAGTGTGGCTTCCACGGCCACATGCTGGCGTAGGTAAGCGATGACGACAGAGCAAAGGCAGTTGTCCAACCGTGACACCAGGGAACTGCCCCGGATTCAGTGAGCATGCAGGTGGCCTGACTCGAACCTCAGGCTGGCCCACGCCAAGGCCACAGTGAAATCACAGTGAAAGAATGTTCCCACGGGGCTGCCGGGCAAGGCAGTGCCACCAGGGCGGCCTCCGGCTCAGCACCCGGCAGCAGTGGGCCGCAGGGCGCAGCGGCAGCCCGCCCCGCGTGGAGGGCAGAGACAGCGACAGAGGCCCCCACCTGCATGGACCCGAATGTGCGTCAGGAAGCACCAAGCCTGGCACGAGGCTCGGACCACGTGCTGTGCAGCTGTTGTGGCCGAGGGCAGAGGCGCTATGAAAAATGGAAATCAAGGAAGTAAAGCAGAGCTGCTTCATGGCTTGTCGATTATTTCCCTCTATGGGCACTTTGGTGGCGACGAAAGGTTTGAATAGACAGGTAACTACAGTGTTTGCCGCTCTCTCCAACCCGACCCCTAGCGTGGTGGCAGCCGCCTACCAGTTTCGTTGGCGTTTTCTCGTTTCTCCGGGTTTTGTTGATGTTTTACATTCCCATATTCTTTGGACAAGTCGTCCTCTGTACCTCCCTGCATTTGCCCACCCTTTCAGCAATCTGCCGGTGGCCAGTCACTTGCTGATCTGCCCCTCACAGTAGCTGTTCCGAGGCTGGCGAGTCTCACCACAGTCCAGTCAAGTACTGAAGCAGGTATGCACTTGTCAGCCCATGTGGGACACACCGAAGGGTTTTCAAGAAATGTAAAGGAGTGTTACTAAACTCCTCTTTCTAAAAATGTGATGTCATCACCTTACTAGCCCGCTCCACATTCCTAATGTCATTAGGACCCTCCAGACGTACATGCGTTGGCCACACCTGTAGGGAGAGGACCTTGGACTGAGGATGAAGGGTCCCTACCTCTGCAGGTGGGTGGGCGTTCTCCTATAGCATCCTCCTCTTCGGTCTTCCTGACTGGACCACTTACCTCTATAAATGCCACGTGAGGCCCGGAAGCAGTAGTTGCCACTTGTAAACTATTTGGAGCACGAGAGTGATGTGCCACGGAGCATTTGAGGGCGGAATGCATGAGAGGGGCAGACCTACAGCTCAGTGCTTTATCCCTACAAAGGTTTCCTACTCTGGGAAAAAAATTGGCAGAGCAAAATAGAGGACATCAGGGGTGTCCAGAGGAGGACAGGCGGAGGGGGCGGCATGGAAAGGGGCCCCAGCCCCAGCCGGGGTGCGGTTTTCATCAGGTAGAACACGCAGAGAGACTCGCCCATGAGGCACGCAGGAGGATGGAGAGGAATTTTAGGAAGGTTTAGGCTGCGTTATACGGTCAGTTTATGTTGGTTTCCACTTCTACAGTCTTTCCTTCGGGGAGATCAGTGGGCTTCCTTTTTAATTTTTTTTTTTCAAAAAATATTTAGAAAACAAAGTACTGCCATTTGCAGCAGCATCCTCGGTATGTATCACTCCTTCCTTTCCCGAGACCCTACAGCTTATGCCACCCAGGAACCCGCTTCAGCAAGGCCAGGGGGGCGGTCCTTTTTCCTTTCTGGTTGTGGGGGCTCCCGAAGAGCTCAAGTAGGAGAACAGTCATTGCATGGCCCTCGAAGATACTGAGGTTCAGCCTCTTGTCCAGTCAGTTACCCTGGGAAAAGTTCCTCAGGCGTTTACCAGCACACAGAGATGCACCTGAGCCCCGCTTTTTCTGGGCTTCTCAGGAGGAAGGCTCCATCATTTTAGTTACACGGTAGGAACTCACCTTGGTCTATGCTACACTTAGCGTAGCAGCTGGCCCTGCTCTAGAGCAGACTCAGTAAAGACGCAGTAAATATTCACTACTGTTACTTCTTCGGTAGACCTGTAACGAGATAAGCCTTTGTTACTACAGAATTCTCCTACCCTAAAACTGCCGAAGCCTGCAGGTGTAGCTGCGTGAAGGCCATGCCCCGGGCATTGTAGGTTCTTGGTAAATATTTGGTGTGTGGATGTACAAGTGAAGAAAAGGTTTTTAGCAAAAACTCATTCCTCTGGCCAAATGACCAAAGAATATCTAGAGATACTCTTAGAGTGTTACAACCAGACCCCGTTCCTGCTTGTTCCATCCGTTGCTGCAAGTGGTTGAGGGAGGCGCTGAAGCATCTCTTCATCAGGAATTCAGCAAGCCCAGCCTTCTCATTACGTGGAGCAGCACACTGAGTAATAAGAAATCTGGCCTGGCTACAGTATCTTGCACTTAGGCTATGCTCAATAAACATTTATTGAACGGCTGTCTTGTTACCAAGACTTCGCAGCAATAAGCTTTGGAGGTTTTAGTCTGGCCATCTGCTTGAGTGGGAAAAATTGTGGCGATGAGAGTTCACACTAGGTTTGTGTTCACGGATTCCTCAAACTCAAGTGAGATTAGATGCAGACCCTCTGTCAGGAAATATTGCATATCTGGGAATCTATTCCTTTTCACATAGAAAGCACAGAAGTAGGACTGTTTTATCCTGATGGTCTCAAATGGAACCAGGAGCTCTGGGAAGCATATTGAAGAAGTTTCCACAGATGAAACCTTTCCCCCTGGGGAACCTCATCCCAATCTTCCTGGTCATTTCTCATGGAGCGCGACATGCCTTTGGCCAGTCATGCTGTGAGAGCTTCCTGACAGCCCTTCCAAGATGAGCTGATTTCTGTCCATCACTCCTCAGGGCCTGGGGGGCTTTTGTCTAATTCACATGAAAAGGCGCAGATGGAAAACTGTAAGACTGAGTTCAGGATCTGCCTTCTTACTCCGTGGCTGCGAGCTGACACTTAGCCACATACCCTGTCTCTTCTCTCCTCCCACATTCCTGCGCAGGTTTTCCACATGCATATTCTGTGAGAAATATTAAGAAAGGTCGTTTTCGTGAATAAAATTCCCCTCCTCCCCCTTATTCACCAAGAAACACACCCACACTGGTTAGTTTGTTGATGTTTCCTTATTGGTTTCCCTTTCATGCTGTGGCTCAATAATAGCCTCCGAGAGGTGTCTGCACATGTCATTAGTGACTTCGTAACTAGTGGGGGAAAGAGTGTGAAAGACAAAGCATGCTCCTTTGCGGTTCTCTCCTCCGCCTTTCTTTTACGCATCTCCCTTCAACCTCTCAATCGCACATCAATAGTGTGCAGAATTGTCAGAGATCTGGAACCGTCAGCAGGCTCGTCACTGCTCTGTGGCAAACAGGAACGAGCTGTCTCACGGACGAGTACAAATGGATGGGCATGGTAAAGCCCAGAGCCCACGTGCTCTCATAAGGAAATTCCTCCGACAGAAAGGACACTCGGGTGAGGGCAGAGGGGCGGTGGAGAGCTGGCCAGCCAGGAAGGTGTATAGCTGTACTATGTCGAGCCCGGGGGTTGGGGCTTCTGTGTTTACATCTGGCACCTGCCAATGAAACATAGCGACTTTGTGTTTTCAACACTGTTAACTCTCAGAGCCTCAGTTTTGTCACTGGTAAAATTTGGATAGTGAACACTCTTCCTGCCACCCCCACCAAGTACCTATAAGAGTCAGGCAACATTTTTTTTTTTTGAAGTGATATTTTAAAGATTTTTGTTACCTGTTAGGTGCTAAAAAACAGGTCCATAGAGATTGTCATCACTGAAGAAGCACTTTAAAATGACTATACTACCCGCAATGAACCGAGGGCATTAAGCCACTTTACAACCCACTGCAAGAAAAACAGCGTGATTAAATTCTCCTCCAAAGGGCGATTTCATTTTATTCATACAGTCCTGGGAGGTGATCTCAGAAAATACGGAGCTACTTACAGAGATTAATATGTCCTGACTTCCTTTCCGTGGAGTAAATGGAGGATGAAAAGTTAAAGTCACAGGGAATTGACTTTAGAGGGTGCGTGGTTGCCAGAATTAGAGAAATTGGTTTATTTTTAATCAGTAGAACAGATCAGAAACTTTATTCTTTGATCAAAGCATGGAGAAGTATGAGCTCACACTGTAAAGGTCCTTCCCTCTGACTCTGGGAATTAGGAAAGTCTCAGAGGGCTGTGAGGAGAGGCAGTGGGGCAGGTTCAAGGGCAGAGATTCCCAAGAAAAGGTGGAGAGTTCTCGGATTTCCAAGAAAGCATGTGCAGTTCCCAGACATGCTTGGAACATGCTTAGGCATGCACCACATGTCTCATTTCAATGTTAAATCTCCAGCCCTGGGTGTGATTTTTAGTGTGCTAATGGAGCAAGGTTCCTGAAATGTCCCCAGGACACGGCTCTCAGGCACCTTGGGGATCTCTCAGGTACAAACCGGTTCCTTAGATGGGGTCCTCAGATTTCTTATCTGGCTCCTCAGCGCTAGCTTCCTTGGACGGTCTGCCTTTCCCTGACAAGTTCAGCTGCTGGATGGACAGTGCACTCCGGCCACATCTGGGCAACGCAGTCAGGGCCCGCCGTCTCCCGCCAACCTGCAGTGGTCACCCAGCCACCCGCCTGCTGCCTGCACACCCCTCCCCTCCCCCCGCCACGCACACTGCGTCCCACCTTGCAGGCTCGCTCTGGGGACTAGAGACATTAGTTTGTATTTCTGTTTTTAAAAATGTTTAGATTCCGTGCAAAGGGGGCATGTTCCTTTTTAAAATGAAGCTGTACTCAGGGTCCTGGAGCTATCAAGAAGCCAGGGTAAACTAGGTAAGAATGTAGGATTTTTCACATTGGTTAGTGCTGATGGCTTCTGCCCTGTGAGCCTCACCTCAGTCAGGAGTTCCCCACCACCCCTTGCCTCCACCACCCCAGCTGGGCAGAGTGGCCCCTGTCACCGAGAATCAGAGGACAGTGCTGAAGGAGGGATAGAAAACCTCTGTCTGTCTGGAGGTTCCTTCTCCGTTGCCTCATCACTTGACCTTCTTTTTTGTTCTTGTCTCATTCCTTCAAATCTCATAGAATCTCTGCCTTCTCAACCTTGGACTTCGACTGGCCCTGTGTCTGGCTGTTGTTTGTGGCTGTCATAACTTCTGATGCTAGCATGCAGAGGAGGAGAGAGCCAAGCGTTAGAATCATGACAGTCCAGGGTTCAAGTCCTGACTCTTCCACTTACCTTGCGCAGGCAAAGGAAATGTTAGGTCCTTGAAAAAATGTTTATTATTATTAAGTATATCACTTCTAAACCCACAGCTGACTTTATGCATCCTCTAACTCCCTTTACTTATGAGGTCCTTGCTTGCTTTATATTCCTCCCTTTGTGATGCTTCATCTCTGCCTCTCCTCTGACCACTGACCCCTGGCTGCCCTGCCCCGGCTCTGACAAGAACATGAAATATAGTTTCAATGTACAAAGATCTGTGGGTGGGAGATGTGGTTAAGTAGCAAGGTAATTCCCTTCTAAATGGAAAATGACCATCACTAGTATTTTCATGATGCAGTATTTCATTTCGGTGAGGTTTTTTTTTTTTTTTTTAATTCTTTCAGGACATATAAGAAAAGTGAAAAAAGGAAATTGAAACCGCAAACTAAGAATTGATGGTGTTCAATTATAATAAGCGGGCAAGCTAAAGGTATCTTTAATTAAGGAAGAGAAAAGGATTAAATAATAATATAGGCACCATTTACTGAACGCTTACCCTGTGTTATCTAATGTACCAAGTACTCTACATAAGTTATCTGTTTGCTGATTGCAAAACCCTATGGCTTACTGGCACTATGATTATGCCCTTTTTATCGCTGAAGCAACCGGGGCTAAGAAATGTGAGTCTCGTTGCCTCAAGTCACACAATCTGTAAGTGGCAGAGTCAGGATTCAAACTCAGTTTTGTCTTTCCTACCAGTTTGTGCTGAATGTAGAACCTGCATCCTCAAGGACTATGTCACGCTAGGGCCACACGGTAGCCCCTGGCCTATTCCATCATAAATTAGAAGATTTAGGCTAAGTTATAAGAATAATTAATAGTTATAGTAAAAATGTATAGTAAGTTAAGTAGACAATTAAAGAGTGATGAAACAAAATAACAATAGCTAATATTTATTGAATACTCGACCTAGGCCAGACAGTATCTTATATGCATTAAAAGTATCAACTTATCTTCACAACTTTATCTTCACAATAATTTGATGAAGTGGATGTTATAATTATTGTCATCTTACAGATGAGGAAACTGAGGCCAGAGAGTTCAGAAATGTGCCCAAGTTCACACAGTAGGTGGCAGAGTTAAGAACTGAATCTAGGTAGCATCGGACCAGAGGCTAAGCTGGTGAACTCCATCCTATACCAACTGCCTACATAATTGACTCCTGCGTTTTAATTTCCTTGAATTCTAGTACAAAGTGCCTTATAAGCTGTCATGGGAAGATCCACCTCCTAAGCAGCAGTGAGCTGCCTGCCCTTCAGCTCTGGTAGTTAATATCCGGAAGGTTCTCGGTGGAGATGCTAGGGAGCAGGTGTTTATTAGGGAGCAATTCCCCATGGCTGTGCCCTGCCCAGTTGCTGGGCACTTCACTCGCGCACCATAATGGACCTGCCTGTAACTGACCATTTTTCTGGCTAACGTGAAATCAATGGCCGTTACTACGCTCTCAGGAACCAGCTATCTGTTCCACCCTCCCATCCCCCGCCTTTCTGGTCCACTCCAAGGACTTGCTCCCTGCAGCAGGCCCGATACTTCAGCTTAGTGTACTGTTATCCATTCGAAGCCGCACAGAGTTCCTTCTTTACCCCCTTATTGTGTCGTAGATCACACAGTTTACACCTTCCCATCCCTGGAGCCGTATTATCTCAGATTCTCTCGTGTTGAGATTATACCTGCATTCTCTCTAAACTTTCTGAAACCCACTTTCGTAAGTACTAGCATCCTTTTGCTGCATCCACCACACCCCATGCCTCTCCTTCTGTGAGCTGATTGCCTGCTTGGCTTTCGCCCCTGAAACTCTTCCACTTGGCCTTAGGAACTCCCGGTGCCATTAGGCAAACCCCTGTATTTGCAGCCTCTTCAACCAGCTTGTGTGTGCTCTTTGCCTTTTTGCTCTGATCGAAGCCTGAGGAGCCGTTGGTTCCCTCAGGCGGTAGGTAGTTTCCGAAGCCCTTGCACTGCCAGACCTGGGAGCAAGGTCTTCACTTCCCCAGCTCCTTCGTTGCATTCAAATCCTGGGTTTTACTTATCCTTCTCTCCATCTCCTACCCTCTGCATTGCAAGCTGACTCTAGCGTCTACTTCAGAAATTCTTTACTCTCTTGTCTACACCCTGAAGAACCTTGCTATCTCTCTCATGCTCATCTGCTCTCTGACGTTGTTCACACTCAACTTGCCCAGTTCTCTTTCTACTCCAGTCCTACACCCAAGCAGCAAAATGAGGTTGGGGGGGGGGGAATGTGCTCTGATTTCAATGCCCACAACTTGGACAAATTCTGCATCTCCCGAGTCAATTCATTGCTCTTCTTGCTGGTGCTTGAACAGGCCACTCCCAGTCCTCCCTGAGGGCCTGTGCCTTTCATGCTCCTCCTCCTTGACCTCTAGACCTCCACGTGGCCTCAGCCTGCACTCCGGTCCTGCTTACAGGCTCACCCTCTGACTTAAACATAGGGGTCCTCATCACTCTCCATCCCCCTTAACCTGCTCCAGTACGCGGCTTGTCGCCTGTCCTTCATCTGTGTGACGTTACCTATTTACTTGTTTTCTTTCATCCTCCTTTTCTGCTCTCTGAGGGGAAGGGTTCTGTCCATCTCGCTCAGTGCTTTAAGCTTTGTGACTGAAACAGTCCTACTCCAAGCATGTGCTTAAAAAGCATCCGTGGGAAGAATGAGTTACTTTGTCTAGCATTATACATTCTAAAAGAGCATGGTCGTGCTCTTGAAAGTTTGGGTTTTTTTTAAATCACATTCCTGTCTGGTTTTCTGCAGGTCAGAGCCAGACCAGAATACCTGCTTTGTCTTTTAGCCTGAGACACAAAACTGTCAACCAGGAAGTGAAGTTAGGGGATATGATCCATTCCTTCTCCAGCAGACACGTAGCTGGTTGTAGGTTTGGAATCTGCGGTAGGAAAGCATCATCCTTGTTTTCTTTCCCCCTCACTGGACGTCCGCATTATAGTACTACATCTCTGATGCTTCCTACCTCACCCTGGTACCTGCTATCAGGTCTCCATCGCGAGGTTAGGAATTCTGCCCTGGTACGTGTTTTCTGGCCTCGCTGTGCTAGGAAGCAACCTTTACTTTAAAGGCACAGAAAGAAACATGCCTCTCCAAAGGGTTTACTGTGTTGGTAGCTGTTGTTTTTACAACGCAGTGTAACTTTATCACGTTCTGGGTTCCCAAGATTTTGCAAATGCCTGGAGCTTGTGTTGGTGTTTAGCACAGTGTCCAATAACTGCTTTTGAGTTCTTTCTGTGGTTTCCTCTGCCCCGGGGAGTGCTCGGTAAATAATAAGTGCTCGATGAATAACAGGTGCCATTATTAGAGAGAGCCCATGTAAATCTGCAGTTTACTGAAAAGAGCACATGGCTTCGCTGGCCAACAGGAGTAATTTGGTATCTTCTCTGCCATTCCTTTTGACTCTTCATAAAAGCTCAGTGATATTAATTAATTATCTCATCCTCCACTGTGCCTGACTGTAAAATAAGGATGACCTCTTTCTCGGGAAGCTTCACGACTTAACAGAAAATAAGATACATTGAGTCATTTGAAAAATAAGTGTGACGGATAAGCAATGCTTACTCGGTTCTTCAGACTATTGACCAAGCCACGAACTTCGTGCTGAGGTCATAATTTCTGCCCTTTTTTGAACTGAAAAATCACCATCAGAGTTGCTAGCCAAGGTAGGAAAATTAAAGAGGAAAGACATGGTCCACAGGATCAAACATCTCAGGGGAAGGTTCCTGAGGGCAATGATGCAGCAGCTTTATGAAACCCCAGGAGAAACGAAAGCGTAGATGTCTAGTAACCTTACACAGACCGTAACGTCTTGTGTGTGAGTCTGGCCAGAGTCACTTCTTAGCTAACAAGGACATTTTTTTTGTTAAAGATTTTATGTATTTTTTTTAGGCAGAGGGGAAGGAAGGGAGAAAGAGAGGGAGAGAAACATCAGCGTGTGGTTGCCTCTGTCGTGCCCCCCACTGGGGACCTGGCCTGCACAATCCAGGCACGTGCCCCGACTGGGAGTCAAACCAGCGGCCCTTTGATTCTCAGGCCAGCACTCAGCCCACTGAGCCACAGCAGCCAGGGTGTTAACAGGGGCATTTTTTATTTGAATTGTGAGTGCTGTGGTGGGGCTGGGGTACCATACCCAGATCCCCCTCCAGGACGCAGCCTTGTACTTTCACAGCTCACAGCTGAGTCCCTCCCCGGGAATCTCCCCCTGCTGAGAGAAGCCTCCTCACCCAGTGTTAGCCGCCTCTCTGGGGACAGCCTACACCCACTGGGGCTTCAGGAGCTTGGCCTCTTGCCTCCATCCGGTACAACTCTAAAGGAGTTAACCCCACGCAGACAGGGTTCTGCGCTCACTGCACTGCAGCTGAACTCCTCTCTCTGCCCACCTCCCCCAGACGTTCTTCCCCAGGGCGCTTCCCAGTAAACCTAACCACAAGGCCTGGGGCCTCCGCATCTGTTTCCTAGGAAACCCAACACCCAACAACATCCACTGTGTCTGTATTCTAAGGAGCTATTTTCATGGCTCTTTCCCATTTTATGAATGTCATCAATTTCACGGCGATCGCAAAACTCCCATAACTAAGTGAACTTTCCCACTGACATTTGCCACGCCATGTGATGTGCGGCCTATTTCTCAAAGGAAAGTAGTTTGGACGACCCCAGAATAGGGTAAATGCCCTGAGGGGTTGGTATTAGTCACAGGCTCAGTATTACACTTCATGATCATTTCCAAAACAACAGAAAACAGGGCAGCCCATCAATCCTCTCTGGCCATTTGATTGGAGGTCACATGGTGACTAGGGAGACTATACTCGCTTCCCAGGGCGGCTGTAACAAATGATCGTGGATGAGGCGGCTTAGAACAGCAGAGGCTTGTCTTCTCACAGTCTGTAGGCCAGGCGTCTGAGACGAAGGTTCTGTCGGGGCTGGCGTCTGCAGGAGGGCCTGAGGGAGCCTTTGTTCCCCACTTCCGTCCCAGCTTCTGGGGGCAGCCGCCAGACCTCAGCACTCCTTGGCGTGTGGCTGCATCGCTCCCGTCTCTGCTTCTGTCTCCACGTGACGTTTTCTTCTGCATGTATGGCCTTTCTTTTTATGAGGACACAAGGTCCACCCTCGTCCAGTATGACTTGGTCTCAGCCAATTACATCTGCAAGGGCCCTGTTCCCACATACGGGCACATTCCGGCTGTGCATGAACTGCCTGGGGATGCTGTTCGACCCCCTGCGGAGAGCAAGTGAGGGAGCACCAGAGCTGTTCCCTGGCTGGTGCTCTGTCTCTTTCCTTTTGTGCTGTCTCTGTTGGTTAGCCTACCGTCCTTTCTGAAGGAAGCACGCGGAGCCAGGTGTGTGCGGTGGGCCACACCCGTGGACAGCAGGCTCGGTGGTGTAAACAATCCCGTAATAAGTAGGACCAAGAGGGAGTTGGCAAAGAAGTGTGAGCAAAACCAGGGGAAGGATCGTTACACCGACTCCGACCGTTAATTTTTTGTCACACTGACAAAGGAGGTTTGAGGGGGAAAAAAAACATATGTGAAGAAATATTTTATTCACTTTGACGTACTTCATTTTCTTAAGCAAACTCTCTGGTGAGGTTGTTGAGTTAACACAAATCATTTTAAGGAAAGGGCCCAGAGGAATACGCATCCATGTGGTTTGGTCACACAGGGAGCGCACGCGTCGCAGGACAGAGGTAAGGTAGCAGGTCTGCCCTGTGCATCCCAGAGAACCAGGGTGACTGCCTGGGGACCCTGAGTCCTGCTAACAGCATCTTCTGTCTACTGTCCTCTTTCCTCTCATTGTTTTTAACCTCTTAATTCTCTTCATTATAAAATCAGGGAAATTTTCATCAAGTCAGTAATGGTGAACAAGGTACTAGGCAAAGAGTCTTCCCAGCCACATAGAGGCATGTAAAACCCATACAGGAACCTTTCTAAGCCTGGGCAGTCATAAGATACCCCTCTCTGCACTGTGTAAGCAGGAAGTCTTTGGTAGAATATTTGTCTTTTTTGATGGCTTTTCACCCCCGACCTTCCGCCACTTGCACGCATCAGCTGTCACCTTCTCGGCAAACCTGGAGCTTGGCTCCAGCTCTGATGCACAGACACTTGCCTGCCGGTCCCACACTTTGGAACCAAGCTGGAGAAAATGAAAGCTGAGGAAAGATCAGGCCATATAACCCTGTCTTACTCCCCTTCCACCAATCACCAGAACAGAGGGAAAGGGACCACTCTGCTTTGGAACCAAATAAAATGACTGGTACTTAGTCGGTTTTGACTAACAAACATTACATTTGCAAATGACCTGACCTAATATAAACATTTAAACACCTGCTTCTTGCCAGGTACTATATGAAATGCCTTATCCATATATTATCTTTTACGATTCCCCACGTAACCTTGCCAGATTGGTGTCATAAACTGTTTCCCATATAAAGCTGAGGCATGGGAAAGTTGAATCATTTGCCTGACACCCCATAAGATTGCAACCCAAGCCTGCTTTACATCCAGTAAAGTCATTTGGGTCTGATGAACTATTTCTAGACTCTGTAATAAGAATGCTCACAAACATCATTGTCAGAATTCTTGAACTTGGAAAGGCTACTCTGCCTACACACTTCAAGGGACGTAGGAGGGTCATTATGAACTGTCAGGAAGATGTCTGTGGTCCGTGGTCTTGGTGATGGAGAGATTAGGCAGGGCTGTGAATGATGCTGATAAATCTCACTGCAGTCACAGCAACGGGGAGGAAGCTTTTGGGGAGAATGAGAAGAGCCCTTGAGAAGAAGGTCACCTTAACCTTTGCATCATTGGTGGATTTTACAGAAATGCCGCCGTGTTACCTGCTGGCAGCTGCAAATCTTGTAGTTGCTTCTATATAAAGAGACAAATAAGGAGAAAGCAAGCTGGCATTGGTGACTTCAGAGGAAACGAGAAAGAAAAAGAGAAAAGAAATCCCTAGCACCATAGCTATGATGTACCTATCAAAATACACATCTACAAGCCCATGTGTCCTCAGCCCACTCTGAAAACAGATATTCCCAATTATCATCATGGGACGTTTGGACAATGTTTAATGATGTTTAGTATATCATAGTCTGGTTGAGAAGCAGAGACGTTGATATTCAAGGGATTTCACATTAATTTGAAAATATCCTGACATTGCAATGTCTTAGTCTTTGAAGGTCTAGCGTTCAGCTTTCTGGGAAAACTCTGTTATCCAGAATAACTCTGTCTCTAAAGAGATGCAGGTTGGTTTCACTGCACAGTAGTTGCAGCCATGCGCTTGTAACAAGTCCGAGAAGCTCTTTCATTCAGCGGTTTGCCCATGCTGTTTTTACTGATAGTAGGCTGTGACTGGTATAATCATAGTAGAAAGTCACTTACCATGCTGGATCTATTAACATCTGATTCCTCATTAAGAATATTGCCGCATCTGCACTTTTATTCTTTCTGCTGACAGTCAGTTTTCACAGTACTTCTTGATTTAGCTTTATGATTGAAGTTTCCGAAATAAATGTTTTAATTTAATGTTCACTCGGTATAACAGCTTTGACCAATAGTTTAATAAAAGAACCCTGTGAGTCCCTGATCGAGGAAGGCTGGCTGGGGTCCACGTGGGGCGATTTGCACCGGGTCTTGATGACGGTTCCCCGGGGGCCCACTGTGCTCGCACATGCCAGGCTCCCTCTGAGCATCGAAGCATGCCTTTCTGAGCAGGTGGTGATCATCCCAAGAATGGCCGGGAAGGGGGACCTGGATTTCCTGGAGGGCCCCAGTGTGCCTCTAGGGCCGATCTCCATCTGTGCCTACTGAACACTTCCTAGGCTCTATCCACAATGAACTTCTAGCAAATTTCCAAATAGCCGCGTGGCTATTTTATTACACCTCTGCATTCATGCTTTAACTTCTGCCAGGAATCTCCCTCGTTTCTCATTCTCCTAGTCATCCTTGGCAAGGTACAGCCCTTCCCCAGAGAACTGGTACTACTGGTACCTTCTCGTCCTCCTCTACTCCCAGCCCCAGAGCCCTGCGCATTACTCTTGGAGCACGTAGAGCTCTAACTTGCCATCCAGCCATCAGCTAGTCTGCCCTAAAGGAAGCTGCACCAGGGCAGGCACTGAGCCCTGTGAGCACTTCATGCTGGTGGCCAGCAGGGGGCCTGGCTCATTTACCTTTCAAACGGAATTGATTATCAGCTGCATCGCTAGGTCACATTTTACATTAACGACATACAGTAATCTGTTTTGGAGTGGCCCCGCTTGGGGAATACACACCAAGATCTTGATTTTCTGTCTTTTCTGCTTTTCTTATATCTATCCACTGTATTGTACATCGAGCTTTAGGTAGAGATGTATCTTGTGCTCAATTTGGAAAAGAAAAGACAAATACCCATTCGCCCATGACCTAGGTGCCAGGGAACATTCACTCTGTGTGGTACATAGCACTCAAAGTCAAGGCAAGACTCCTTGAGAAAAGCAGGGAACAGAAAGGGGGAAAGAGGCAGACAGTGGTACTGTTGATGTGGGCGGCGGGGGGGCGGGAGGGGGCAATGGCAGCAGGTTTCCTCCACCCTACAAGCCATCAGCAAAATTCTATCCTGGAAGCCGAATTTCTTAATGAATGCATGTCATGCCATTAACAGAGGTTTTAAAAATATCATCCATGCCCTCAAGTAGCTTGCTTTTTGAGTTGAATATATTCTTCAGGTGGAACAAAAAACTATTCTACAGCAAAGGGAATTGGACAGAATGGCATGAGGATAATAGCTGATTTTTAACAAGGACCATGTACCACACTTTATACATTTTTAAATAGTTGATACAATATGAAAATTAAGTTTGCAGTCAGACCACCTTTGGAACCTCAGCAACAGCATATGTTTGCATTAACTCCTTTAACCTTCATAACGGCACCACGAGGAAGGCATTGTAAGTTCTCTTTCACCGAAGAGAAACTTGAGACACAGCGGGCTAAAGTGGTCCGACCGGGGTCACACTTGGATGACACAGCAGGCTGCGGGCCAGGCCGTGGTTGCTGTAAGTTGTTCTCCAAACCACTGCATCGCACTTCCTTCCACACGTCATGGTCAGAAAAAACGAGCTGCTCCTGACTGTTGAGACAGAGCAGAGCGAGGAGATCCTGGAGCGGCCTGGGACCATCCAGGAAGCCTTCCTGTGGGCAGTGAGTTTTCAGCCTGATGGGTGCAGAAATGGTGGACAGGTAGCCTGGGTGGAAGGGCTGGCTGAACACAAGCACAGGACTGGACTCAAGCAGGATGGGAAGTCAGCTGACTCGGCAGGCACACCAGCCTCTCACACTTAGCAGGATTTCTTGAGGTCAGGAAGGTGGCCCCAATTTGGGAATTAATGTATAATGTAGGCATAGTGGTGAGGTTGCTTTTTGCACTCAGCTATTGAGAAAAGTACAGGTTGTTAAAAATCTAATTATGGCAATTATGTAACAGATCATCTATGTCAGATTTTTGAAAGATGCTATCAGGAATAAACTTTTAAAGATAATCTGTTCAAAGTCACCTCCTTTAACATACACATTTATTGGCCAACTTGAGGGCAAAGCGTGATTATATATCTCAGAGAGATAATATCCTCATTTTCTGGGACCTAAATACCTTTGAAAAAATAGGAAACAAAACTCCAGCTATCACAATCCAGCCTCCCTAGGTCAGTGCCATGTGGTTAAAATCACAGCAAAACTCAGTTAAACAAAATTATTTTACTATAGATGTAAACCTTAAATGTGTGTGGGGGGTGGTGGTGAGGTATTTTGAACAGAGATTGAGCAGGGAGTCATTCAACAAAGGAAAAATATCTGATGCTGTATGAAAATTAAGCATGCAATTGGAATACCCTTGGAACCTCAGAAGCAGCATACTGATTCTGTGAATATTATGTTTTATTCCTTTTCCTATTCCCACATGTAATACTTTACTCTCTTTGAATTTGCTTCTAATGCCGTTTAACCCTGGTTTTGAAAGTGTCCATCAGCTTAATTTCTTTTATTAATATGAATTCTTCTCCTAGCAAGTAAAGCCAGCTAATGTATTTGTCCATTTATCATTTCATGAAAAGCAAATAGTAAGTAAGGAGCAAATATGATTTTCACTTATTTCCCCAAGTCTAAACAAAAATCAGAAAATCTGTTTTTGAGATCTGGAATCTTGATAGTTGTTGATCCTACAGAATCAACACACTTGATTAGCTGTGAGCCAAGACATGAGGCTGACTTCATTGAATGCTCAGTAAATTAATTCTACTTTACTAATGTGACTAAAAACTAAATTTCATATCAATATAAACATTCATTAAACTGCAAATACCAAGTTGTGCAAGCTGTTAGAAAAAGACTCATTTTTATTTATAGATGGGTTTTGATAAGAATGGCATTAAAAATGTTTTAGTAGGGAAATGTTACAGTGATTAATGTGCAGTTGTTTGCATTTTTAATATTTCACTCACATATCAGATTAGTATTTGCGCATACTGTCAGACTTCATTCTGTTCTTGTCAAAACACTTATTACTGCTGACAGGTATAACATATCCACATTAATCCTTAATTCCTTGATTCAATTTTCTAATTGCTTTTTTGGCATGCAATGGTGGCCATTTAGTCTTATGTGATGTATTCATCATATGGTATAATAATGTGCTTTAAAAATTAGATGTGTCATTTAAAGTACCTGGACAGGGGAAAAAAATTACCAAGGGTTGGAAATTTCAGATTTCACTGTACTTAAACGAAGTATTAGATTTTGGTATGTCACACGTTCTGGAGGGTGGCCGTAAATCATAGTCACAGAATGTTCAAGGGACCCTAAAAGTCATCCAGCCTACTTGTTCATTTTTCAGTTGGGGAAATTGACTTGATAACATGTCCAGGATTCCA
This sequence comes from Anoura caudifer, assembly GCA_004027475.1. Lineage (NCBI taxonomy): Eukaryota > Metazoa > Chordata > Mammalia > Chiroptera > Phyllostomidae > Anoura > Anoura caudifer. The sequence continues at coordinate 44,390 of PVKU01003094.1, forward strand.
CCAAACAGTGGCTGAACTGGTCCTAGAACTCAGAGGCTCTGCACCCTAGTCAGAAATGGGGCAGGTGTATGCATGTAATATTTATAATTGATATCTTAACTTGATTCCTACCATTAATAGCAAAGCGGAGAGAAAGAGAATCCTTGTGTTCTTAAGCTGTACTTCCCAGCAGTATTGTGCAGTGGTTAAGAACCGAGATACTAGAATCACACAGCTCTGAGTGCCTGCCCTGAATCTCCCCCTCACTCCTGTACTACCCCGAGAGTATTATCTGATATCTGTGACTTTCAGTTTCTTCACCATATAAACAAAATAACACAATAATGCATGTAAAATGCTCAGCACAGTGCTTGGTACCTATGACTGCTCAGTAAATATTAGCCAGTATTTGAGATAATAATATATTGGCTAATAATTTCAGCGTTTTATTATTCCTTTAATATCCATAGTTTGGGTAAAACTGAATTATGCCTACCATGTAACAATTTCATTTATTCCTTTATTCAGTCTTTCACTCACCATCAGCAAGTTCACTCTGACAGATACTACAGGAAAAGCAAAGGAGAATCCAACACGACCCCTTCCTTGGTGGAGCGGGCATCTCATAGTGACTTACCACGTGGACATCAACACAGTGACGTGAAAGACCAGGAGACATAAGGTCCCCAAAGGTAGCACATGCACCGTGCCTGGGCATTTCAAACGCAGAAAGTGAGCGCAGGGTCAGTAAAGATGCACACGGTATTGGACCCGCCCTTGGCATGTTCCAGTGGGAAAAACAGGACCTCTTCCCAAGTGTCATTCAAGTAGAAAATGAAGAAGGCTATAAAAGGTACAATTAAAGAACTACGGAGTCCAACACAAATAACACCCCTGATTTTATTACAAAATCATCAACATGGAATTCTGTAACATAATAATATCACACCCAAGCACACCATATGACATTTTAGGTGAAATGTTCAAACTAAAACTATAAATTATTACACCCATATTATTGCCCTACCAATTTGACTCAAGCAGGCCTTACTTCTGCCAGGCCCTCTATAGAGGGAGAGACAAAATCCTTCAGACCAGGGAAGGCTTCCTGGAAGAGTTGGCTTTGAGGGTGTATTATTTCAGGAACGTTAGAGACCTGCAAGAAAGATCTCCTAGCCAGTGGGGGGAGGGTGTCAGTTATGAGTGACGAAGGAGAAAGAGAAATTTAATGTCTTTAAAAAAGAAATCTCGTACTTTCCAGTTCACCGTAGTGCCCGTCAGTTTGTATGGTCTTGTCCTGGAAGTTAAGAGAGCCTTCTTCCCTGTTTTGGACCGTGACACAGTGAGTGGTTAAGCATACAAGCTCAGAAGGTGGACCTCGCTGTTCCAGGTTCTGGCTTTGTCACCTATGAGATCTGCAACCTTAGTTATGCTACTTAAATCCCTGAACTTCAGTTTCGACATTTGTAAAACGGGAGAAGTCCCTGCCTGCCACATGGGGTAGTGTTATAGCCACTTGAGCACATAGCATAGCACAAGGCATCCTGGGGGCACTGAATAAATGTTCGCTGTATTACCAGGTTACTCACCTGGGCCTTGAAGGAACTGGAGTTTGCCAGCCCTACGTTGGAATTAGTTAAATTTCTGAGAAAGGAAATAGCACCATATTTATCTTTTGAGTCCTGGAGTGTCGTGCTGAACCCTACTTAGATTGTAGTGACCATTAGGGGACATCAGGCAGTTCTTCCATCAGACCCTTAGCCGCCACACTCACTGTTTTCAGTGGAGGACCTCAGTGTGGTTCCTGGGAGTGAATCCCTCCCGCACGCACTCCCTCTTTGCCAGTGGAGAAAGCAACACGCGGCCAGCTCTCCCCCTTGGTGTCTTCCAAGCATCCAGTGATTCTCACAGCGGCGGTTGCCCAGGGCAGATCGAGTGGTGGCCTCACTTCAAGAACACGTCATTACGATTTTTAAGAATTGTAATCTTGAAAACCCTTAGGATTCCACGAGCTTCTCTGGTAACTTGCTTGTCTTTGATAGCTGACCATTGGAAAGTGTTGAACACTTTGGTTACCTCCAAAAACAAGAACTAGGAAACATGAGTAGAATACTTTTAAAAACACTGGCATGAACAAAACACATCTTTTGTAAAAGCTCTGCCTGCTTAATAAACAATGACTGCTAATTACATAACTGTCAGGGATGTTTTCTGGCTCGGCCTAACACCAGCTTCAGCTTCTTGCAGCACAACAAATAAGGAAATGCCTAGAGGTAACTCGCAGTTGCTAAGCGCTGTGGGCAAACAAACCCGCGCCTTATCTCTTTCAAAGGCAGCCCTGGAAAAGGCATGATAAATTGCACACTTCAGTAAACATCTTATGTCATTGTGAAATGATTTTGATTCGTGGTTATGTATTTATCACCGAACAACTGACAAAGCTCAAGGTATCAGAAATATCATTCATGGGGTTTTGCTATTTTGTTCAGGTGTTATAAAGTGGTTTTCTTTTTAATTTAAAAATCTTGATTGAAAGTGAGATTTGCCACAAAGTCTTTGGAAATAATTCTCTTAATTATGTGAATTCCTTGCCAGAAGTGTCAAAGAGCTATGCTAGCCACTAATATTTTAACTATAATGAATAATTCATAGTTTTGCTAATATCCTTTTATGAAAATTTTATAGCCAAAAATAGACAAGGTTGAAAGACAATTTGATTTTAAAATAGAATTATAATCTCCTTTCTTATGGCTTATCAATATAAAGAAATTTCCAAAGTTTTCTGTACAATAACAGTAGAATTGAGAGTAAGAGCATTATTTTAGGAAGATTTTTACAGAAGTGACCTTTCTCTAAGTACGATTCCTTTCGCACGGCCAAGACCTTTCACCGCACTGTATTTATCTGTCGCTGCATTTCGGAAGTTTGAAGTATTGAGTATTGGGTTGGCCCAAAAGTCCGTTTTTCCGTTTTCAGAAATTTGCAGTTATTTTTCTTTCTTCCCTTCTGTGGCCCCGTAGACACCAGCATTTACTCCTGGGAGCCTTAGAGACAGCGGCCAGCAGCCCCGGCAACAGCACCTACCCCGCTCGCTCAGGCTGTTCCTTGCTTTTCTAAATCCTTTAAACCAACAACCACTGTTTCTCAACCTTTTCTGCTTGTTTGTTTTGTTGTGTTGTAATCCTAAAAGCTGTCTGATTTCCATAATCCATTATTTTAACATGACTTTGGATATTGTGAATACTGCCAGTTACTGCATTCAGAGCTTAACAAAACAGCAAAGAAAGCCTTGGCTAATGGTAGAAATGGTAGATTATTCTTTAGGTACAAGGGATTTGGGTATTTCTAATATGTCACCATCATTGAAACCTGAATTTATTTTATTTTCTCTTAGTGTATTTTAACCAATTGACCTTTACATATACTTTGCATTTATTAACGTAGAATAAATTTCAATAGCCTTGAAATATGGCTCAAAAAATTCGTAGTATCTTTCTTTTCACCTTGGAATATGACAAGCCTATTCTCTAAATATTTACATCATTGGAGAATGTCTATGTACTTATGCTGATTTTGACTTAACATTTTCAAAAATCAGTCTGTTAAATTAAATGTAAGCTTTAAAGTGTAAAACCATAAATCATGCAACTTGATGCAAGCATCGCAACCTGGCTTACAGCATTTTCTCGGAAGATTTTTATGCCCTTTACTGCTGCCACAATGGCCACATTCACCTTTCTGTTGAAAACCCCCCCAATGAATCTGTATGGGGATAGTTTTAAACCCCGAGATTTATGGTGCTATAAAGGAGAAACCCTTTAGAACCACATAAAACCATTGTCACCAGAAATTTCAGTCTCAGTTTTACATGAAAGAGGACGTATTTTATCTTCAATGCCTCATTAAACTTTCTGGAAATAGTACTGTTCTACAATACTCCAGGTGAATGACGACACGTGTGTGTGTGTGTGTCTCCTGAAAAGTTCCAGTGTCTCCAGTGAGGAGAACTAACCATTTGTTTTAGTAATTAAAGCTGCGGTATATTTTCTTCTATTTAATTTTGCATAGATGTTGCTTTGACAGGTCAACCACATCCCACCCACAATTTGTTGAGCAAAATAGCCAAAACCACTATATTACACCAGAAAATGTCAAAACTGTGGAGACAGCGAAAGGATCAGTGGTTTCTGGGGTGGGGAGAGGGGGCGGGGTGCATGGGTGGAGCACAGAGACTTCGGGGGCAGAGAAACTGTTCTGTATGATATTACAGTGGTGGACACAGGTCATCATACAACTGTCCAAACCACCAACAGTGAACCCTAATGTAAATAGTGGACTCTGGGTGAGTACAGTGTGTCAGTGCAGCTTCATCACTTGCAACAATGTATCTCTCTGGTGGGAGATATTGATAATGGGAGAGACTGTGAATATGGCGGGTGGGGCGGGCAGTAGGCATATGGAAAATCTCCTCACCTTCCTCTCAATTTTGCTGTGAACCTAACATTTCTTTAAAAAAAAAAAAAAAAACCCTCTATTAGAGAGAAAAACGAGCTAAAAATAGAACAAAACAAAGACTACAAAGACTTTTCAACAGTTGCAAAAATATGTACCAATACATAACTCAACAAAAATGTCCTTTAAATATTAATGACCACCACTACAAACGATGCATATTACAATACAATATTTAATTAAAACTATTTTCAAAATTGACATGGTGTGTCCCCAGCCACTGGGAAGGTAGCTAACTGAAGCACTGACAGGAGACCAGGGAAGCAGCAGTGTCATGGTGGCGGTTACACAAACTGAAAATGAGCTTTCTTTTTCAGGGGGCGCCCAAACCCATCGCCGTGGAGCCGTGTGCGGGGAACAGAGCTGCCGTGCTGACGGTGTTCCTTTGCCTGCCGCGAGGATCGTCAGGTGCCCCTCCCCCTGGGCAGTCAGGTAAGCGGAGTGAGGAGCCAGCAGCAGCTAACAGAAGAAGTACACAATACTACCACACAGCACAGTGAAAGTATGTGCATGGTTCTAATTTAGAGTACGGTAAAATTTTATTAGGCTACAAACTTTTACCCAGCTATCTAGGTATCTGCTTTGCTATAAATTCAGATTTTCCAGTGTTTCTTTTAGAAATATATGTTGAATATGTGTCTGTATATAATATAGACACATATGAGGGGGATCCCCCCCCCAAAAAAACAGAATTCGCTTGTGGAAGGCGGGCCCCTTGCAGCACAGGCTTCCGCCACTAGGTGAGTGTCCTAGGAACCCATATGTATCAGTGCACCTGCTGGCATTGTTGTGAGAGGCTGCTGTCGGTTTCAGTGAAAAAAAATTTTTTTTGAAGACTGAACACATTTGCCCATTTCATGATGGGTGACTTTCAAACACACCTGCCCACACTGCACAGAGTGTTCAGCAGTTTTCAGCCCAAAACAGCATGACACCTGTGCCCCACCCTCCCTACCCATCTGATCTCGCCTTGAGCAGCTGTTTTTTGGTTTTCCCTGGATGAAAAAAGTCCTCCATAGGAAACGCTCTGCCGATGTGGCAGAAGTGGAAAAAAAACAAAAACAAAAACGGCAGAAACACTAAAAGGCATCAAAATTGACCAGTTGAAACACTGTTTTGAGCAGTGGGAAAAATGTCTCGATAGGTGTGTTGCATCAGATGGAGAGTATTTTGAAGGTGACTGAGGTTTAAACATGTAAGAATAAATGTACAATTTTTTATAAATAAATTTCATTTGGGTGGGCACCTCCTGTGTGCACTCACCCCCCCCCCAAGTTTCTTGTTGTCATGACAATGAGAAATCTCACTAGCAGGGCACACAAGTTCTGGACCCTATGGGCAACTCCTTCCTCCTGGTATGTGCGTCGTATAGGATGGTACATCTGAAACATGATGAGAAGTTTGCTTTATAAATATGGGACCAAATTAGGGAACCGACTTGCATGATGGGAATGTTTTGGTGGCATCGGAGGATGGCAGCTTGATGCAAACACATCGTTGTGATTAAGGTACAATATGTTCTTGCTGTCAGCACCGGCCGGGGGGAGTTCCTAGGCCAGGGCCCCCTCTCCTTCAGACAGGCCGAGCCGCCTTTCTCTCCAGTGCTCCCTTTCCTACCTGAAAAGCATGTTTCGAATGGTGGGGTGACTGACCGTATGCGTCCTCTTAGCGGCCTTCTCGTTGCTGTGATGTTGTCCACATTGCAAACACGCTCGACGCCGAGTGGAGCTTGTAATTAAATCACAAACCATACTTATTTCTCACTAATCATATATCCTATTTTATCTGCTTACAATTTCTAATTTTTCTTTCTCCCAATTGTTTTCTCTAAACACCTCTTAGCAAAATGGATGCTTTTTGAGGGTAAGGGTAATTTCACATATATCTTTCTATTCAGTTCCTCCTTAAGCATAAAATAAAGTGCCAGAGAACTGTCAGGTTTTCAATACCAGTAATTGATGATGAACTCGCCTCCCTATGTATTTTATCGTTTCTTGGCTCTTGACTTTGATCCTCACTTTCTTGATTTGTATCCAACGAGAGATAAAAACAGAAGCTACTTTATATCTTACAGACTTAAGATACCCTTGGAACAGAATTTTTCCCATATGAGGACAGAGGGTTTTCATCACCTTTAGACTGGTCATTTAGGGACCCTGACTTGTCATTTACGATGCAGGAATCTCTACATTTGCAGTTCATTTGTAGGCGTTTAGTCAAAGAAATCCGCATTCTCTGGACCCTCGCACGCAATGATCGAATTCCTCCCTCCCCTTTTAGAACCACCAATGTAAATGGGATGCATAAGTAGAATAGTTTGGCACCGGTCAGATAAGATGAATAATTATAGGTACTGTGCCCAGCTAATGGAAGTATTGTTTTAAGGCTGGGATGCTTTCCAGGGCAAACACTTCACTAATGAAAACAAGCCTGTGTGATATACACCAACGTTCTTCTAGATCCTTGACAAGATGACGTCCTGATGGGCTAAGTGAAGGCATCTGCCAATACTCTGTCCCTTTAACCTTTGAAATCTTTCTGACTGATTTGCAAGAGCCAAGTAGCAGTGAGGACCATTACCTCCGCTGTGTTTCATTCCAAATGCTTTACGATGACTGACGGTAACAAAGCATCTTCTTGCTTTTCACATTCGATCCTCATGATAAGGCTGTGCTATAAAATAAATTCCTTATTTGTAAATAAGGAATTGAGGCATAGAAATCTTCATGTTTCTATACTCAAGGAATAATTAGGAAATACTAAAGTATAGAGCAAAAACAACAAAAAAAGACTCATTGCTGACATTCCAGGAAATTTTTCCAGGTGATCTGTAGCAGAAAGCTTTTTTCTCTGTAATCCACAGCCATGTCTTCACAAAGCCAAACATTTGGAGGAGTCTGAAAAATGTACAGGGTTGATACAAGCAGATAAAACCTTGAGCTAACTTACTTTTTATAGTGCCTGTAGATTGAACTATGGTAAATATCTGTGTGAATAATTCAGAATGAGCTTGTTTTTTGTTTAATAAAAGCTAATATATTTTAAACCCTGGCTGGTGTAGTTCAGTAGATTGGGTGCGGGCCTGTGAAGCAAAGGGTCACCGGTTCGATTCCCAGTCTACAGCACCTGCCTGGGTTGCAGGACAGGTCTCCAGGAGGGGGCACATGAGAGACAGCCACACATTGATGTTTCTCTCCCTCTCTTTCTCCTTCCCTTCCCCCCTCTCTAAAAATAAATAAAATCTTCTTTAAAAATTAATACATTTTTATAGCTATCCTTACAGCAGTAGGAACATATATTGATGGAGGGAGAGTAGGAAAGGTAGATGGACAAATGTCATAAAGCAAGTAAAATAAATGTTAATAATGGTAGAATCTCGGTGGTGGGAATACTGGTATCCATTATAAAATGCTTTCCACTTAGGTATATGTTTGAGATTTCTTATAGTGAGGTGTGGGAAACAATAAAATAAAAAACTCTTAACTTTATTGGGAAAAAAAAGACAGTGTCTATAGAGAGATGCTTTCTAATGGTCATGTCTAGGTTTTCCCCAAACAGAGCAAATTCTGACACCAGCATACAAATTATCTGATCATCTCCCCTCTTCTCGGAGGCATTCGGTGGGGACACAGCCAGTCACAACTCACCGTCTGTTTGTCTGAGCTCATCACAAGGCCCTACGCATAGAAAGCAGTTCAGAAATGCTTTTGAGGATGACCGCAGGAGGCCTGTGAAGCCTGACCTTGAGGAACCACTCCATCGCTGAGCCTCGGTGCACACCAGTGAGCAAATAAATGGACTGGCCTTCAGTCATTGTTTCCCGCAATGCTCCCCCAGGAGCCCTGTGCTCTGAAGAGCCGCCTCCAGTGCTGGTGCAGGGTGAGAGGTTTGGGGGAGCTTCATGGGCGGACTCCAGGCCCTGCCCCCACCGTGTGGAAGGCAGAGCACCAGGAGCCTTCTCTTGGGCTGTATACGTCTCCAAGTGTTAGCATATCTACTCAGTGATTAATTAGCATTAATTACCAGATTAAAGGTTCTCTTGCAGTACTTTGCACAACCTCAAAAATTTTCATCAGGCCCTCTTTTGAAATGTTGCTTTCTAAATGTCGAGTGATGCTTTTCATGAAGCACTCTTCATTACCAGGAATAAAAGCATTTAAGAGGAGGAGGATTTGCGGATATGGAGAACACGGAAGCATCAATGTGCGTGGTGGTGTTCTCTCAGAAACTGAATTTCGCCACTAACAAACAAGTGATTCAGCAACATTCAAGTGCTAATTTTGCTCATCTCTTTTCAGTAGCAGCCAGTAATTTTTTTTTTTTATTTAAACTATGGCATTGTCTTTGCACTTCATTCTCTTCCCGCCAGCAAATATTTCAGTAATACTTACTAATCATTAGACACAGCCCTTTCGGTGTCTAAAATTTATGAAGTCCCTTGCATGGCTCTTATCTTAGCAGAGGTCAGAAGAAGAACTTCAAGTTTGTCCTTTAGATTACCCCCATGCACTAATCATTTTTTGTTGTCTTTAATGTAATGAATTTAGGTGTTTGTGAGCAATTCTCCCTCTAGGTGGCTTAGAAGAGTAAAAGCAAAAGATACTAAACAGGCTTTTTGGCATTCCTGGAGCTGGGCTAATTAGGTTCCTGCTCCCCAACGCCATAAACCTGCTGCTTTATTCCTGCGTTTTCTGCAAGCAGACACTGCCAGACGCTCTTGGGTTAATGTGGTATTTCTGCCGTTGACATATGTACACTGGGCGACCGCCTTCTCTTCTGACCTCAGAGTGGCTGAAAAACCGATGTCCCCATGAAAACAGGGCGCACCACGTAACTCTGCTTCACGGCACTAAACAACTGAGCATGTCTCCAGTCACCTTGGACAGCAAGGTCCCCACAGGTTTGAGAATGACATTAACATGAAATGTGGACAAAGTAAACAGAGCTCTTCAAAAGCATACATTGAAGATGGTAATGTCTCCTGTCATGTTGTGATGAAGGATTATGGTTTTCATAGTTTACGGGTTCTCACTAATGAGAAGCAGATTAACTGTTTTCAGCAGCCCGATGCCCGCTGCCAAGAAGGAGCAGTGTGCCTCAACTGAAGAAAGAATTCTCCTTCGTCTTGCCTCGTGCTTGATTGACTCTAACATTACGTAAGAGAAGACTAGTAGAAAGTCTAAGGTTTTGAAATTTTTTTCCCTTTAGGCTGAGAAGTTTTGACAGAATGACCAGGTTATTTAGAAAAATCCAGAAATATTGTATAATGTTTCAAATGATAGTCTACTCATGATGCCATGGGTAATGCTGGCAGTAAGAGGAGTTTGCTTTAATTAGATGAATGGAATCGGGAGAAAGAGAACTAGGAATTCTGGGCTTTATATACATTCACTCTATGCTTATATACATTCACTATGTTTATATACATACATATGGGTCAAATACACCTGAGCTTTATATACATTGCAGCTTTGTATATTTCTTATATGCTTTATATATATATACATACAGATAGGTGCTTTATACATTCATTGGTTTAACTCCCAATGACTTTGCAAAGTAACTACTATTATCCCAATTTTACAGGTAAAAAAAAATAGAACTGAAACTCAAGTGAGAATAAATGACTCTCTTCTGTCCGAAATACATTTACCGTGAGCCTTCATTTGCTACCTTTATTCATTTGAGAAACATTTAAAAGTGTCTGCTATGCCGCCGGGCACTGGTATGAAGGAGTGAACAAAACACAGAGTTTCTTCCCTCACACACTTTACAGCCTTTGTGCAAATAATCAGGCGAGTAAACCCATAGTTACAAGTTATTTTACGTGCTCTGGACATAGAGCAGACCGAGCTGTGAGGGAGGTGGCCCTGAAGCTGATGATAGGTGGCTAAGTATCATATCTTTGGTAACAACAAAGTGATAAACGCAGTCATTAAAATGCCCTTCCCTCCATCCTCATTTATCATCGTGTCTGAAGTGTTTGGCTGTTGAATAGTCCCTATCTTGCCTCTCCACCTTCTGGAAACTTCCCCTCCTCTGGTGCTCTGTGCCTTAATCTACATCAGGTCCCCACTTAAATTTTACTTAGAGATAATGGATGCCAAGCACCGCACCTCTGTTCCTTGTCTACTGCACCTGCCCTCTGATACAGGAGGCATCCCTGAGGTCCAGCTCCAGGCTCCCGCTAGGATCCTGCCCTGTTGGCTCACGGAGGGGGCTTCCCAGCAGCTCACGCCCAACTCTGCGCTACGCCACCCACACCTCTCACCTGCGGAACACTAGCATCTCAATCTGGATTTGCTACTCCTTATTTCTTTTCATTTTTTTCAATCACCATTTACATGCAATATGATTTTGTCTTGGTTTCAGGTGGATGACTTAGTGGTTCAACAATCATATACTTTACAAAGGGATCCCCTGAAATTTCCAGCACCCACCTGGCACTTCGCATATAGTTATTACAATAGTATTGACGGTATTTTCTATGCTGACTTTACATCCCAGGACTATTCTGTAACTACTGACCTGTGCTTCTCAGTTCCTTCACATTTTGCACTCAGCCCCCCAACTTCCTCCCCTCTAGTAACCGCCAGGCTGTTTCTGTTTTTGTTTATATTGTTCTTTAGATTCCAGATAAAAGTGAAATCATGTGGTATGGGTTTGCTACTCCTTAAGGACCAAGTCCCCCTTCCTTCCCCCTCCCTGGTGACCACTTCCTCCTCCCCAGGCCAACTCTTCTCCCTGACTTTCCTACTTTTATAAAGTCCATCTCAGAGTGGCTCAAGTTTGAAACCTTGGAGTTAGTTTCCTTCTTCTCTTTTCCTCCCCTTTTCCACCCGAGAAACCATGAAGCTCTGCAGGTGCCACCCTAGAGCTGGTGGAGCAGACACCCTTGGGGCACCCTTACCCCCCACACTTTTTGGTTCAGGCCCAGGTTGCCCCTTGCCTGGGCTTCTGACAGAGGAAAGCACAGCCCTCCTTGCATCCCTCCCTCCCTCCATCCTGGGTACACCTGCCCTGACTCTTTACCACCTGCTGGAGGAAGAGCAGACATTTACTCCAGGGTGTGAGGTCCTCCTCCGACCTCTGTCCCACCTGCCATTGGGTGTAGCACCCACAGAGTCCTTGGCCGCCTTTACCTGGAGCCTTTGGGCGTTATTTTAACCTCTTGGATCCTCGGTTTCCTCATCAATAAAATAAGGAAGATGACTGGGTGGAATGTAGTCATCTTTGTGACCGCTGCTCAGTTGTGGCTCCACGTGTACATTCCTGCCTGTGACTCCACGAGTGTTATCTGTGATGCCGGTCACGCATGCTGGAGTTCCCTGTGTCTGGGATGCCCTCCCTCTCGGCTGCCTGTGGGCAAAGCCTCATTCCTGCCACTTCCTCTTCCATAAAGCCCTTTTCAGCTTCTTCCATATGGATTGGATTTTATGTTTCTATACTTCATGTAGGATTCAAGCTGCATGTCTTTTTTTTTTTAAGATTTCATTTATTTTATCTTTAGAGGGGAAGGGAAGGAGAGAGGGAAAGAAATATCAATGTGTGGTTGCCTCTCATGCATCCCCTGCTGGGAACTGGCCTGCAACCCAGACATGTGCCCTGACTGGGAATCGAACCACAATCCTTTGGTTAGCAGGCCCATGCTCAGTCCACTGAGCTACACCAGCCAGGGCAAGCTGCATGTCTTAGGGACTAAAATCAAGCTCAACACCATATCTTTGATGAAAAAATATCTATTAAAACTTAGCTGCTCAGATTTAAGGTTCATGGAAAAATCAGAGCATTGGTAAGAGATGACACAAATGTCCCCATAGTAGTTACACTGAGGACAGATAAACTCACAAAATATATCTGGCAAATAAAAAGCATCGATTGCTGCTATTATCATTAACACATACCATTTATTGGGAACCTATTCTGTGCTCATTACTGTTCTTTCACTCTGCCCTTTCCCTTCACGGATGGGGAAATGAACTCATGGAGTTTTATAAGTTGCACTCACAGCCTCACAGTCAGTCACTAAGTGATGGCACCGGAATTGAACACCAGGAAAATCTCATGCCATAGTGCCCTTCCCAAATCCTTTTTTTTTTTTTTTTTTGAGGAGGGGGAATTTGGGGGTTATGGTCAAACACCATTGGCCACGTGCTTTGGGTGAGAACAGTTTATCCTTCTACCAGCCAGTGTCACTGAGAGGTGACACAGCCATCGCCCTCTCCTTTGAGATTTAACAATTCACCTTCTTGTCGTCAGTTACCACGTCAAGAAAACAAAGACAAAAGAAAGGACAAGAAATTTGAAGAAGGGTGAACCTGACTAATTGACATGCTGCAAAAATGAATGAAACACCCCAAAAAGTGGACTTACATACTTCCAAGGTAGAGCAATTAGAAACAATGTCACATAAGAAGTCAGAACTTACAGATGTGAAAAATGAGACTAGCAGTCCTCAAAGCATGGCTGATGCATTTTTCTTTTCTTTCCTTTTCTTCTCACCACCCGCCACCCTTCCAGGTATTCCTAGGATTGACTGGTAAATAATGACTGTGGTCAAAGAAAAAAATAGGAAAAAATAAGCACCTCCACAAATCAACTCACAAAGCCAAAGGGAAAAATCAAGATTTCCTTGGAATAAGCAGGCTGCCTTTGACACAACAGAGTAACAAAATAAGAATTTTGTGGGTCTGAATAAAATGTACAGGCTAAACCTCCCCCCCGCCCCACCCCAGGATTTCTTAGAGTAGCCGACTCCAAGGTCTACGTATAAAATTGCCAATTAGGAAGACATTTTACTTTAATTGGTCATGAATTAAATAGTTCTGCTTTACAAAGGTTTAGAGGAATTTAGCAGAAGCCTAACTCCTGCTTCTAACAAGAATGGAAGGGTAATCCTGAATGTCAGCGAATTTTAGACTTTTTGGTGCTTTAGAAATGGCCATGGAAATTATCTAGTTCTGTCCCACATTGTGTGAAGGAGAAACCCAGAGCACCAGCGACAGGGAGAGCATGCCTGTGTTGGAGGTGAGGAGAATAAGCTGATCAGGGAGTAGAACCAAGGACTCTGAATCTGCCGTACAGCATTATGCCGTGTTGCAAAACCTAATCAGAGAAAGAAAATAACAGTAGCCCACTTCTTACCAGAAGACTGTACTTCAGACCTTGCCAGCAGGGCCCAGAAATTGCAGATGGAAAAGTACTCGCCTCCTAGATCCAATAAGGCAGGGGTGTCAAACTCATTTTCACCGGGGGCCCCATTGGCCTCATGGTTCCCTTCAAAGGGCTGAATGTAACTTTAGGACTGTATGAATGTAACTGCTCCTTAACAGTTAAGCGAGAGCTCGATGCTGCCGCCGGATAGAAACAAGGTGCTGGACTGGATAAAACAAGGTGGAGGGCCGGATTCAGCCCACGGGCCTTGAGTTTGCTACCTGTACAATAAGGAAAGTGACTTGAGAAAACATGCCTCTACCAGCAACTGACAAAAATGCAAAGCAAGTGTAGGTCCAGGGCCTGGGAATTCCTTCTCAGGTAAACATTCACAGCGAAGGGCCAGTGGTCCTCGGCAAACCCAGACGGTGTGTTCGAGCGTCGGTAGAAAAGCCGTGTTCTGCTTCTGGTGGGTGATTTCATCTCGGGGCCTTCCGCTGGCTTCAAATGGTGCCACAGCCCCAGCATTTTCGAGTCTGAATATTCCTCCATTCTTAATGAAAGGCCCAGTGAGGGAAGGAGTCGTGTTGTAATTCTAATTTACCCAGGTAGCACTTGATTGTAATCACATTAACTCCCTAAAGCCAGAATGAGCTTTCCTCAAGGGTTTTTAGGGAAAGATTCAATGGCCCTCTGCAAAGTGAGCCATTTACCCGCTTTCATCTACCTTATTATTTGCAAAGGAGCGTAACCCAGGTAAGCTGGGCCCGCATCCCTCCCGGTGGGCAGTCAGTTCAGAGCAGCCACAAAGAATAACAAGGGGGGTGGAAACAGGAGAGAGGTGAGGAGGGATGGGAGGGTGGGATGGGATGGGATGGGAGTAAAAGGCAGAAAACTATTTGAACAACAAGTAAAATTAAATTAAAAAATTTTTTAAAGATAAAGCACTGTCAAAACTGAGGGAGAGCTCATCCACTTCCTTCAGAGCTGGGAGAGGGATCGGCCCTCAGGACTGCAAGGCGGGGGTTTGCAGGGGGTTTGCAGGGTGCCCGCTGGGCCCTGGGCTCAAGGCTGAGGAGCCCTGGAGGGGTAAATGCATTCTTGCCCGTGAGCCCGCTGTCTGGCACGATTTGAACTGAGCCATGAAGGCCCTAAAAGTCTGGATGCAGTGACCATACATTCATTCCCATTTATTCAACGAACCAGGCCGGGATCATCAAATCAATAACGTGACTGCGCCGTCTGCTGTCCCCTTGCTCACCATCATGATGAAAAACGACTCCTTAAGTGTCCTGTGCGGCAATTAGCTCCGAATGTAGAGCTGTAATGCGAGAGGCCGAGTCACATTTGTATTCAAAACTTTACTGGTAAAATGGAAAGGAAACTGCTGTCCGTGTTAACAGATACATAAAGTGCATAAATGGGATAATTCCGTTTTACTCTATGTATGCACACTATTATATGGCCGCGGAAACCTACGGGTAAGAAGGGCACCAAACGGCATCTGGCTCCTCCAGCTGCTTGCAGCCACGGCGGGCGACCCTGTCCCGAGTCAGCTGGGGCAGACAGACTCTTTCTAAAGACTTTCCCAGAAGACAGGCCCATAACTTCCCGGACTAATTTATTCTGTGTTTAATAGCCTTCACTGCAATTTCGCCCCATTTGCTTTTATTTGCTTTCTTCTCATTCTCCTCCTCCAAAAATAGAGAACAGCTCACTGTGCTCCTTATAATGACCCACCGCATGGCGGAAGGCCGCTTTGACGTCACCGCCCAGCCCGTAGTTGAGGTTCAGCCCAGCACCCCCAGCCCTTCCGTCCTTCGGGAGAGCCTGTATCTTCCAGTGGGGGTCACCCTGGGACTCTGAGAATGCTCGTCAAACCGCCCAGACACCACTGGCTCCCGAACCCTGGGCTAAAAAGGGGACTCGAGAAGCAGTTCTGCCCCTTGGTTTTACAGATGAGGAGACAGCGGCTCCCCCTGAAGAGGCTTCCTCAGAAGTCACTGCTGATCATGTCGCGGGCCAGTGCTGGGACCGAGGGGCCGTCTGGGGCTTTCCTCTCCGTTTGCTCCTCGGCGCTGACCTGTCGATTAGGACCGACTGCCCTGTCCTGCTGGCTACGTTCCCAAGTACAGTTCAGTGGGACTCTTCCGTCCCTTCCTGACCTTTTGTGCCATTCTGCAGTTTGTATTTAGGCCCAACTTTTTCTTGCCCAAGAAAAGGGACAACTTAGTTTCGGTTAATTTCTCTGATGCTTGAAGGTCATTTTGGGAGCTCAGTCCTGTCCTTCTAAACTCCATTCTCACGCCTGTGCCCCATTGGCGTTATCTGCAAAGATGATGATGTTAAGGAGACATCGTGTGCCTCACACTGCTAGGTTCCAGAGTGACCTTGGAAATACCGCTTGTCATGAGTACACCGTACCTCTGTGCCTTTGCACACGCTCCTTCCTCCGCCTGGATATCCTCCCCCACACACCAACACCCGCACCCCTTTTTTTCCCACCAATAGAATTGATAATTCAAGCGTCACTTCCTCTGTGAAACTTGTCCTCTCCTCTACCCACCCTCAGTCCACTACATTGTTTTTTTATATGTAAAAAAAAAAAAACCTACTATAAAATTTTTATTGCATTGTCTCCATTCTTCCCAGACAGGTTAAGGGCAGAACCTGGCCCCCTATCCACCCTGTGTCTGCAGGGACGAGGTGGTACCTGCAGCGTGATGGGAAATCAGGCTGTTTGCTTAGTTGTTGTCCCCTTTCTCCTGCTTCCCAGAGTTCAAGTCTGAAGTGGCTGCGAGTTGATCATTTGACTGCATTTCATCCAAGTATTTGTTGTATGGGTCTTACTGTGGATTAATTCTAGATGTTGCTCAGGTTTTAAAAGTTAGAAAACCTCCTTGATCTCTGGCCTAAAATTTGGCTTACTAAATAGAATGGAAAGCTTGACTGTCATCAAAACAACTGAGTTCTCAGTAGGTACTAGAGGCTGTTATTTTATCCCCATCCCAGAAACCAGTTTCTCACAAGCCATGTTAATCATGTGAAATATGTGATTTTTTTCTACATTTAACAGATGGCTTTGGGTCGTTTGGTCCTTTTTTTATATGTAAAAATCCTACTTTGATTGTTTGATCACTCATTAGATCATTGTCTGATTCTTTCTAAGACTAGCCTGTTTCCTATTCTTAAAAATGAATGTTCTGAGGGAATTCCAGGGGAAAAGGGAAGGGTTTAGAGCAACAAGTATAAAGGACACATGGATGAAAACTAGGGGGGTGGAAATTGGGAGGGAGGTAGGGAGGGCTGGGCTGGGAGTAAAAGACAGAAAACTGTACAAGAACAACAATTTAAAAAAAACAATATTTGATAGGTCTTTCTTTATTCTTGGTGTTTTAAGCAAGACTAGAGTCCCTGCCACTTTTCTTGGTGGCCTGGGCGTGAGTCACAGCCTCTTCTGATGCTTTCTCGGCTGTGGGGCTTCTCTGTCCTTCATTGTGGGTTTTTGGATCACCATCGTTCTTCAAGCCTGAGATTTTTCACACACTCTGAGTGTCTCCCTTTTAAGCATTATTTGTTACAAGCCCTTCCTCTTGCATGCAAAAACAAGTCAGTCTTTTTAAACCTATCTTATGCCTCGTGCATCACAGGTTGCGGCGTTCCCTTTCCCTTCATACCTCCAGTGGGTCGCTTCAGTCTTTGCACTGATGCTTTTCGCTTCCCCGGCACTTTAGAATCATCACCTCCTAGGCTTCCTAGGAGACTTGCAGTCTTTCGGGACACTCCTGAGTTCCACTTTCGTTCTTTGTGCAGCTCTTGGCTGCGCATGGGAGCATCCCCTCAATTTTCTTTTTTCATCGGCATTAAAAGTATTTCTAAGAAATGCAAATGAAAACAATCCTGTGATATCATTTCTCACTTACCATTTCTTCCCCTATTATGTTGGTGAAGCATACCATTTCTTCACCTATTATGCTGGTGAAAATTGAAAAGGGTGCCAGCTCATTGCCGGTGAGGATGCAAACTGCTTCAGCCCTGTGGTGGGGGGTGGGGGGGCAGTACCTGAGAGCACCGCACTTGGGCCCTTTCCACCCAACAGTCCCGCCTCCAGCACTGGATTCTAAAAACCGCCTCCAGCAATGCAAAGACACGTATGCATGGGCTATTCGTTTCAGCATTGTCTGTGATCGCATGATGTTGAAAACAAGGAAATGACCGCACGTAGGGAAGTAGTGAAATAATTTATAGTCGTCCACAAATGGAGTGTTGTGCATCTGTAAAAAGACAGAGAAAGAAAGAAAGAAAGAAGAATGAGGAAGATCTCTGTGAACTGATATGAAATTATTTCTTATTTCCAGGAGATATTAAGTGATAAAAATAAAGTGCAAAGGAATATCTAGAGCAGAGAATTTCTACTTTTTCATCTCATAGCACACATAAACTAATTACTAAAATCTTGAGACACACCAAAAAATGTATTTTTTTTTTGCCAATCAGATTTTAAAAATAGGTATAATTTTGATTCATTCACACTGGATGGCTACTGTTGTGTTGGCTGTTGTCACTTTTTTTATTTGACAATCTCAGAGAAAGGAGGTCAGTGCTGACTAAATAGTCAGGTATTGCATGTTTTAAAAATTCTTGTGGCTCACCAGTGCGCCGTGGCACACACGTTGAAAATCCTTGACCTAGAGTATGCTGTCCTTCATGTAAAAATATAAGGGAAGCCTACAGAGATCCACTCAATTTTGCAAAAGGCTATGGGAAAGATAAAGCAAAAGCTAATGGGATTGGTTACCTACGGGAAGCAGAAGAGAAATTCAGCGTAGAAGTGGGGGGTAGTGGAGGGAGTAGCAGGGGTACAGAGGGAGAGACCCTTCTCTGCGTATTTCCTTTTTGTATACTTCCGACTCTTAGAAACATTGTCCTGTTTCACACAGCCAATAAGTTAATATAGAAAATAAAGATGTAGGGAACCCAGAATGTTATACAAGCCATAAAAAAAATGAAGTCAAACATATTGCCAATGAATAGCATAACTATAATGAGGGGATGCGGGAAGAAGAGAGCAACCTGTTATCATGGACAATAATACTTTGACGAAGGCTAACTGGAGAAAGAACCATGTGTGAACGTTGTACTATATAGTTTGCACATTTTCTTCTTCTGGAAGCAAGAGCATGGGTTAGCGGTTCTGATAGATGTCCACACTAGAACTGGACAAAGGAGTAAATACATTGTCGATCATGAAAGCTAGGTTTCTCATTGTGACAGGAAAAAGGGATACATACAAAGGAAGTGAGAGGGGCGCAATGCATTCTGTGATGCTGAATTGGAATTAGAAGGGTTGATATGAATGCATGCAGGTAGATGGATATAGAAATACAAGTGTGTGGCGGGGGGAGTGTACACATCTGTGTTTCTTAGCTTTGTCCACTGAGAGGAGCTGGAAGCAGTGATACCTCAGTAGCAATGAACGCACTTAGCACCCGTAACTTGGTTCCTTAACACCATCCTCTGGTAAAAGGAACGAGGACCTTTTGGAGAAGTGGTTGACATCAAGGGTCGGAAGGGACAATGCAAGCTGAGTCTTGGGCATCTTATGCTTCCAAAAAGGAGTTGTTCAAAAAGTTATGAAACCGTGTTGAAAAGACACAGGAGCCCAGCTGAAGGAGCAACCAGTTGCCAAAGCCAGAACAACTTGAGCAATGAAAGAAATATACTATTAGATTATAAGTCAAAGACAATTAATATGCAATACTAACCTAGATATGTAAATAAATAAACAGATTAATTAATTAATTGGACAGAAGGGGCATCTCTCCCTCACAGTATAATTCTAGTTTATGAATATGTAAAGAATAACAGAAAAGAGAAAAATCACCACTAGACAAATAGCACTTTTGTGATTATCGGGTAAGAACTATTGATGGAGTCTAAAATTAATGGGAGACAATGTAATGTAAAACAGCACCATTGCCTAGCCTCAAAGTATCTACCCACAGGCATTTATTAGTTACACTGAGGAGCATAAATTCATAGTAGAAAAATGTAGCAGATACGACCTTTTCCAACTGATCATGGTTAATATCACCAGTAATAAAACATATAGAAATCGGATACCTCCTTATATGTTGCTCTGAAAAGACCAAAACATCGCTTCTGTGGTGTCCCTTTTAAATGCATAGCACCAGTGGAAGCGTTACAGAAGTTCAGACAAATCCAAACTGAGGAACAATCTACAAAACAAAGAGCAGAGCTTTTCAAAAGTGTCAGTGTCCTCAAAGAGGAGCAAGACTGAGGAACTGACATGCATTGGGGACTAATGACATCTACATGCAGTCAGATCCGGAAATAAATCCTGGACCAGAAATAAAACATTAGTGGGAAAACTGCTGAAATTCAAATAATGTCTGTAGATTACTCGGTAGTATTTTATCAATGTTCATTTTCTGGTCCTGATAATTACGCTGTGATTATGCACAGTGTTATCATTAGGGGAAGCTGGGTGAAGGGCAAACGAGAATTCTGTACTCCTTTGTAACTTTTCTGCAAGTCTAAAATTATTTCAAAGTAAAAAGTCTATAAAAAGTATTTCTCAGGCCTCTTCTGCAAATGGATCACATTCTAAATGTTAATCTATAGGTTTTGACTCCCTTTTTTTCATAGAAATTATATTTGCCTAGTTATATGGTTCCTGGGTCAGCCCACGAAAGCTGGCGTAACCTAGAATTTTTATAGGTACGTGTGTCTCTATTAACTGTTCCCACTGTGTTCTAGAACACAAACCATATACTCTGATGGTGTTCCTTAGGGGCTTTGGCAGGGGACAGTGGGGCAAGAGTAGATAATACATATCGAGGGTTCCTGTAGGTGTGAATTCTCACACACACACACACACCCCTTTGAACATTGGAGACACATTTCACTAGTTCTAAACCTCTAAAAATGGTTCCTGTGCAGCATGGTCCCTAGCAAAGCAGGGACTGGTGGGAGAATAGGAAGCTGGCGTTCTGGGAAGCTCTGGGAGAAGGGAGAGAAGAGAGGGTAGGAACGATCTTTTTCACGACTGTTTCCTGGCCTCTCCTGTATTTAAGGAAAGAATGACTCATCATCATCAGAGCGTTTCTGCCTCTCACCCTGGAAAATGCTGCCCAGAGCTGCCCCGATGAAAAGCGGTGTCATCGCAAACCTACTCTTGCGATTTGGAGCACCCATCCGGTGCCTTTCTGTTTGGAGCACAGATTTTGAAATTCCTGTTTTTGCAAAAACAGCCTCGCTCAGTTAGCCATCGCACGAGATGTTTGCGCCTCAGTCTCAGCTGCCTAAAAAGGGCTGTTGCCGTCTTAGAAGCCCTCCGTCAGAATTTCTCAAGTGAATCCTGTATGTTCCACATAGTTTTAGATTAAGTCAGGCCATCCCAAAATAATCTCCAAATTTGGTGAAAATCCATCTAGCCATTCTTAAGTGGCACGTTAACGTTTAAATAAAACTTTAATTTCTTAGCTTATCACAACTAAATGACAGCAGCAGGGACGGCCCCAGTTTCCTGAGCACCTGCCACAACCAGCTACTCTCCCAGGTGCTTTATGTGTAGATTAAACCATTGAATTTTCTTACTGCAGCCCATGGGGGAAATTGTCCCTGTTTAACAGGGGAAAAAACCAAGCCTCAGAAAGGTCATTTGACTTGCCAGAAATGTTTTACTAGCAAAGAGTTTAGAGCCAGCCAGGGGTGGAGCGGATTTTAGAAGCAAGTCTGCAGGATCCGTAGGTGAGCTGCCCTGCTGTGGAAACCTCTGAGGCCCCACCACCAGGCCTCTCGCTCACTCGATAGAGACGTTGAATGCGAATAAATCGTGTGGATGCCCTGTGCAAGCCTCTGGAATCTTTCCCTTGATTCTTGAACTACATGTTCATCTGTATTTTGCTCACTAGAGCACCTTATTCTTAAAATATTAACTCGTAAGTATTCTGCAGATTTCTTTTCTCTAATTCTGATTTCCATCTTGCGATGGGCAAATCAGAAAGTGGTGGATTTCTAATGTCACACAAGGGGCAAGGTTAATAAAAGCTTAAAGCAGCAAACATACATTTACTGAATTGTTTGCACTTCTAATATATTGCTATACTTTTTGTCAAAATTTTGAAAATTTTTAAAATAAGCATCCCAAGACCACGATGAAACTGAGAAGCTCTTTCTGTTAAAAATATCCTTAAATTATGTTGAAATGGACATGGACTAAACACCTCCAGGCAGTGGGATCTTCATGCAAATGTCATTTCTGTTACAGATTTTTCTCAGTTTGAAAATATATTCATTAAGCTGTGTAAATGTCCAAAATAAGCCAAGACACACACACACACACACACACACACACCCCTCTGCACACCCCAAAACAAAACAAACAAAAAAACCTTACCATTTATTGGGCATTTACTGTGAGTGAGTTGCTATATTGATTTGCGTTCTTGTATTTTCTCATTTAATCTTGTAATAATCCTCTGCTAGATCCCACTACTTGTATTTTACAAGTTAAGAAAATTGAGGTTCAAAACCTTTGCCAGTAGTTTATAGAACTAAAAGCTGAAAGAATCAGGATTTCAATTCAGTCTTTTTTCCGACTCTAAAGTTTATGCCCGCAGTCCCTACGTGGTGAAGTTTCCCTGGCAGGAGGCATTAAATATGGCATAGAAAACTTACAAGGAAAAAAAGACACTTGCAGGAAATGAGTTAAGCTTACATTTAATTTGCTCTATTTTGTGACTTGAAAAAAAAAGGGGGGATTTTAAAGAGTGGTTCAGAGACTAAACATTATTTTATCTTTTGTCCCCAAAACACTTCAGATCCAACTCAAAATTTCACTGCTGCGACGCACACCCACTCCTGTGTCTTGTAATTGGTGAATTTACATCATGGGTGTCACTGGCAGCTTAAGAAAGGCACAGATGTCGGTTTGAGAAAATCCTCAGAATTTCAGGCTTGCTCGGACTAATTGGTCCAATCAATGAAACACTAATGAAAAAATAAATCCAAACCTTCACCGCAGTAACTCTGAGCCCTGACCACAAAGATGAATGTGACTGCGTTTTGGAAACCCCTCAATTATCACACAATAAAATCAAGTCCTTTAGGAAATTAAAAATGTACTGTATTTGTCTTTTAAACAAATTATTAGTGTTCAACTGGCGATGTAAGGATTACCAGAAATTCTAGTTGTAAATGTTAGCCGTTTTGTAAAACGAAACGCCACTGTTACATTTTCTGAGAACAATAGAATCCCCGGTGGTCACTTGTTGGCTTCCATCTTGATAACACATCTGGGAAGTTCAAGCGTAAGCGTTAGCAGCTCTCTAATGTCGCGCGGTCAGAGCAGGCTTCATTTATTTACACCATCTTTCATAGCGAAGGGATGGCAAGACACAAAGTCAGGGCCTGCTTCCCGGAAGCCGCAGCGCTGCTTCGGGTTCCTGGTATGCTTTTGTCTCTCTGAGCTGTCCCTTTCCTCCTTCCAGCCTCAGTATCATTAGCATGACAGCAGCAGACAGCTAGAGTTCATCTTGTTCAGCTGCCCATCCTCGCAGCCCATATTTTCAAAGATATCCACAGATGGAGACCACTTAAATTCTCACCATAATAATTTTCAGATCTTAATGTCCTTTCAGCATTTGAAATGTGGCTACTGTATGATTTTTTTATACAGTCGTACTAGAGCTTATGCATCGAATCGGTTGCTACCCCCTTCGAGGCTGTTTCCTTGGTCGGTGAAATGCACTTATTCAAGTGGTCTGAACAGCATTCGAGAAATGAAGAGGACCAGTGGACTGACACTCACTCTAGCTCCTGCCCCGTCCTTCTTCCTTCAGCTTCATCCCAGCCAAACCCCATACACAGTGTCTGTTGCCAGCATCTTCATTTAGTCCCCAGCCCGTTGCAATCTGACTTCAGCAGCTACTTCTCTATTACATCTGCCCCACCGAGGTCGCTGGTAACCTCCATCGCTCTTAATGGGAACGATTTGGTGAACTCTCGTTGCCCCTCCCCTACTCATTGCATTAAAAGTTATTTCTCTGTCTGCCACTGTAACTAGACAGTGAGCTCCATGCAAGCAAGGACCATCTTTCTTCATCACCTCACTGTTCTCTGTGCCCAGCACAGTGCCTGGCACAACGTGCTCATGATACTCAGCTGGATGAATGAATGAATGCATTCGTATATTTTGCTCTTGTCATTTTGCACGTACTAAAACAGAAGCCCTAAGGAGGGCATACAGCTTGCCCAAGGTCGTACAGCTGACCTTTGGCAGAACCCACACATGACCCCAGGTCCTCTAACTCGCGGGCCAGTTGGTTCTACACCATACTGCCTCTGCTCAAAATCAGCTCTGGCCTCCCCTTCAAATTGCTTCCAGCACCCCCCGTATGTTCTTCTGAATATACATGGTGGCAAGTCTGCTCTCTTGATTGGGGGCTTTGATATTTGGAATCCTCCTAATGGTACCAGGAACCTCCGTGTTCTGGCCTCAAGCCACGTCTCTCCACTGCCCCTACCCACTGAGCCTTCACTCCACAGCCACGGAACACTCGCTGCTTCTCATTCAGAGCCCGATGCCCCCAGCACCAGGCCTTTGCTTATGATGCTGCCTCTGCCAGCAACATCTCTCCTCCCTCACTCTCCAAATGCCCACCTTTTACTCGCCTTGCTTCACGTTCTTTTCACAGCAGGAATTTGACCTGTGAAGACAGAGGGTGAAAGGCAATGAGCACTGATTAAGCTAGTGTTTCCTCATACCTTAGATCAATGTGTCCCACTAAATGGAAGCCAGAAGGTGCATGGGAACTTGGTGTTGGATAAATAAAGAGGTGGGAGAGGCAGAGTGTTACCTGGGATGCGTTGCAGAGGTCTGTGAAGTTAGTGCCAAAACATCATTTTTAAAATAAAAAGATAGTGAAAGTAAAAACAACAGCAGTCTGTGAAGGTGTATTTAAAAAGATACTCCTCCAGCTTCATTTTAGCCTGAAGAATTGAAAGCCCCACTGTGGGACCATTATGGGAGTCAGACTTCAGAGGAACTGGCTTAAAACTACGCATTGAGATGAATTGACCCTGTTTATATTTGTAGTAGCCAGGGATCCCCAGTTTTTGTGGGAAAGAGCTCCATGAGACTGGTCATCGGGGGTCTGCACGTGTGTGTGTACGTGGGAACACACACCCGCACCCAGAGGAGCTGAGGACTGAGCAGGTGGGGGTGCAGGGGGATGGAGATGTGTGTTCTGGAAAAGGAGGCCCCTTTCTCGTCTGCTGCCCACTTCCACCCGCCTTCTGCCACCACCATCGGCAGCAACACACCCAAACATCTGCCAGTTCTTCCTCCCGGTAACTCGTGGGTGTTTATGTCTTAATGGTTGGTTTTTCTGATTATAAAATTAATGTCCATTCACTTTAGAAAATTCAAAAAAGAGAAACCAAAATCTTACAACTCAGAGATAACCAACAAAAGGCAGATGTCCTCTCAAAATCTTCGACATACTTAGATTTTTTTTCTTTTTACATAAGTGGCATCATTTTTTAAATGAAGTTCTGTATTCTGCTTTTTCACTGAATGTTGTATAATGACTACTTCTGTGTCACTAAAAATTCTTCAGAAACATAATTTTAATGATGGCATAATATTACATTTTATGGATGTATCATAAACATCTTAATTAGGCTCCTCTTCTTGGTTATTTATGTTGTTTCCAGGCCTCCTCCTCTTCTCTTCCTCCTTCTCCTTCACCTTCTTCTTCTCCTTTTCTGTTGTGAATAATGCTGTGATGTTCTCATGTAAAACTTTCGTCCACATCTCTGATTACTTTCTTGGGATCTAATATTACTTCTGAAACTGGTAGTGTTGAACCTTTTATTTTTATTTATTTTATTTATTTTTTTTGGTTTTCAATACATATTGTTAAGTTGCTTTTCAGGAAAACTTTACCCATTTACATTCAGCCAACCGAGGCATTTCGAACGTCACAAAAGCCACTGTAGTAAATTATAGGCACATCCCCTTCCTACTGAAAATGCCCACGGGACACAGGGCAACAGAGCGATTACACCATCAAGGGATTATTGCAATTGACTAGTGACAGGCCCCTGCATTCAGCACACCGGAAGCCTCGGGGAGGACCTCGTAGAGGAAGAATACAGTAGAAGTCATCTGAAATTAAGATGCAACGCCCCATCAGCATACGAAGAAGCTAGAACTGAAGTGTACCAAGTATATCTTGTGCATTGGATAGTCTGCACTTTATCAGTTACACCCCACCTGCATCCAAAAGCCTTTGAGGTGAGCACTCTTAGCTGGGACCCATGGCGTGCTCCCCAGCCTGCCTGAGTAACCAGGTTTCAAAGCACAGATTAGTGTCCCCATGTTCAGTGGGACCTCACCCAGTCCATCTCTACAGACTGCTGATACTATCGTGAATATCTTTATACATCAATGAAGCTTTTATGAAAGGCAGTAAAACATTAGAATGGTTAAGAGCATAGACTGTGGAGCCAGACTGCGTGAGTTCCCATTCGAGGCTCTACCGTTTAATAGCTGTGTGGTCTTGGGCAGGTTACTCCATTTATCTGTGCCTTAGATTTCTCATCTATAAATTGAGGATAATATTTTCTTCTCTTTAGAACTGGCATGAAGAGTAAATGGGTTAATACATGTAAAGTACTGGGAACTTACTCCTTAGTTCTCAGGGCCACGGTAAGTGCCATATAAGAATCTTCTATATTTATTATTTTAAAAATTAACTTCAACAGATAACTAATGTTAGATAATAAAAAAAATATTTTAAAACAATTGCTTGGACTTTGTGGATAAAAGGAAAACTTTTCAAAGTAGATTTTCAAGAATATTCTGATTCAAACACTGAAAAGTTTTTTTTTAAATGACAGCTATACTTAGTAAACTTTTACATCTCTCAGAAATATTTGAAAGCAGTATCCTATACTGGAAACAAAAACCATTAGCATTACCATCCCATCTGATACTCTTCCCTCTAATATGAAAGGAAAAATATACTTTATCGTCAGACATTTTTTAAAAATCTAGCCCTCTATTCGAAGGCAAGGAATTTCCTAAATCGATACTGAAAAACCATAGAACTTTTGCATAATCTCACAATCCAGATGTAACAGCAGCAATGACAACAGAAGGCACATTTCCTTTCAGAAATTTTTTTTAGCGCACCCTTTCTGCCAGATTCACCTGGACACATCTCACAGTTATCGGTGTGTGCTCAGAATCTGACAGTTCTAGCCCTGAAAAAGTGTAGTCAGATTCTTCATATATTCACTGGACTTCCAACAATGAACTATTTGAAATCTAACCCACTGAATGATCTGGTGAACAAGTGAGTTAAACGAAAAAGCACCCACACAAAGGAACTCTTCAGGGAACCAGAAACTGCTTGCCTAGCAGAAATTGGACCATGAACTTGCGAGTCTATAAACTCTGGGCCATCACGGGTAATTGAAGGTCATAATCTTCCTAAGAGCTTTAACTGAATGTTTAGAGATCTGTATGAAAATAAACCGAGTCAACTAAATAGGAATAAACCCAACTAAATCAAGCAGCATAAATCTTCAAAGGAAGAACCCTAATTAAAAAGATATACTGCGCTTCCTGGACTTTGCCATTCTGGTGGTTTTTAATATTAGGCCACTGGGAAAGTACAACTGTTTGTAATCAAATAATTTCAACTCACGTGCTGGGGCTCGAGGGTGGGTTCTCCCGTTTTTCTCCTGCTACTTGTTTTGGGGATAAAGTGGTGCAAATTGTTCAGACACCAATCAGATTTATCATCCTGTGCCTTTTGATGACATCCATCTGTTTATCTAAGAAGCCATTAAAGACTTATTGAGTTACAGCACTAGGGAGAAAATTGGGTTATCATCTATGGTTAAATCCAATTCTTGCATCTGCCATCTTTTCAGCTTATGTGGTGTATTCTGAAATTACCCTGACTTGCAGACCTGCACTACAAGAATACATTTGCTTCATAGCCTTTTTATGTCATTTCTAGAGAATTTCTAATGCATGAGCAATTTGCGGTTCAGGAAAATGTTGGCAGAAAGATGTCAGTGCTTTCTCTTGTTAAAAGTTCAAAAGCCTAATAGGGATTCTACCAGCTTAAAAGTCTTATCCAAAAGTGGGGACTGTTCACTTCCGAGGTTTGTCTATAGACAGGCCTATTAAAAAAAAATTTTTTTTTGACTCTAGGTCACAAAGGTAGAATTGTGTTAATCAGAAGATAAAGATAAATGTTATCAAGTCAAAATTCAAATAGACAAAAAAAGGGAGAGCTCATCACAAACGGCGTTAAATAAATACCAGCAGGTAAACTGATAAGACACAAAGGACCCAATCTTCCCAGGGAATGACTAGGTAGGAGTTCAGAGCTTATCTCGTAAGTCAAGCAGCTTAAGCAATACTAAAAGTCATGTTTTCTGAGCTGGCTGAAGAGGCAGTAGACTGTGTGGAGAAAACTAATTGAAATAAGGGGAAAATGTGCAGTTTCCTGGAGGCCCTGTTATGTACTGACTGCAGGCGCTCCGGAGAAAGAGCAACTGTAAATCAGGCAGATGCGTCGGCTTTGCCAATTTTTCTAGCCTTTGCCAGAGAAATAATGAAGGCTCCACGAGTAAAACATTTCCTTGATTTGTTTATGTAAATCAGGCCAGAATTCTGGGAAGCCTTGATTTTTCTGGGAATCTTCAAGGATTACAGCATGGCTGCTTGTCCTTAAAAATCTAGCTGTCCACGCTATTTATTGGCCATTTAAGGGGCTCCTTCCGATCCTATTTCACGGTGCCTTTTCATTGTTTTCCCCATTGTAAGATGAGTACTCTGAAATGGGAGACGACAGCTATGCAACAGCTGAGCATAATCAATTGAGACCTGCATGCCGGATACGGCTGGTTTCAGGAAGATAGTCCTTGGTCTACCTGTGTGCTGGTCCGTGATCTTCATACAGCTCTGTGCTGTGGCAGATGCGCTGGTTCTGTGTGTTGCTAGTGAGGCCACGATGAGTCAAAGCTCTTGCAAAGGCAGAGGGGACCAGGGACCAGGGACCAGGACACAAATCCTGGAGTAGCAAACATGAGACGGAAGAGTCTCCTGGGAGGACTTCATGCCTTAATAAGTTCATCCAGATGGAGAATTGGAGTTGGATTGAAAAGCTCTTGCTCAGTGTGAGAAGGTGAATACTTGTTGACTTTTAAGATCTGTGGCCTTTCTCCCTAGACCACCCTAGTCCACCCACAAAGTACTTCCCTAACTTGCTCAGGTCGGAAATTCTATGCCTTATGGTAATTTCTGGCTGGGTAAAAAGACTGAGGGCCCTTTGGACTAAAAGGAGAAAGCCCTGTGTTGCTCCAAAGCTTTTGTGTGGGATCTGCTCTGGGGATCACCTGTTAGGTAAACATTTTGGCTTTCCATCAGAATGGTAGAGGAAAATATACTGGCAACTTTTCTTTCACTCAAAGACGAGTTTCAAAACACGTAGGGACTGTTTCATAACATTGTACTTAACGACTTGATTAATTTTAGTGTTCAGGCAGGAAAATTGACATTGAGAATTCTTTAAGAAGGTTTCCAGTAATTCCATTGATCAGTCAGTGGAGGCTGTGAACCTGGATGCAGATGACTGCTGGAATGGCTGAAGGCACGCTTGCAAAGATGCAGTGGGGATTGCCGGGGACAGTAGGCCTGGGAGAACCGATGAGGCAGCACAGTCGTGCCCAGGACTTGTACTGCCACCCTCCTCTCCGCCATCTCCCCGCCCCCTCATCTCCCACACCGCTCTCCGTGCTTCCCAGTGAGGGGCACATGTGGTGGCTGCCTGTCTGATATCTGACAGCCTGCTGGAAAAGACCTGTCACCTTTGCCGCCGGTCAGGGACATCCCCCCGCCCCCACCATTTTGGCTTTCCCCTATAGCTTCCTCAGAGTTCGAGTCCAAGGCCAGAGGTGCCTTGGACTCGCTGGGCCGAGTTCTTCCTGTTTGAAGGTCACCTCTTTGATTGCCCTCTCTCCCAGCTGACGTGTCCGTGCTCACGGTGACCAGTACTAACTGAAGCACATAGCCTGACGGGCCAGTCCCCAGGTCCGCCTTATTTTAGGTTGCCCGCTGTTCCCGCTGACCGGGGAAGTGAAGATGTTGTTTATCTTTCTAGGCTTTCCTGAAAGTCCATCTCTCAAGTACTGGGTACTACTGAATAAAGAAATTAATGTTAATTATGCACAAACTTCAGGAATAGAAAAGAAAATTTAGATGCTTTTCTGAAGGAGACTACTTTAATCTTCTTGGGCAGACAATAAGTAAATGTATGAAACTTTTGTTTCTATAAAAGATAAAAATGAGAGAGACAGAAAAAAAACACTTATTAAATGTTATGGACTAAACTGCGTTCCCCCAAATTCATGTATTGCAGCCCTAACCCCCGATGTGATGACATTTGGAGATAGGGCCTTTAAAGAGGTAATTAATGTAAATGAAGTCATGGAGTTGGGCTCTAATTCTGTAAGAATGATGTCCTTACAACAAGAGGAGGAGACATCAGAGGTGTGTGCACACCCACAAAAATGGGCCACGTGGGACGCAGAGAGAAGGCAGACATCTGAAAGTGGAGGGGAGGCCTCAGGAGAAACCACACCTGCTGACACCCTGATCTTGGACTTCCAGCTTCCAGAAATGTGTTCCGTTATTTAAGCCAGTCAGTCTGTGGCATTTCATCAGGGAAGCCCTATCAGGCAAATATGTTAAAAGTTAAATGGAGTCAGGAGAACTTGAAATGTTTAAGTTATGAGCAGGAGTTGGGCTGATGGTATTGAAGGAGAAGGTCAATATAAGAGCAGAGGCTCATGAGCAAAGAAGAGACAGGAATTGGAGTGACTTGGAAGTAGGGAGTTGCTAAGGCAGATGGAAGATGCTAGGGAGGCCCTCACTCCCAGGATGCATTTGAATTTGATCTGGTGGGAACTGGAACACCATTATGGGTTGTTCGGCAGGGACTACCTTCAAATTTAGGGTTTTAAGAAACTTAACTTGGCTGTAGTACACACACTCAATTGTGAAAGGTTAAGACCGAATGTAGAAGACCAGGCATGAAAAATATTAGTAATCTAAGCAGATACGGGTGCAGACAGTGGTAGGAAAAAAACGTATCTGATGAATTAGAAAGTTATTACAAAGTAGGAATTGATAGGACTTGCTGACAAAATTGAATTAAATTGACTAATAAATCATTTATCTTTTGTGCATTTCAGCATTGTGTGTCTCTACCAGTGAACTCATTAAAGAGATTTTTATGTTAATAGCAAAGTTCTTACTATAAGTAGATTTGAGAGCTCTTTTCCAGTTGAATAAAGTTAGCAAGCTGTTGGATTACCCTAAAGATCTTAGTAAGCAAGGCATCATTAAAAAGTAGGTAATCCATACAAATAAAACTTTCATACAGTTGAAATTTACCATCATTACCCAGTTTGGGGAGGGTCTCACCAGTCAGATGGCACTTTGGGGGCAGGTCCTATGTGAAGGGATAAATGGAGGAATGAAGTCAGGGCCAGTTTTTTTTTTTTTTTTTATAAGAACCTTTTGGAAAGCAAACTCAAAACAAAAATCTGTCTTAACCAAGATCTTAGTCCCTGACAAAATGGAACATGGAGTGAATGTAAAGATCTAAGGAGAGTTAATCCCTTATGAAATGATATTACTAACGTGTATCGAGCCCCTATTAAATTATGGACTAAGGGCTTTGCATAGGTTGGTTCATTTGCGTGCTTTGAGCACCTACTAGGTGTCAGTAGCTCAGGGCGAGCAGAGCAAGAACGGCCCTGCCCCCATGCAGCGTACCGTGTCATACGTGAGGCAGACTAGCCTCAAGCAGATGATTGCACCCGTATGTGCCTAATTACAAGTTGTGATCATTGCAGGGAAGGAAAATACAGAAAGGTATGAGAAAGAGTCCCTTATTTTGATTTGACAGTCAAAGGTGGCCTCACCGAGTAAAAGACATTGCAGTGGAAACGTTGAAGAATGACCCAGATTAGTCAAAGACTAGAGGAAGGAGAGAGCAGACCAGAAGGGAGGCGTAGTTGGCTGGGGGCCGGAGGCTGGCTGTGGGCATTGCCAGGCGGCGGCAGCGTGGGTCACCGTCTGAGTCCTCGAGAGACTTGTGTTCGCCTGCAGAGAGCTGGTTCCCTGGGTCCAGGGCCTGGAGAAAACCAGCCATGAAAGACTGGGGCCTTGGCTTAAGGCAACATCCAGTCACAGGGCCATGGAAAGACAGAGCAGGAAACCCAACTACTAAGAATCTGGGGGACGAAGTGGAAGTGAGACATGTGTAAATATAAGTCGACAAGCCACTGCCCGCGAGGTCTTCCTGTGACCGAGCCCGGGGCCTGCAGGCATAAGCCGATGGGAACGGCAGTGTGCTGTAGCAGTCAGCGGACCGGTTTGCAGTCGCCCCCTGGGTGATTTATCCTGGGAAGACGCCTAACCTTTCTCAGCTCGCGTTCTTCATTCTGTGAAATAGGGACGGTACTCCTTCCTGTCCCTCGGGGGCCGTGAAAGGCTCAAACAAGTTAATGTCCATATACCGTGCGTAGTTCAGTGCTTGACAGACAATATGTACTCTTTCTTCACATGTCACCAAGTCATTTGCTATTCTATTTGGCTCCCATTTATCTGGGTAATAACATGAAAAATATCTGTATGCCTAGTAACTTGCATGAACTTCATCATCAACGTTTACTCTGCTGCTCAGAAGTTGGTCTGAGTCTCTTCCACCCTTTTCTCAGTTTGTAATCATTTCATACTTTTGAGGCTCTCTGAAGTGAAAAGCCCAGATTGGGGAAGGATGAAGGAATCCATATGTAAATGTACTCAGAAGTAGAATTCAGTTAAGGTTTGATGGATGAATGATTGCTGTATAATTACAGATATTTGACAGTTGTAATCATAATTAATTAAGTGTCAAGACAGTATATAATAAATAATAATTTTAAAGTACTTTTTGGTAATTTGGGTTTCTATGTGGTTAGTAAACTGAATTCTAACCTCTTGCTCTCCGAATATTCTCCTAGCTATAAGCTCACCATGTTTTAATTAAAGAACTGTTCTGAGAGTTTGGGAAAGGAAATTCTTTTCTCTGTTTAAAACATTTCTAGTATTTCAGCTAAACAATTTATCTAGAATGATTTTTCCCTTTAAAAAGCATAGTAGACAATTAGAGGCATAATACAGTAAATTTTCTGCCTTATGGATCCAAGCCAGAAAGCATATAACTTTTGTGTTTTATAAGCAATTACAAACTAAAATGAGTAACTTGTATACTGTAATAGAGCTGCTTGGAGCTGCCATTACCGCAGAATGCTCTTCTGGCTTTCGTAGAAGCATGAGAACAAAATTGAGAAGATAGCATCTGTCTGATGGAAGCTAGAATTCTACTTGCATTGTTCTTCACTTCAGGCAGAATGTAGTCATTTTGTTTGCGATTAATGTGAGCAGAGGGATCGCTCCTTTTCAGACCGTAGCCCACGAAAAAGATCTGCAGCCAACGCACACGGCTAGAAATCAAACCGCCTGAGTAGCCTCAGATATCGCTGCCTGTGGTCAGACCCTGGGAGGCCATTCGGGAAATCAGAGTGGGAAGAGGAGAAATTTGCTTAAATCAATACTATCTATCGGGAATTGCTGAAACCTCCCTTGAGCTCTTTCCCCGGAACCTGGGGGTGCAGGTGGGTCCGGTGCAGAGAGCCCCGATCTGTATACACAACTGGGTCAGGCGTAGGTTAGTGAGAGCGGGTCGATCAGGTGCACTGGCATTCCAATATTTCCCTAATGATCGCTTTTTTCTTTTTTTACTTTGAAAACAAAAGCATTGCTTGAGAATAGTTAAATCCTAGTAAATATAAATAATAAGCAAAATCAATACAATTAACTTGAAGTATTTCAGCCAACTGCTCAGCTGTAGAAATGCTATGTGGGTTTGATTCCTCTAAGGACTTGGCAATGTTTTTCCTATACCAAGTGATTTCACTGTTTTATACATTTATTCAAAAATATTTACTGAGCAGGAGCAAAATCCCAAGCACTATGCTAGGCACTGGGGAAGAAACACCAAGTGAAATAAACACATACTCTGCCCTTTTGGACACTGGCAGTCTAGTCCCCAGGGGCAGAGAGAAATCAAATGGTGCCACAGTATCCTTTCTGCAAATGAGACCTTTGGAGAAGTGGGGCAGCTCTGGTAGAAACAGAACAGAACAAGAAGCCTGCCATTCCCCTTCTCAATGCCACCCTGGTGGGGCCCTGTGAACCCGTGGACCCTGCTCCATGGGACACCATCCTGGCTGAATCTATCTCAGATCTCGCTGGCCAGCCAGCCTCACCACACGGACCCTACCCCAAGGTCAAGGAGCTTCATTCCAACCAAACCTCATGCTCCACAGTTTGCTCTCCGCAATAAGAGACACAACTTATTTATCATTATGGTTGAGACAGAAGAGAATGCCAGTAGGGTGATGCATCTCCCAAAAAAGAGATAGCTATGAGAAACTATAACTATGAGGATGAAAGAGATACAGATGACTTATAAGCAACCTCAGTGTACCTACACACACACACACATCTTAGCCACATGCTCTGAACCTGCCAAAGGGATCTAAGCATGTAGGGTATCAGGAAATCAAATCAAATCAGTGTGGCAGGAAAGTCTGAGGTGGGGGCAGATACCCTACAACAGTTTTCTTTTGTCCCTGCTCTGCCCAAGAGGGACCTGGAGAGGTGCTTCCCTTATACCGAGACTAAGAAGGTCTCACCAGACATTGTATTTGGACCCCAAGGTTCACGATGCTCTGCTCTCTGTTGTGTAACATATGTGTTTTGTTCGCGCCCACTCCATCAACACCCATGCTCCGGACACAGTGCGGACATCAGGACTGCAAGTAGCTCCTCTGGTCAGCAGCACCATGGCCTGTACTTGTGGGAAAATGTCCCTCCCAACTCCTCCAATATTAGTTATTCGATTGAAGGATTGGAAGATTCCAGTGGTAGGACTGAGAGAAGATAAAAATGTAGGGTATTAGGCATAAAAATAGCATAAGGAAGAGGAAAATTCTGATGTCTATCACATATATGTTACATATTCTGTGCCAGATGCTATTTAAGAAGTGCGTTCACATACTCACACAGACATTGCAGCAGCCCTGTGGGATCAGCATGTTTATTACTGAGTATCTTTCAGTAGGGAAGCCTCAGCGCACCTTGCCCAAGATCACATGACTAATAAGTAGCAGAGTCAGGATTTGAACCTGAACACTCTGGCTGTCAAGTCAGTGCATTTAGCACAGTTCCAGGGGTGCCCTCTGCGGGGCGTGGAGGTAGCGGGCAGATTTCTGTTTTTCTTTTTCAATTTCAGTTTGATTGAATATTATTCTGTGTTACTTCCAGGTGTACAGCAAAGTGGTTAGACAGCCATGCACTTGGCAGAGTGGTCCCCACGCTGCTTCAAGTGCCTACCTGGCCCCGTACGTGGTTACCCTGATGCAGGGCTGGGCAAAAGGAGGTGTACAGTTGTTTGTATGAAAAATAATATAACAATCAGCTCTGTGTTTCACGTACTCACAAGTCAACCCACTTTGCCCCGCCCTGTATTGTTGACTGGATTCCCACATCTCTGGGACTATTCCTTTATAGGCAGATTGCAGAAGCCGAGGGAATGTGGGTATGAACTCAGTGAGGCTGTGTAATAGGGTAAAGGAATTGTGAGGAAGGAAACTAGGGGCGTGGAATGGAGTAGAGAACACAGTTAACTGGGGAAGAAGACCCTGACTATGAGGATTAAAACCGAAAATAAAAATAATGGTCACTTAGCTGCTTTCAATCCTTTTAGAAATAGAGATGGTAGATAACTTATAAGTAAATAATAATCACTGGCAAATTTCTTTGAAAGGAACACTAGAGACTCTGGCCAAACTGTGGTTCAAGTGGCATCAGGGAAAAAGCATTTTTTCAACCCGAAACAGGTTGCGTTCAAGCATGAGCGCCAATGAATCCGGGAGCCGGGGAGGGGCTGCAGATGAGTAGCGGGAACTGGTAGAAAGACCAGCGCAGAGAAGTGTGGGGTCACAGCGGGGCGGTGAAAGCTGGGTTCAGGAGCCAGGAAAATTTTCAGAAATGAGAAATCAAAATTCACCAGATGGTAAAAGCTAACACAGCAAAGATGATGCCAAAAAGCACTTGGAAATGAGGCAAAGACCATCTCAGACAGGAAACACCTCATGCTAGACCAACAACCCGGATTATTTCAGGATGAAGTCATCAGTCATCTTTCTCGAGCCTTCAGGTGGAGTGGTTTGCCTGGACTGCAGGTGTTCTCGGCCTGGGAGGTAGACCTACAGCCCAGACTGAGAAAACCCACTTTTCCGAAGGACCCAGGGACCAACCCTGCGTTCAGCCTGATCGGGGCTCTTGGAAGGGGCAGACTCAGGAGAAGAGTGGGGGAATCTCCGGATCGGGCTAGAGAAGACTGGTGATAACTGGGGAATGGACAGGAAGGGCCCTGGAGAAAGTGGGCAGTGTCGTAAAACACCTGGGCCAACTGTGTCCTTGGCACTTGCCTAATCAGTATTGGATTTTCATCTTTTCATTAAGCCCTTTTGTGCTCTTTCAAATGTACTGTGCCCAGTAGCGAATGAGGGCAAAAGGACCCCTTAGAAGAGAAAGAAGGAAAGCAGTAAGTTGCAGATAAGGTTTTCTCCCCCTTGAGAAACTGAATAAAACAAGTTTTGCATGGGTGGTGGCCCCTTCCCACTCCAATTTGCTCTGATCTCACTAATGCCCCTGGGGTGAACAGGACTCAGAGACAGGGGCGGGGGGCCTCCCTGCCGTGTGTGTTTGCGCTGGTCCCTGTGTCCCCCAAGCCTGACTTGTCTTTGCAGGGACCATGGGCTCCTGCTACCACGGGCTTGCTTGGTTTTGTGCTTAAGGTGATGCCAGGCTGACGTGAGGCTGGGGCGTTCCTTCCCACCTGGCTCACCTCTTGGTTATAGACAGAGCCTTATGTTGCCAGGGCCACCACTAGCTCCTTCTTTGCCTTTGAGCAAATGGAGAAATGGAGTCCCACGCCATCACTCATGGACTTGCCCGAGAGTGAGCAGCTCTTCAGTCCACACGCTTTTCCAGGCAACCTTATTCCTGGACAGGGATGTGCTCACCCCGCCATCTGCAGCCCCCTGAGGATTGCTTCTGTTTCTTCAGGTCGGTTACTTACAGGCCCTTAGGTGCACCGAGGCCATAACTTAACTCAATAGCTTCCTCCCACAACTCTTTCTTTTCCTGGTTCTCTCGTTTTTTTCCTAACCACAATATGCAAATCACTTTTGACTCCTCCCTCGGCCTCTACATTTAGTCTAACACTAGTCTTGATCCCATCTCTGATATCTCATGACTATTTCTGTACTTGGAAAAGCCAGGAACTTTATATCTCTTACTCATCACAGGTTGCCTTTCCCATCTGCTATGTTCGTTCTGTAGCAGGGACTCGGATGCCTAGACAGCATAAGTATTTTGGCCCCCAAGGAGCGCTGCCGACGCAGGTCTGTCTGACTCCGTACCCGCGTGGTTTTTCACCAGTGTGCACACCCGCGTGGTTTTTCACCAGTGTGCACACCAGGTGTTCTGGAGCCTGTCAGTTTCCCTCTGTCAGCCCCACCCTCCCCAGCAGCCCATCTTCCACGCTGGGCTGCAGCTAACGCCTCAAACACACTCAGCCTGCCCTCTCCCTTAAAGATCTTTGAGTCTGAGTTCTTCAGGTATGAAATTCCGCCATTTGCAACAAGTTAGGTGGACCTTGAGACTCTCACGCTGAGTGGAGTAAGGTCAGATGGAAAGTCATGAACCATATGATTTCACTCATTTGTGGGATGTAAAACCGAAAGTAACAAATGAACAAGTAAGACAAACAAACAAAAACTCATAGACACAGACAACAGAGGAAAGGTGGGTGCAAGGGGGTTGGAGCGGGTAAAGGAGGTCACATATACGGTGACAGGGGAGACTTGGCTTTGGGTGGTGAACACATAATGCGTCATACAGGTGATGTAGTGTAGAACAGTCCCTTTGGAACCTATACAATTTTAGTAACCAGTGTTACCCCAGTAAATTTAATAAAATTTATTTTAAAAAGCAAAAAAGATCTTTGAAGGCTCTAGCCATTTGTGACAAGGGAAAATCCAAACCCCTCCACAGGGCCGCCCTGACTTACCTTGCCTGCCTCCTTTTCTGGCACCCAGGGCTCATCTCCAGCACTGCCAGGCGGAGACCAGAACAGCCAAGGTCATGGGCAAAAATTGTACGCAGGCTGAGCACTCAGCACTCACAAGTAGATGTTGTCTCCAGAGCAGGAGTTTGGGATGGGGAAGCTCAGCCACAAACATTTTTAAATAAAGACTGAGAACTGAGCAAATAAGCACATCTATTGTCATGCCTGCAGCCCGCTCCCGCCAACACAAAGCGGCCTGTGTGATGAGAATGGGGAGAAAACTGGCAGTCAGGGTCACCCCACCCCTAGTGCTGCGGGGCAGTTTATACTGAATTGCCTAAATATTCGTAAGTGGCCCTAAAACCTCCGCTCAGGCTCTGACAGCCACACCGTCCTTGCGGTCGTACAAAACTGTTCCTGGTCAGCCTGTGTTTTCACACTGCCCTTTCCTTCACCCTGGTGTCCCCTCAGCCCCGGGGGGCATTTTGTCACCTGGAAAAGTACTGTCGCTCTTCAGGGTCAATATCATTGCCACCTCCTCTGTGATGCCTTCCAGACTCCTCCTTGGCAGTGTTAAACTGCTCTCTGGTTCTGCAACACAGGGGTAGAGGGAGCGTTTGGGGGAGGGCATGGTCTGAGTTGGAGAATGGGGAACGGAACGGCTTCTGCTTCCTCCTGGCCCTTGGGTGTTTGCTCATCATACTTCTATCGCATTAACCGCTTTGTGCGCTGGCTGCTCGTATAATTAGCCAGATGTCTAAAAATACCTCAGCCCTTGCCAGCTAGTGAGTCTTTAGTGCTCCCTGGTTCCCCATAGGCTGGTTATTTCTGGAAACCTCCCCAAGGAATGAACCACAATTACCACATGACTTAGGCTCTTTTTAAAATTTTTTAAAATTTTTGTTTATTGATTTGAGGGAGAGAGAGAAGAAAGGAAGGAGAGGGAGGGAAAGAAACTTCAATTTATTCTACTTAGTTACGCACTCATTAGTTGACTCTTGTATGTTCCTGACCAGGGATTGAACCCATAACCTTGGCAAATCT
The DNA here is from genome assembly GCA_004027475.1 of Anoura caudifer. Classification (NCBI taxonomy): domain Eukaryota; kingdom Metazoa; phylum Chordata; class Mammalia; order Chiroptera; family Phyllostomidae; genus Anoura; species Anoura caudifer. The sequence continues at coordinate 83,380 of PVKU01003094.1, forward strand.
GGATGACATTCTAACAAACTGAGCTACCCAGCCAGGGCTGACTTGGGCTCCTTCTGAAGCATCTGGCTCCAGCTGTTCCTTGTCCATGTCCCCTTTAGATGTCTCCCACTGCCATGGCCTGTTAGGGGAATAGGTACTTGATAATCCCAAACTCCATTCTGCAAGGTACCAAACCTGAGCTTGGCTTTGCACAAGGATGGTGTGAGTGCACTCTCTGCTCCTGGAGACCCCTGTTCATTGCCACCCACACATGCAAGGACCTCTTTACCCCCTCACACAGGGGACACACCTGGCCCACAAGCCGCCGTGGGAGAATAGATGCCATTTCTTTCCTCACCATGCTTCTCATTCCACCACAGACGCATTCCCCAACACAGCTTCCTTCTCTTCCATTAGCAAAATAAAACTCACATACCAATAAGTGAGTGCGTTTCAGCTGGTAGGAGTCAGCAGGCAATTATATCTGTAAGAGATATAATTCCAACAGAAATGGACATACACCAAAGAATTTGAACAGCAGTGTTCATTACAGTGTGATTGTAATAGCTAAGAGCTGGAAACAAGCCAAACAGCCAACGACAGCTGGAATGGATAAAGTAGGTATCTTCATACACAGGAATAGTACACAGCGAGGGAATAACAAACTATTGCCACATGCAGCCGTGTAGATGACTCTCACGTAAGGCTGCAGAAAAGAAACCAGCCACAAGAGTATGTGCTGTGTGGTTCCATTTGTGTAAACTTTTCTTTAATGACAATCAATGGCTGTAGGAGTTCGTTAGTAGTTGCCTTTGGAGAGGAGAGAGTAAGGGCCTTCTAGAGTTTTGGTAAGGAGAAAACTGTGACTCTGGGGGCCAAAGGCTCTGATCTAGTTTGAGCCTTCCGCTAGGGCAGGGCCCTCTGACCTGTTTGGAAGTGGCTCGGGTCCCTCGGAAGCATGGACAGTTTTTTGTGTTCTCCACTCTCTGCTCATGGGAGGGCATTCAGGTGGACTCGGAAGGTAACATTTTTCAATAGCATGTTATTTTCTCAGCTCATACAAATGGACCTGATGGTTGATTGTCAATGAAATTCCAGAAAAACGGTGCATGTAGATACAACTGAGGGGGAAGGGAAGCAGCCATCACAAACAGGCAAAAGAAAAACAGCAGTGTCCATCCAGACCTTACCTTTACGGGGCCATTTTAGCCATCACCAACCCGAAAAGGGTCTGGAATTGTATTTTACCTCATCTCTCTTTATATTTGGCCCAATCAATATTCCTTTCGATAATCCATGCTTCCGAAGCATCCATAAACAGATCCTGGCCTGTTTTTAAGGACAAGAGATAGGCTACACCAATTAGCCACAGCAAGGTTTGAATTTTGGATGGTCTCGTCTCACCACGTGGAATGTGGCCGCCGATTCTCCGCAGAGCTGGCTGGCTCCTGCAGATCCCGGGATCAGAATGCCCTCGCTCCCGGGGTGGAGGCCGGCTGTCAGGAGATGCTCAGCAAACAACAACAGAAAGCATTAAGCCGCTTCTTCCTAATTATGTCTCTCTCTAAATATCTAATTATCGTTGAGAACAAATTGCATGTTACAGAGATAATATTATGGGGAAACATTAATCTGTTGGGCTCCTGCCTTTGAATTCCTGAGTCGGTGCTGCAGCTTCTGGACCAAAAAAATTTGCCACCTGGACATTCATTACAATTTCATATTTAAATGGAAAAACTGCCAAAGGGAGGTTCTGTCTGATGAACTGGGCTTCTTCAGGCATTTGTTCTTAGGTCTGCATCCCATGTACAGCTTTTCTGGTTTCCCAGTTAGCTGGGGCTACTGAATAAGTGAGCATTTAGAGGGCCAGAATTACAAGGGAGCAGTGGAAATATTGTAATACCAGTAAGGTGACAGTGGAATTAACTTCTCTAATTGTTTCTTTTATCAGTGCACAAAGGTCTGCAGCTTTTTATGACATTCCTCAGTAACTACATGGGATTTCCTTAATAAATGCTGATCCAAAAAGTACACATTCCCAAGGATTACCTGATAATTGCACCTACTGTGATGTGCTTACAGCTAATTAACATTCAATCTTCACGTTAGAGAATAGAAATTACCGGGTACTTATCCTATAATTACATCTTTGTGCATTCGCTATTGTAATCCATGGTATTAACTATATAATTAAATGATGAACAGTGTCTGTATAAGGAGAGAGTATTTATGTAAAATTTGTGTCTTACCCCAAAACAAAATAAAATAAACAGATTCAAAGAATCATGTCTCGTAAATTCCATTGTTCCAAGGGGGGTTGCATAGCATGCCAAGAATGAACAATAATACTCTTAGCCCCTTGGAGGTAGAAAGAGAGAACGCTGTCAGAAGATGTCATGGTGGGTCACCTCACCACTAAGGATGAGTTGCACTGAGCAGCCCTCACTGTTTTTTTCTGGGTCTCTATCAAATAGCAGCTACTTAGAAGATGTCTTACTAAGTATGACCTGTCTCTAAGCTATTAAGTCTAGTCATTTTGTGAGAGGCTTTGTGCAAGAATTCTCTTAAAAAAATAATGTGTTCATTTTATTATAATGCAAATGTATGCATTGTAAAATGTTTGTAAAATATTGAAAAATACACAGAAGAGAGTAGAAATCACTCGTAATACCATCTCAATGTTAATTTTTTTGCTTCCTGTGCTTCCAGTCTCTTCCAGATGAATCTCTCAGTAGATAAATAGATGGAACATTGCAACCTACTTTTTAAGCAGTGTATTGTGCACATTCTAATGAAGTATTATTTCTCTTATTTCCCATGATCCCATAATACTCTGAAATATTGAGGGTTACTTAAGTTATTTATCCATTTTTATGGACATTTAGGTTATTTCCAGTTTTTCACCATTAAAAATTATTATTTTGCTCTTCACTGTGTGTGGTCCCTCTAAGAGAACCTTTCAATGTTGTGTCTTTTGAAAGCATCTTCTATATCATCCATTCAAAATAATTACCTGGTGACTACTTCAGTGTCTGAGTTCGCATCTGTATTCACTGTGTACTGGAGAAAGGGCAGAAGTAAACTTGTTAAGAAATGATGGAATACTGCCCTGACTGGTGTGGCTCAGTGGACTGAGCAACCAGCCTGCAAACAAAAGGGTTGCTGGTTCAATTCCCAGTCTAGGGCACGTGCCTGGGTCCCCAGTAGGGGGCATGTGAGAGGCAACCGCACACTGATGTTTCTCTCCCTCTCTTTCTCCCTCCTTTCCCCTCTGTCTATAAATAAATAAATAAATAAATAAATAAAATATTTTAAAAAATGAATATACTCCTTTTAAAAAAAGAAAAAGAAAATGATGGTATATTTAGTTCCATCAAGTGAAACCAAAATACTTCATAGTGTGCAAGACAAATGCAATTTCAAATAGAGACAATCGGTGGCAGCATTGATGGTGGTAGCATAAATATGTTAAATTAAAAAAAAAAAACAACCCTAAAGCCCCCTTGTCCAGTGTGGCTCAGTTGGTTGGAGCATTGTCCTGTAAACCAAAGGGTCACGGGTTCAATTTCCAGTCAGGGCATATGCCTAGGCTGTGGATTCCATGTCCAGTCAGGGCATTTACCTGGGTTGCAGGTTCAGTCTGCAGTAGGGGTGTCTATGCAAGGCAGCCAATCCATGTTTCTTTCTCACGTTGCTGTTTGCTCCCTCTCCTTCTCTCTTCCTCTGTCCCTATCTCTCTAAAATCAAAATCTCAAGAAGTTCAGACCATCGCATAGCAAGCAGTAATCAAGGTCCAAATGAATATCATGTCACCTTAAATTAATGCTGTTGATTTGAATTTTATTTATTTGAAAATATTCTGTTTAATTTGTAGATATGTTTTAAATTGGCTTGGGTTGTACAGTTGTATAAGAACTATAATCATAGAGTTACTATGTAATTTCATATTTTCACACATCTAAGTAACCTAGTAAAAATAATTTAAGTTAACGTTGCGGGGGCGGTCTGTGAGTTTTCTTCTAAAGTGGATCCATGCATTTTCCCAATTTGGGTTGCACTGTTCTCATAACTACATCTTTATGCATATCCTTAGAATAAGTTATTTCCTTAGGGAAATTTCCTAGACATAAAATTACTGATAAAGTGTTGAAAACGTTCTAAGACTTCTGATGTATTTTTGTCAAATTTGAATGCAGATCCCCTCACTTTTTCTCCCTTCAGTTTCGCCTTCATTTGTGATATTTTCTGCAGTGGCCCATTCATTTCGAAGTTTGCCACGTGTTTCCTGAGCGTTTTGCCAGGCACAGGTGACATGCTTGCCACTGGGCTTTGAAGGTGGGAGGACTCGGGTTGTGTCCCGAAGGAGCCCACCCACGCAGCGGAAGTCAGCAGTTCCCAACTGCTTGTTCTCACTTGTAAGAATGGTGGGAGATCCCAACGAGCTTCTCTTCCGTGGATTATTTCTGTAGATATTAATGTGTTAACAAAGGGATACATTCTTTAAATGCCATAGTTCTTGTTTTTCACTGTAAAGCCTCTGTTTTATCATCAGCCACACATACTGTCAGCTGTTTTCCTTGAAGTGACAGACATTTGCTCATTTTCTAGAAAATCACTCCATATATCCCTGTCCGAATAGCCATCATCAGTCACTCATTTGAGATACAAATGATGTCCCATTTAAGAAAGGAAATGCAGCTAGTTCAGCTGGCAAGTCAGATGGTCATGGAGGTGCCATCCTCAATCCCATTGCCATCGTCCAGCCTGCCGGCTCAAGAGCTGGGTGTGTGTTTCTCCTTTCGCTGCTCAGAATATTAAACAGACGTGGCACCACCATCACGATTTAATGCAGTAAAACACATTTATGTGAAATTGGATTTTCATTCTCACCCAAGGATATGTTTACTGATTTTTAGAGGAAGAGGGAAAGAGAGAGGGAGATAATCATTCATTGGTTATTTCCCATACATGTCCTGGCTGGGGATTGAACGTGCAACCTAGGTATGTGGCCTGACTGGGAACCGAACCAGTGACTTTTTGGTGCACAGGACAACACTCCAACCAATTGAGTCATGCGGCCAGGGCTGAAATTGCTGTTTTTCACCAGGAGCATGTAGCAGATGAGGAATACCACTGCCTTGATTTGTGTGCTTATACTCCAGCGGTTTTACCCAACAGATCATTTGCACCATTGGTATAGATAGCTACATAATGAAAAATGCAAATAACATCTTGGTATAATTTTGGTAAATAATGTCACAGCATTATGAAAATGGTTTTGACCTCATGACCCCCTTAAAAGGGCCTCAGACCCATAGGGTTCCTCGGACCATACTTCGAGAACCGCTGCTAGAGAATAAGATTTTTGAGTGCTGGATGGGTACGGAACGTGCTGTGGCAGCAAAAGAAAAGGAAGTGCCTCAGTCTTCTTGGAAGTCAGGGAAGGATCCACAGCAAGTAATGAGTAAGCTGAAACTCAACACGGAATTTGCTTAGGGAGTATGTACCCAAATGGTCTTTCTTCCTGTTTCTTAAAATACTCTCCTGCCTTCTTGCCTTCACGCCTTCACTTGTATAATATTTTGCCGGCTTCCCTCATTTCTGCCATCGCTCCTCTGCTTTCTTTGCAGGCTTGTGTACCTCTATCCAGGCATTAAAAGTTGGTGTTCCTTAAGGCTCAGTTCTAGACCCTCATCTCTTACCACTCTGTCCTGTCTAAGCACTCCCTTCCAAACCCAAGGCTTTAATTACAGTTGCTTGTGGATGTGAACTCCAACCAGACTTGTCCTCTAAACCCTTGCTACTTAAAAGGTCATCTGTAGGTCAGCAGTATTGGCATTGCCTGTGAACTTGTTAAAAACACAGAGTCGCGGGCCCCACCCTCGACCTCCTGACTCAGAATCTGCCCTCTAACCTGATGTCCAGATGATTGGTGAGCATATCCAGCTGGAGATGTGCTGTTCCAAGAGCCGGAACCCAGAGGTAGAGCTGCTTCCTGGCTGTTTCCCCTTGGCTGTCTCAAAGGTACTTTTCAAATGCAGTATGTCCAAAATAGAACTTAGTTTTTTTCCCACATGTAGTATCCCCCCCGCAGTGGCATGCCATTCACTCCGTCCTACCCATGGAAACCCTTCCTCTGTCTTATCCCCCACGTCTGATTTGTCACCAAGTTCACCATCTCTCACATCCCTCCTATCCGCTCCAGCTCCCTCTCTGCTGCCGCCATCCTCGGCTAAGCTGCTGTAATCTGTTACCTGTCCATTTTGTGATCTCTTCCTACCTGGTCCCTGGCTTCAATCTTTATCCCTCTCCAGTGCATTTTCTGCAGTAAAAGGGGGAAAAGAGTCATCTTTTGGATACACACATGAAAACATCCCAGCAATTTTCCATTGCTCTCATGATACCGATGGATGCTATAATGCGGTCAGGGGAGGTCTGTCCCCTCCTGCCTCTCCAGACTTGTCCCATGCCCTCTGTTCTAAGGTGTCAGTCCCCTCTCACCTGGTTCTCTTACCGCGACTGAAATCTCTCTACCTAATTCCTGTTCTCAGATCTTGGGTCAATCATTTCTTCCTCAGAGATCCTTCTGAAGCCCTTCTAATTAGATTCATTTCTCTTATTTTATGATCTCATGTTATGCCACTTAATTCCCCTGCATGTTTCTCACAGTCGTAGCTCAACATTCATTTGTTTGGCTGTGAGACCCTTTGATTGATATCTGACTTCGCCTCAAGACTGCAAGCTCCGTTAGGACAGGGACTGTGCATGTGTTTTCCCGCTGTTACAACCTAGCTCAGGGCCTGGAAGGCAGCAGGCAGTGTCCTGCAGGTTCTTACCTCTCTCTGCGTGTCTGTTGATGAGTAGTTCTACCGCGCGGAATTTCTTCCTCCCCCATTGTCTCCTCGCTCAGTAATAACTGTCGTTCAAGGTTGGGCTGAAATGACATCCCCAAATGTGGTCTTCACAGCTAAAATTCTCATATATGTTAATTATCTTCTATAATAATAACTGTTTGTTCCTCTCTGTGTATTAATTGGTGTAAGCTATGACTAGTTGTTGGAAAGGTAAACAAAAGTTGAATTTTTCTCGCACCCAGTCCAATGGGCTGACTGAAGGAGAGACTTCATCCTCCCTCCCTTCCTTCTGTGACTCAGGGTTTAGGTGCCTTCTCTGATCTTGCTGTTTTCCTGGCACAAGGCTTATAAAGCTGCCACAGGGCATGGAGATGCCTCACAGTCTATCAAATGCTTTAGCCCAGAAATGTCGTGCCACTTGTACTGGAAGTAATAATCTGCCCCCTCCTAAATGGATGGGGCTACGGAATGTGGTCTTCCCACATGGCAAGGGAGGGGCACAGAACCGGATATAAGTGAAAACAAGTCATCCTCACCAACCCGCACACTCCGGGGAGAGGGCCGGCTTTACAGCATACCGAAGTATTTGACCTTTCCCGTGTTTGCTAAGTAATATACATTGCTGGTTCAGTGACCAGTGAAAGGTTTCCGAAGAGGAAAATGGAGAGGGAAACGGAACCAGAAACCGAAAGGCAGATGCAGAACGGAAGCAGCGGGCAGCATGTCCGCCCTGACGCCTTCCGTTTGCTCCCCACGCGGACACGCAGCTGGGCAGCGCTAACCGACCTGGTCCACATCCCCCGCCCCTCACCCTGTCCCCCCGAGTAAGCCACATTTCTGTGATAATATTGCAGCTTCTGCTGCCGTGGTAGGCATGAAAATTTTGTGAGTAGTGTTTAAGTGCTGGACAGTGAGCCAAGGTGTTTGAAGCATACCGCCACGCGGTAATTCTTTCAACAATTCAGCGACAGTCATTCTTATCTCAGAGACTGTGCGTCTCATTCTGGACCTCTCAGCGCGCCCACAGTCGGGCGTGGACTCAGGTCTGAGTCTAACACCTGTGGACTTAACCACGATGTCACCCTTTGGAGCTTGGGAAACATCTGAGTTCTCATCAACCCTGAGAAGAGCCCATTTAAGTAGTGGATTGATCTACCCATTGTAATCCCTATGACCCAACTTGGATAACAGACTCTGAGGGATCACTTGTAGAATTTTGCCAAGACTGCAGGCAAATTCCACAGGACCCAAGTATCAGTCTTTAATTAAAGGTACACACTCTAAAGCCCAGGTGACACTCTCTTGGTTGGTTAATGTAGTCTTGGGTAACACATTTCCTGTGTGTATATGTGTGTGTGCAGGGTGGGGGGTGGTATTCCAGCTCAGGCAATGGCCACAAAATTCCTTGTCCCCTTTCCTTTGATATACACATTCATCCATGTTTGCATAAGTAAGACTGGCCTTTGGTTTTATACTTGGCTTTTTACATACAGTCCAACCATTAAATTGTGAAGGTGGGCATCGCAGGAAAGCCAGAGAAGCCTCAGAGGCCCCTGTGTGGTTGTCTCGGCACCCACAGTGCCATGGGTGGTGGCCGTGAGGTCACGCAGGAGGAGTGGCCGCCTGTACAGTGTTAGAACATGGAACCTGAAGAGCGCAGAGGAAGCTGAAGGCTTCCATTTTTCATCACTCAAATATGATTAATTTTTAAAGTTATTTATTGAACACAAAGACATTTGATTGAGCGCTTGGTGAAATGAATCCTTGCCTGCCACTCTCATTCATCACCTATTCTCATCACATCTTTGTTAAAATTTGCAGTAATGGTGCTATATAAAAGGCCCTTATGCGGCTCACAGCACCTATAAAATAAGTTTTTTTCTCCCTCAGATCAGCTTTTGAAAATTGCTCTTTCTTGTTATTTCACATTTTTTCCAGGTGCTTACAGGAAAAGATTATTTAGAGAAACGTATACTTTCTATATCCTTTAATAGCGTGTGTTATGATATGTTTGATAGCTCCTGAAGGACCCTGCCCCGTTTGGAGAAGGAGCCAATAAACTTTAGGTACTAAGAGATATAGACCCATAATGATGCTTGCTCATATGCAGAGAGATTTTACCCACTTAATGGTACATTTTAGTATCTGACACCTTTGCTCTACAGGTTTGCTCAGTGGCCTGTTTGCCTCTTTGCCAAATCAGTATTGAGGGAAGTTTCTATGAGAATATTGAGTTTGGATATTAGAGTTATAGCCATCAGGTTGGACGTGGACAGTCTGGTTTCTCTCAAATGCTACTACCTTTTACTGTGGATGCAGACTGGGACTCATGGAATGCCAAAGGAACTCTAATTTGTCTTTAAGGTATAACAAATCCATGTGTGTGGGCACGTGGCGGCACTTCCAGCATTCATGGAATTTGTGTGCGTGTGTGTGTAAAGTACTTTCTATTTTCCCTAGGTAAAGATAAAAATACAAACGATACGTACATCTTATTTTTAAGATATGATTTTAAGGGCAAATGAAAGCTTTCAGTATGTGAAATAACATACGTTACTATATTAAACACACAGGTGGCCCAAGGAAAACTGGGAGTGAGGACGTTTGTGGAAGGGGAAATTCGGGTCAGGACGGAGACAAATAAGATACAGTGATTTGGGGGTCCAGGGAAGTGGGAGGGCTGGTTGTCATCTATAAACCGCCCAAACCAGTGGGCTTCATCCAAGGACAGACTTGGGACTGGGCTGTTCGCTGTGTCCTTCTATTTTGAAATACAGCGTTTGCAAATAAGTGAGTTCTTTTCATGTAAAATCTTCAGGTGGACAGCATACCAGAGGAAACTGTACATAGAATTATGCCATTTGGAGCAGATGACTGGGCGTCAGGGTGAATTATAGTATCATGGACCGCCTCGATCCTTGGATCCAGTCATTAGATTTTTATTCTTCTGTTTCTAAATGTGTCTTCTCCAAATACTGTAAGATCACTCAATTCCAAATTTGTCCCCTCAAACTAGACTAGATGGAAATTTCCAGTCATCACACACACAGACACAAAGATAGATTTAGTTTTCTCTTGTTTTGACAATTAGATTATCTGGCTGAGATTTGTGTAACTTGATCAGGTAAGCAAGTAAAAGTTTCTTTTACCTCAGTAAAACTGAGTATTTTATTGCATTGATCAGATAATTTTATATATTATGAATATTCTACAGTTTAAATAGGACATTATGAATTCAGCTCATTAGTTCATTACAAACGTGCGATGCATTATTGAATGATAGATTCAGAGTAAAGAAAAAGAAGCATGAATGGCAGCAAAATCTCACGAAGGAAGATCCTGAATGTGAATAGGAAAATGAGTCTACAAGGCCTACCCCCTCCCGAAGAGTTTATGGGGTTTTTCTCCTTCTGCTGTATTAACCAGTTTATTATAAAATCATGGTAGATGAGGCTTACTTTTTTTCCTCCTAGAAGGATATTTCTGAATTTCCAAGACATTGCCAAGGTGGTTTTTTAAAAAGTGAAATTTGATGGCTCTTGTTTAAAAAGGCTGCTAGAACAACACCAAGGGGGAGGGTGGGAGCAAGGGAGGGAGGTGGGTTTGGCTGGGGTGGGGGGGAGTAGTGGGGAGTTAATGCAGACAACTGTAATTGAACAACAGTAAAGTAATTTACATAAATAAATAAATAAGTAAATAAATAGCAAACCCACTAGACAGCACAAACACAGCCAGGCATTATTCCATGTTGAAAGAGTATGGTCAAGTTTTGTGCAAGACACCCCTTACCCGGTATGGGGAACCCCCAGTTTCCAAAAGGGTAGTCTAAAAATGATTTAATTTCTTCTTATAATTTAATTTATACATCTGGTAAAACCTTTTTTTTTTTTGCCCTGTTTAGCCACCAGTACTTTCAACGTGTACAATAAATCTTAAAAACGTCTGCGTGGCAGAGTTGTTCAAAGTGATACCGCTTTTCTTGCTGCCTTGTAATAAGAAGAGTGGACTCTAGCTCACCACTGTTTCATGCCGATCCTGTCTGTCTGGTCAGACTGTGAATGCTTTGAAAGCAGGAACAGCAAGCAGATCATTTAAACTAGCCCAACTGTTGATTTGGGGAGGAAGCAGGTGGAGATTACGGAGGACGCAAAGCCCTCACGCCCCCCATCTGAACATGTCATAGCACCGCAGGTGACACAAGGGGCCTGACTTCTGACAGGTCTCGCTCCTGGTCAGAGAATTTCGGTGGAAGAAATTCAGATGGCTGGGACAGAAGGGAGACTGGGTGGTTTGCCAAGCCTGTTTTTGCACCTGTGTTTCTAGTGGTAACTCTAATTATATCTGTACTGTATTTAAGTAAGTAATCTAATTAAATATCTCATAAACTGATAAAGTGTTAGTTCAAAAATGGTTTCTGTTAAAGTCAATGCTTTAGACACTCGTGAAGTTACTGTATAAAAATGCGGTTGAATTATATGTGGGCATGTATGTCATGGAAACCTAGGGAGGCAAGAGTTTCAAGAATATGCTCAATTGTGTCAAAGTCCTCAAGAACAGGAGGAGGACAGACAGTGTGAAAAGACCCCGGATTCACCCACTCGGAAGCCACTGCTGACTGAGCAGGGGCCAGTTTCACTATGTGAGTGAGAACAGAAGCTGAATAAGCATGAGATGGGGGGAGACGAGTGCAGGACGTGGAGACTGCGGCCCTGTGGACCCTGCCGCAGCCAGGTGACGTGGCGAGACAGGAGAAGTTACAGCGAAGACGACTGTCGAGAGTAGGGAAGGGTTTTGTTGAAGAGGGGGCAGAGCAAGAGCAAGGCTTAGGATTTGCCTGCTGTGTGACTTTTAACAATATATGCAACTTTCTCTATAAAGTTAAAATAATGATAGGTAATCAAGAGACTGTTGGGTTGATGAAACTAAGTGCAGCTTATATAGCAGAGTTTTTATTTTTTTCTTTATATCCCAGTTTTCTTCTAAGGAAGGGTGAGTCCTGCCCAATTGGAAGACTTTGCATTCTGCTGAGCATGTTGATGATTAATTAGCATGAGCACTTGGGGAGCAGGCTGGGGGCTGACCACTGGGTCGTCCTTCATTCTCAGCACAGATCTGGCTGCTGCCAGAGGAGACCCAGGGGGCAGGGGCTGGGCAGCAGGAATGGCAGGGGACAGCGGAAAGCCAACAAATGGGACAGACAGATGGCATGGTAAAAAAAAAAAAGTGACCCCTTCCCCAGGACCCCATCCAAAAATAACTTTTCTGATGTCTACTGAACTCACAAATGCTCAGTACAGATATATTCGCAATAAGAATGGGGTAAAGATGTTCATTTTTTTGCCCGGGGTCCACGACAAAGGAAAGCTTCTCAAGGAAGCCAGAATTCCAGGAACATCAACAGACCCCTGCTAACACCGTCATCAGGAATACACAAAAGTCTCTGGAGGGACTTTATCCTTTCACAGGAAGAGGAAAGAAGCAAGAGGAACAGAGAGGTGTTCAACAAGACTTCAGGGGCATGAGCGCCCTACGCTAACTTCTGTGCTGCATATAAAGCCTGGTGCCTTAAATATAACGGATGCGGAACCAGTGGTGCTCATGAGCATCACCTTTGATTGAAGATGCACTGGAGGGGACTATTGCCAGCCCCGTGTCCACAAAGTGGCTGGAGGAATGGGACCGAGACGCCGGTTAGATTTCTCCCCTTTATAGGCCATGAAACTAATGTCTGGAACAGAGAGTCGGCATCCTGTTGTTTTCCCTTCATTTTGCTCTTCTTTGGGAAGTCACATGGAGCTTCGTTAGGGGACTTGCTGGCCCTGTCACTGTTTCTCCAGTAAGCAGTTCCTTAAGTCTCAGCTGCACACAAATCTAAGAGCCTTAAAACCGGCTACGGACAGTGCAAGGTATGTAAGGCGGGAGCGTCTAAGTGGCTGTTGTTCCTTGTCTGAAATTACAGGCATTCACCCGGCCTCTGAAAGATGCTGGAGTTACGTTATAGATGTTTTGTCAATCTCCAAAAAGTCCCAAGGAAAATTGGCTTGTAGCTGAACAGATACCATTGTTGAGTTGTTTTAACGGTCAAGAATGTGTTGTTATAAAAGAAACCTGTATCCTCTTCACTTAAGGTAACAGCAACATCACGTGGTGTCTCAGGTGCTACCACACCGCAGTCGCGGACGATGAGAGCGACGATGTCCTTTGTTTTCCAGCCCACCACAAATACCTCCCTCCCTGTTTGGATGAAGGCAGCCCTGACTTTTGCTCCCGGCAGACTGAAACAGCACGTGGGACTTGTGCAGAAACCCTTGGTGTCTACAAAATGAGCTCTTAGTTTATCCCCTGGTAGTTAATGGCCACACCTCCAGGTCAATTAGATGGCTCCTAATCGCTCGGTTGTAACTGCGGTTTCCCTCACCAGCTGCGTGTGGTAACTCCAGTTTACTTGTCTTCATAAGTAAAGCTCAGAGCACCGTGTGCGCTGGGATCCAGAGTACTGATCGAAACGGAAATGCGCCAGAGTGGGCTATGTAGTTAAAACAATTTCATCAAAAGCATCTTCTTTTAAATCGCTGTTATACCGTTCATGTTCTCTTGGTTCCTCCAAAGATCATTTCTAAAAATAAACAAAATAAAATGAAAGGAGCATTTTTTTTTACCTTCATCCCTCTAGTACAAATGATCGGAGATTTGCATGATCTGAACTTAAACACGGGGTACCAAGTCTCCGATGTTTGCGTGTCTTGAAGGAACGACTTCACACTAGTCCACTGGGGATACAGCTGGATCTGCTGGCAGGGTCTGCTGTCAGTCAATGTTCTCCAGTGCAGCACATTCCCAGCTGGCAGAAGGGGGCGCCCCCCGCAGCGTGGTGCAGAGGGTTTGTGCTCACCCTGCTGTTCTAAGGTGAACGCGTTATTTCCAGCTCTGGGATGCTCCACCAGGAGCTTGTGATGGCTTCCTCCTCACGCTTGCCTGCAATTCCTTCATCTGAGAAATGCCAGGTGAGACATCTTCTGCCCTGCCTGCCTCTGCCTCCCCACCCCCAGGAAAGCCACCATCCTGGCTTTGTGCATTCATCAGACACTTAGCGAACATTGACTATATACCAAACACCACAAAACGCCAGGCAGACAAGGTGGCCAAGACCCAGACCTTGTGCTCAAAGATGTTAATGTCCTGTAGACAGCCATTTAGACCACAAATAATTACAATAAAGTATGGTAAGAACTCCTAATCGAGGGGTCCACAGTGTGTCGTGGGCATAAGGAATAGGGAGCCCACCTCATCAGATCCAGGGGCAATGTGCAGGGGAGAAATCATAGAGGCCTTCACAGAGGAGTCGGTGCTTGGGCTGGGTCTAGAAGGACACAAGGGTTTTGTCAGGTGGATCAAGTAGGGAGCGGAGATGTTACCAGACCGAGGAAAGGGCACGAGGTAAAGGCAGAAGGCTGGCTTTCTGATCAGCCAGGTGGAGGGGGATGCCGCAAGCCAAGGAAGGGGGTGCAGAAGGAGAAGGCCTGACGCCTGCCAGGTTCTCTGTAGTGTTGTCGCTGTCGCTGTCATCATCTTCCTCATCAAACCATAGCCCCCTAGTCCACCTCACCAGAGCATTCAGCAGATTGTAATTTAAAAAGCCCTATTGCCCTGCATGCACGGCCCAGTGGTCTGTTGTCTTGCTCATGTATAAAAGGTGCCTTCCGATCATTGTTCTCCTGTGCTGTACTTATAAATCGTAATGAAATGCATGACCCCGCAAGTTGGAAAGCTTAAGTTAACCAACACTCACAAAATAACTGTAGAAAGCTATTTTAAATATATCCCCTAAAAAGTAATAGGATTCGCATGGTTTTATAAGCAAACTGTTTTAAACCTTCAAGGAATAAGCAATTCCAGTGCTAATTAAACTATTTCAGAGCACAGCAAAATAAGTCAGCTTTTCCCAGAGCCAGTGCAGACACAACGCAAAACCTAATGAACAAAGCACGGTAAAAAGATACCTTGGCAAAATGGTTATACAGTTTATTTGAAATAATAAAGGTATAAAAATATCTGGCAAAGTGTAAGAAAATAAAAGTGAAAATAATGGGAAAATAATAATTCTAGATATTAAAACATAAAGGTATAAAAGTTATAACAATGTGAACCACAGAGTAAATATACAAATCAGTAAACAATACCAAAATATGCACAGATATATTATAATTTTGTGCAATAATAAAGAATATCAAGTAAGTAGAGGAAGAGTGATCTTTTTAATAACCAGTGTTGAGACAGTTGGCTAGTTTTATTCAAAAAATATAAATTTGAACATCACTCCTTACAAGAAAATAAGTTCCAGGTGGATAAAATAGCATACTACGAAAAGACTGACAAATACATTAAATTAAAATATAGGAAGACATATTTACACAATTTAATTGAGAAGACCCCCAAAGAAAAGTTCTAACAGCCATGACTGCAGTGCTGACACAGAGTTTAGAACCAAAGTCACAGCGAAAGACTTAAATCCACTGCCAAACCTTAGGACGTTTATAACAGTCAATACTTCTAATGTACGCAGTTCTGGCTAATTAATCTTTAAAAATAAATGTGCCAATTGGAAACCACACAAAGGAAGTGAGCAAGCGATTGGCATCCATACAGACCAAAGAAAGAGACAGGAATGACAGGCAAGAATCTGAAAATATACTCAACTTCGCGAAGAGTTAAAGAAATGCAACTTGTGACCATAACAAGTGATCATTTTTGACAGCAATCATCTTGTTGCACGCATAAACTAATTACTAAAATTCCGTGGTGCACCAAAAATATATTTTTTTCTGCTCTGACAAAAAATAGAATTTAATTTATTCACACCAGACAGCTTTTGTTGCTTTGGCTGTTGTCATTTTTTTTTTTAATTTGACAGTCTAAGGGAAAAAAGGTCAGTGCCCCTGACCAAATAGTCAGGTATTGCATGTTTTAAAAATTATTTTGGGACACCAGTTGAAAATCACTGGCCTATTAGGTAGGCAAAAAAGAAACAACTTTATAAGATCCAGGGTTGCCAGTGTTTGGAGACAGGGACATGCTCATCCACTGTTGCAGGGATAATTTGACAATGTTTATCAAAACAGGGAATGTACTTTATCAATCCCTTAGCAGTTAAAGATACTTGAACAAATATTCAAGGGTAGATTTAAAACTGTTGATTTCAGCACTTTATGTCATAGTGAAAAGTCAGAAATATCCTAATTGTTAATCAGGCGATCCAGTTAATCTAGGCTGATAGAAAAACATAAATGCCCAGATAGATCCGGACGATGGCTGAGTGAGGGAAGTGGGTGTAAGACAATAGGGAGTAATGGGGACTGTGGAGAAATGGAAGGTATTCCTTTCCCTAAGGGGACAGCTGCTCTCAGCTCCAGCTATTTGTTGCCTTGAGATAATGCTGAGCCAGGCTGCCAGATTTTCCAATTTTTCTGGAAGAGAAGCCAGAAGTCATATTTGGGGCCTCATTATAAAAGAAACTACCGAGGCAGTGATATACACGTGAAGTTCGTCCCACAGAACACCAGTGTGCACCATCTGATGTGCGCGGTGCAGAACTTCCGCACGGCCGTCGCCACAGCAGACTGCTACATGGCCCCACGCTGGCTTTCTCTTCCCTGAAAGAGGGTGGTTCAACCCGTCCTCTGCTGGGTGCCTGAGAGTGTGGACGCGCTGTGCCGCCCCTCCCCCTGGGAATGGCAGGCCCGGCCCTGAGTCCTGCTTCCACCAAACGAGTGGAGTGGAGAGGCACACACCATGGCCATCCACCCCACCTTTCCCTCTGCTTCCCGACTAAACAGGGGCTGCCTGAATCCTGGGACGAGACAGCATGCGAAGAAACAGCCACAGCGGACGACCCCCACCCCCAGACGTGCCCTGTCCACGAGAAATAAACACTTGTAGTTATATGGCACCACTGCCGGGGTTGTCACGGCAGCCAGGCCGACGGATACAAACACTAGCAAACACCATGACACTTTGTATCGACATGAAAAGATCTCTACAGTGTGTTGTTGAGTGGGGAGGAAAAAGCAAGCAGCAAAACATGAATGTAAAATATAAAACTTTATCCACTAATATACCATCCTATAGGTACATGTATTTTAAAAAGTGTGAAAAGTACGTAAAAATTGTTGATGGTGATTGTCTTGGAATATAGAAGTTAGGACAGTTTTTACTTTTGTTTTTGTATTTTCCTGTGGGTTTTTTTTTGTGTGTGACAAATCATCTTTACAAAAAGAAAATAATTAATATGCAATATTTTTACTTGATCGATAGTTGAAAGAAGCTCAAGAGCCACACAGAGGATTATAAAATAATCCCATTAGGAAAATTTCCTCCTTAGAAAAGTTAATGTCTGTGTTCTCATAAAAACGTGATTATAGAGCCAGAACTAGCCAGGGCGCTTCCAGAGAAAATCAAAGTGCAGAAATTGGTTTATCAGGATTTCAAGGATTATTATAAAGCTGTAGTAGTTACAACAATGTGGTTTCGGCACCAGGCAGGCCTACGAACCAATAAAAACCAGCGTGGAGAGTCAGCACAGACCCCCAGCCTGATTCGTAGCAAGGCTGGCCCTGCGGACGAGCAGGAAGGGAAGGCGTTTCCAATAAACAGCGTGAGAAATTGGTTGTCCGTTAAAAAGGGAAAGAAGTTGGACCCCTACCTCACATAATAACTCAAGATTAATGCCACATGCTTTAAAATTGTTAATAGGAAAGGCAATATTAAACATTATGACACAGTTTACTAAAAGATTTTATTGACTTTGAAAGAAGGGACGAATTTCCTTAACATGAAGCTCAAACCATGAAAAAAATTGGTTGAACTACGTTGGAGAACTTGTGTTTATCAAAAGACTTCATTGGAAAACATGGAGAGATAAACAGCCGAACAGGAGATATTTTTAAAGACTTGCAACTGGCAGAGAATAACCGTTAGCAGTTTGGGGGTGCGTGCTGTGCGTTAGATGCAGTACTCAGCACTTTCCATACATTAACGCCTTGTGCTCCCACAACCCCCCTGTGAGACAAAGCAGCATTGTCATTCCTGTTTTAATAGGAGGCAAGAGAGGCTAAGAAACCTGCTAAAGTTCACACATGAAATGTAGCACCGGGACTTTCACCAGGCAGACTGGCTTCAGAGTCTGTTCTTTTAACTCTATGAAAGGATGATGATCCAAAACATGTAAAGAATAACTACAAAGAAATAACAAAGAAAAACTAGCAATGCAATGGAAAAAGACCAACAGAGTTAACAGTCACCTCACAGATGAGGAAATATTAATGGTCAATAAACATAGGGCCAGGGCTCAGTTTTATTAGCAATCAGTGAAATGCAAATTAGAGCTACAAAGAGCTTCAAGAGCTTAACCCACCAGATTGGCAAAGATTGGGAAGTTGCCTATAGAAAATAATGGCAAGGATGTGGACTGCTCTACCCTGATGGAGGGACTGTGAATTTATAAATATATTAAAGTCATTTTCATGATAGTTAATTGATATTTTGGTCTATCTAGAGTTCTTGTGAAAAAAAAAACAAACCCTATCTCTTTTTAGGCCACATTTTTCTTTATTTAACACAACAATTCATCTAACATGGACACATGAAATAGTCCCATTAAAAATGGAAGCAAATATGTTTTGATTTATAAAATATGCATATGGGGTTTATTAAATGGCTTGTAACATGTAAAATTAGTCTTTAAAAATTGATGGAAAAATTGAGCCTCATTCAAGTCTATTTTAATTAAAAAGATGGTACATATTTGAGTGAAAAATTATTTAACTTGTTCTTAAGAGCCTACTTAAGAATTTTTCTACCAACTTGGAGGGGTCGACAAAACAATGGTCACTGTTAATTCATTGCAGAGTTTTAGGCTGTGTGTTTTGATTGTGTTGTTGTTGTTGTTGTTGTTTGCTGTGGTGCCCGTTGCCTCATTTTCACTGTTCCGTGTATATTTATCTTAAATATTGAATTAGCACGGGAAGTGTCAGAAGACAACAGCTCAGTTCATCCCAAACCACTGCGTGTTTTTTACACTGACCTGCAGAGTAGGCTTAGTGCTGTTATTATAAACAGGCCACAGAGGAAAAGAAATCTTTTTTAAAAGCCTGACTGTTCTAGAAAGTTTTCTAAGATCAGCGCTAAAGCCATCATGCTTTGAACTATCATTTTTTGACCAGAGGGTCATGTTAGAAAGCCCCTCGGGCCCTCGACCCTCATCCTGCAGAACTGGTGCGCCCCGGGCAGCAGCTCCTGTCCAGTCCGCTGAGGTTTGATGTGCAAAAGAACCCGACACCCTCAGCAGCACAGGGGGCCTCAAGTATAATAATAGGGTAAATTATGTGTTCTTTTCCACATCTGCACGCCGAGATTGTTTGGGAGATCTTTCAACTTAACTCATTACAATCAAGTTGTACCAGCCTTTGTTTTAATAAGATTCTAATCTCGAGGTCTATCCCTCGCATCAATGCCTTTACACACTGTTAATTGCTTTCTTGTCCTCCGTTAAATTGCGACTGCAATTGCTTCGTCTTAACAGGCACTTTGTGCTTTGTATTCTGCCCCATGCTCTGCAGACACACTTAGTCACATCATCTTCCCAAAGAACAAAATTACCTATTATCCCTTTAATCTTGATGTACTTTTTTTTATGTATTTGGTTCCTAGCTAGTGTCCAACCAGGAAACTGCGTGTTATCTTCTTTTAAAAAAAAATCATTTTTTTAAAGCAGCTTACTCTGGATGGCCAAAATTTCCTTCTAGATGGAACTTGCATAGTGCACACATTTATTGTTTTATAGAACCAATTAAAAAGACAAAGGGGTCGATTCTCCCCTTGATGCACAAGAGTGACTTCCATTAATATTAATGGAAGGCAGACACTTGCATGGAGATGAGTGGGGCCATCATATTAGAAAGTGGAAACAAAAGCAGAATCTGGAATGAACGTAGCCATGTTTTTCTCCAGAGAAGCTGCACAGAAAGCCAACAGCTCAGTTCACAAATGCGTTTTCCCTCTACGCTCTCTGCTTGTTTGTATGTTAAAGAACATCAGCGAATAATTTCGAGGCAGTTTCTTCCTTCACAAACCAATCAAAAGGGAATTTGTTATTTTAACACAAATGACACAACTTGCCAAAGGACTTCAGTGATGAAAAGCAGTCCAGGGATTTGACAGGTTTTTGCCGAAGTGGCGTCCCTGGGGGACCTGCTTCTGGAGGCAGAGGTGGAAGTACAAACTGGTTACCTGCAGGACCCTGTACACAGAGAAGCTTAATTTTCAAGGGAGACAGGCTGTCCGTGTCAAGTTTATCTTTTGACACTGTGTTGCCTGAGATCTATCAAAATCTGGGAACTGCTCCTGACTTCCGAGCGCAGCATCGTGGCTGGCGCTCCTGCGTACTCGGTGAAGGCTTTCCCTTTTAGACTGACATCCTCTGGCACAAATTGGGGAGGTTTCTCTTGTATCATTTCATCTTTTGGTTGATTGAGAGTTCAAGTCTTTAAAATAGGACTAGTTCTCCAATATCATCTTTTATTGACACATTCATTTTGCACCTGGTGGATGTGAAGCTCAAATTAGATTTTAACCTTTGAAAACATGCTTCAAAGATACAAGCGGACTGCTGAGTAACAGCCTGTGCTTGGTGTCTTTCTGTCTGTCCTCCCTTTCCGTGGCCTAGACTTTTATTTACCGTAAAATCCAAGCTCAGGAGTGTATCATTTTCCGCCTCCGAGCCTTCCCTTCCCGTGGCTGCTTAGCACTATCTCTGGAAGGTCGTTACTATTCATACTGACCTAGAAAATGTTTCTGAGATGGTTCCTACTTTAATTGCTTCCTTTCTTAACTATGACAAATTCTCTGCTTCAGAACATTACCTGCAAGTTTCTTTGGAGCCAAAAGAGATTCAAGTCCTATAGCCAGAGTTCCTTTTTTACCTTACAATGTGACTGTTGCCCTGCCCTCTCTCGCCCTCACTCTCCTCCCTTCTGTCCTGGGAGCCAATCGACCTTGACCTGCTCTGGTCAGAATTCCCTAAAGTATCGTCTTTATTTCCTCCTCACAGCAGTGCCATGCGTGTTTGTTTTTTTCCATAGCTGGTTTGCGTCAAGTGTCCAAAGGAACCTGGTGTTGGGGGACGTGGGGGATGGCAATAAGGAGGTCCCATGAGGGTTGTATTTTAACTTTACACTTTGGAAATGCTTTTATTCCATCCTACATTTTCCAGTGTGCTAGTTCAAGTCCTCTCTGCTCTTGCTGTGTACATCAGGCATGGCGCAAACCTAAGACAGTTTTGGGCAGGCTTACGGGAAAGTCTAGTCTCCTTGCAAAGACACTCCACCAGGCAGGGACAGGGCAGCAGGAGTATTCCCATAGTGCCTGGCATCGGCTGGGGGCAACCAGGAGAAGCCTGGCACCAGTGAGCACGGGGCTGGACCCACAGGGGCGGCACCTGGGGCCTCCACACCTGGCGATGTGTTTTCCCCACTTGCAGTGTGGCTTTGCCTTCAGAGGAGGATGTCAGCAAGCCGTCAGGGCGGGGCTGTTTCTGCTGGCCGTCCTCCCAGTGCCCTCTCCTCCCCTTTGGGAATCATCATGTGATCACTGACAGGCATTGTAGATTTGTCCCCCCAAAAGCTCTGCAACTGATGGAAACCATGCATCAATTACACTGGCTCCAGAGCTTTGCTGTAGCCAAGGCTGAAAATCCATTTCCTGTTTCCCTGTTCCGAATCATGGCCAGCCGTGTTCCCACAGTGCACATAACAGGTTGTAGAGATCAAACACCGTGAAGATGCTTTGATAACAGACTGCCAACGTGGACATGCCCCAAGCGTGAATATAAGCTCCCTATCCTTTTCCAATTCCTGGAGAGAAATTTAAGTCCAAATATTGAATCACTTTACAAGTTAAAGTCCAAAGAAAGCCAAGTCTACAATCAGGTTCTCTTGCCCTAGTGAATTCAGTTGGTTTTTTAAAGTTCAAAGTTCATGCTCTCCAATGACTTATGTTGCTTGGGGCCAACTACTAGGGTTCTTATTATCTAGGGGAGTTAGGATTTCTTTAGAAGCTTTATCCTGGTCTGTTTATTATTGAGATGGATATAGTTCCTTCAGTGCTTCATAAATTACCAGCTAATTTTGTATGAGTCCAGAAAGTTATAGGAGCCTCCAGATAATTACAGCCTGGGACTCACACTTACCCAAACCGGGGAAGAAACTGGCCCCCAGCCCCTAAACTGCAGGGGCGTCCAACCCGCAGCCCGCGGGCCACGCGCAGCCCAGGATGCTTAATGCATGCGGCCCAGCACAAGGTCATACATTTACTTGGAACATTATGAGTTTCTTTTGTTTCTGTTAGTGTTTGTGTATTTAATGTGTGGTCCAAGACAACTCTTCTTCCCGTGTGGCCCAGAGACGCCAAAAGGTTGGACACCCTGCTTATCCCAGTGCCCAGGGTTCCCAAAACCGTAGCAGAGATTTGGCAGTAAGTGAAGGAAAGTAGATGGAGAAAATCTTGGTTTTAGTTTTCCAATGATGCCAGGCAGTCTGTGCCTAAAACCTAGAATCTGTGCCCTGTGAGTATAAATGGAACCGGGAAAAGTCTCTGCACAAGAGGTTAATTAGGCCCGATACACTTGTATCTATGAGGGAAAATCCACCTGTGCAAACGTTCCACTCCAGTAAATGTTCTTGACCCAGCACTTCTCCTTTGAAAGCACTTATCTGGAGGCTAAGGACTGCGTCTGCCATGTGCGCCGTGGGTCCCTGGCATCCCGGGCCTCGTGTGTGGAAGGGGCTTGATAAACAATTGTCATAAGAAAGCGGCATCTAATTTCCACGCATGTCATTCAAGCTTCTCTATCACCTCACTTGAAGAATAGCCTTCTATGTACAAGGTGACCTGTGAAAAATCTGTTACAATTTACAACCACATGGTGCAGGGTTTTCTGAACCTATGCAACCAAAAGAAAACAGAAATAAATCAGGCCCAGAGGCCACCAGCGCGCTCTGTGATTGTCATCCATAACCTGTGGTTTCATCTGTGCGTTTTCTTCACCACGGCCGCACTTTCATCGATTGACTTTATGACAAGTAAATGTTTACCATCTTAACTGTAGTGAACAACTTATATTTATACTAATAAAATAATGCATTTAACAATGTACGATTTTTTAAAGCTAGGTTTCTGCTAATAAAGTTGGCAAACTGCTGGTTCAGCAATAGTAAAATTGGCCTTAGAGCCTGAGAGTTTTATGTGGAATCAGATTCTTCTCTGACTTGACATATTTGAGACTCAGACTGCTGTTCTGTAAAATGAGAGCAATTGTACATATCAAAGATTGTTACAAGATTAAAAGAGTTAAATAAGAACATCTAAAAAGCCCCTGGCGCTGAGTAGGCTCTCTCTATTGTTTCCCTCTACTCTTTTTAAAAAATTGTGTTTTATTGATTATGCTATTACAGTTGTCCTGATTTTTTCCCCTTTGCCCCCCTCTGCCCAGCAACCCCCTGCTCCCTCAGACAACCCACCCCTACCATTGATCATGTCCATGGGTCATGCATGTAAGTTCTTTGGCTATCCCATTTCCTACACTGCACTTTACACCCCCATGGCTATTCTGTAACTACCTATTTGTACTCCTTAACCCCTTCGCCTCTTCACTCATTCTCCCCAACACCCCTCTCCCATATGGCACCCATTGAAGCACTCTGAATCCATGATTCTGTTTCTGTTCTTCTTGTTTGTTAGTTTTTTCAGATTCACTTGTTGATAGATATGTATTTTTTGCCATTTTACTGTTCATAGTTTTGATCTTTTTCTTAAATAAGTCCCTTCAACATTTCATATAATAAGGTTTGGTAATGATGAACTCCTTTAGTTTTTTCTTCTCTGAGAAGCTCTTTATCAGCCCTTCAGTTCTAAATGATAGCTTTGCTGGGTAGAGCAATCTTGGCTGTAGGTTCCTGCTTTTCATGACTTTGAATATTTCTTGCCAATCCTTTCTAGCCTGCAAAGTTTCTTTTAAGAAATCAGCTGACAGTCTTATGGGAACTCTCCTGTAGGTAACTCTTTTCTCTTACTGCTTTTAAGATCTTCTCTTTACCTGTAACCTTTGGCATTTTAACAATGATGTGTCTTGGAGTGGGCCTCTTTGCATCCATCTTGTTTGGGACTCTGTTTCCTGGACTTGCATGTGTATTTCTGTCACCAAACTAGGGAACTTTTCTTTCATTATTTTTTCAAGCAGATTTCCAATTTCTTGCTCTTTCTCTTCTCCTGGCACTCAGATGATGTGAATGTTGGACCTCTTGAAGTTGTCCCAGAGGCTGCTTATACTATCCTCAATTTTTTGGATTCTTTTTTCTTCTCATTGTTCTGATTGTCATTTTTCTGCTTCCTTATGTTCCAAGTCATTGATTTGATCTCGGCTTCATCTACTCTACTGTTGTTTTCCTGTAATTTGTTCTTTATTTCAGTTAGTATATCCTTCATTCCTGACTAGTTGTTTTCTTTTTTAAATGCTGTTAAGGTCCTCACTATGTTCCTTGAATATACTTATAACCAGTGCTTTAAACTCTGCATCTGAAAGATTGCTTATCTCTATTTCACTTAGCTTTTTCTAGAGTTTTGATCTGTTCTTTCATTTGGGCCATGCTTCTTTGTCTCCTCATTTTGGCAGCCTCCCTGTGTTTGTTACTATGTGTTAGGTAGAGCTGCTTTGACTCCATGTCTTGGTAGTGTGGCCTAATGTGGTAGGTGTCCTGTAGGGTCCAGTGGCACAGCCCAAGCCAGGTACTGGAGATGTGCCTTTCGTGTGGGCCGAGTACACCCTCCTCTTTTAGTTGAGCTTGGCTGCTATTGGTAGATCAATAGGAGGGATTTACCCAGGCCGGTCAGCTGTAAGGGTTGACTGCGACCACTGACCACCAACCTCCACCCTCTGTGGAGGATCAGCTATGTGGGGGCAGGGTGGTGGTGCTCTGACAGGGTCTGTTGCTGTCCACTGGGTACACTGGCCCTGGGGTTTCCCAGGTGGTGCAGGCCAAGATCAGGTCCCACCTATGTTTTGCCCAGAGCCACCCTGCCTGAGCTGTAAAGCAATCTGCGATGGCTGCTACTTGTGCTGGGCTTAGAGATTTCCAGGTGAAGCCAAGCTATGATCCTAGACTGGCTGCTGCTAGTGCCAGACATGGGGCTCACTGAGGCTGGCTATTGCTTGTTTGATAGGATTTAGGAAGTTTGGAAGCATGAGCCAGGACCAGCCATTCATATGGAAAAGCAACTTGGGTGGGCCCATAATCTGGGGATCTCCATGGCGGGTCAAACAGTGTTAACCAGGTTGATGGAGTCTCAGATATGATACCAGCCTGCTGACTCTATGGGAGGTAGGTCCTGAAAAGAGACAGTGGCCTCCATTTGCTCGATGCCAGACACTCAGTTCCTCCCTTTATGCCACTGGTGCCTTTCAAGCTGCCACCCTCAGAGGGAGTCTGAATAAGTGAGTCTGCGTATGGGTTCTTTAAGAGAAACTGCTTAGGGCTTCAGCAGTTTCTTTCACCAACTCAATCCCTGCTGGTTTTTGCCGTCAAAAGTTGTGGAGACTTATCTTCCTGGCACTGGAACCCTGGGCTGGGGGCCTGGTGTGTGGCTGGGACTCCTCACTCCTGAGGTATCCCCCCTGAGTTTTTACCCACAGCATGTGAGTGAGGGACCAGCCCATTTAGTGTCTGCACCCCTCCTACTAGTCTGGATGGGTGTGGTTTCTTTAATTCCATGTTGTCGTACTTTAGTTCATTTTCTGGTGGTTCTGAACAATGGTTGTTCTATATGTTAGTTGTAATTTTGTTGGGTTTGCGTGAAGAGGCAAGCTTGTTTACCTATGTCGCCATCTTGACCAGAAGTCTGTTGCCCTCCACTCTTAACAAATATCTTCATATAGAGCATTTGTGTTCCATTTGGCAGGGGACCACAGAGGCAAACAAATAAGCACTTAATACATGTTTTGATTAACTTTATTTGTAATATTTGGGATATTTTAATTATTCTAAATAGTTTCAACTATAACAGGGTAAAACAGTTTTCCTTATTACAATCAACTGCTTTCCTATAAGTTTTGTGTCCCTTGGTTTATATCTGGCCAGCATGTGCCTCCCACTAGAATTTCAATGCCTGTGGAACAAGGAGTGTGTTCTAGTCTTCATCTGCATTATGGGGGCCATATACTTGAGCTAAGCTCTGAATAAATAACTTTTTTTGATTCAGGAAACACATACATAAAATTTATTATGTACTAGCCTCTGTTACAAGCACTTTGTAAATATTAACCCACTTCCTCCTCATAATGCTCTGGGGTAGCTACTATCATGACTCAAATTGCACAGAACGAGGAGCGGAGCCTGCGAGAGCGTAAGTGACCTAGTCAAAGTCACACAGCTGCTGGCTGGTGTGGCACTGTTGGTTGGAGTGTCATCCCATAGCCAAAAGGTTGCAGGTTCGATTCCCAATCAGGGCACATACCCAGATTGAAGGTTTGGTCCCCATTTGGGGTGTGTGTGGGAGAAGGCAGCCGATCGATGTTTCTTTCTTTCTCTTCCTCTCTCTCTAAAAGCGATGGGAAAAAAAATGTTCACGGGTAAGAATAAAAGAAAGTCACACAGCTAAGTAAGCAGTAAAGCCGGAATTGGAGGCCACCCTTGCTTGACCTCAAAGTCCTTTCTCTTGGTCCTTGCACTACCCTGGCTCCCACTAATGAAAATGATAATCACATCAATTTTTTAAAAAATAAAATAAAATAATTAATAAATAGAACAAGAAAGAAAATGATAATTGAATCACCAAAAAGGCATTGCAATAGAAAGCTGATTGAATCAGTGGTAATTCAGTGCTAGAATTTGTATTGTGGTTTCCATAGTAACCTTAACTCTTCTCTCTTGGTCTGTGTACGTTAGAAAGGAAACAGTCACAGAGTGGAGCTCAGTGAGTGTGGGTGTGGTGTTCGTGTATACAGAATCATTTTATCTACCTGCACTGTGAGCACGGTGCCTTGGGCCTCTGGACATGTTCAAGAACTACAATAAAATTTTTATTTTAAAAGACGAAAATGACAAACATTGAAAATTAAGAAATATCTACAAAATGTAATGTAATCCCAACCTTATTAGTTGTTAAATATAACATTCACAATAGTTTCTATACACTCGCACACAATCCACGGGTTCAATTTGCTAACTTTATGAGAATTTCTAAGTATGCAGGATAACTACAGCCAGCCACGTGTTATACCATATCATACTTATAGTAAATATTTTTAAAATAAAAAGTATGTTAGATCTTTTTTATACATTTTATAGTGCCAGTCACGCCTCACGGGAGTGCATTTTGCTGTGTGTGCCATGACTTGTGGAGGGTCCGTGACGGTCTGAAACTAGCCTTGTGCAACCCGCTTCATCCATCCTGATGCACTACCGGCTTCGGAGAAGCATGCCTGCTTCTCTGCACCCAGGCAGCCGTGCGAGTGACGCAAGGGAGAGAGCACGCCGTCTTCTTCATGAGTTTCATAAGCAACCGATGTTTTTAAAGTAATAGCGTGTTTCCTAAATATTATCACACAAATATTTGGATTATTCCGCCTCCGTTTTCTCACTTTGTAATTCTGAGAACCACATCGACAAGAAGCAGCAGGGAACAGCGTTGGGAGGAAGACGGGGAGGAGCTTGAGCGCGGCGGGCTGGGGATGACTGAGGACTGGTCTCGCGCCCCGGACGAGGACACAGCTGTAGCTCAGAAAACTCGGATTCCGTGGACACGTAGCTGGAGCTCGTAGCCCATTCACATCTTTCTGAGTGTCCCTGTCAGAACCTAGTACTGTTCATTCTGAGCATGGAGGGGGCTCTTTGGTTTCCCAAAGCTGCTATAACTAATCGCCACCAACTAAGTGGCTCATGACACCAATTTATTCTCTTGCAGTCCGCAGGTCAGAAGTCTCCAGTGGGCCTGGAGAGCAGCATTCCTTTTGGAGGTTCTCGGGGAAGAATATCCCCTCACCTCTTCTAGCGTCTAGAGGTTGCCGGCATTCCCCAGGTCAAGGCCCCTGGCCTTCGTCCTCAGAGCCAACATCTGGGGGAGTCTTTCTCATGTCTCATCAGTCTGACCCATTCTCTTCCCTCCCTCTTCCACTTTTAAGAATGCTGTGATTACCAGGGACCCCCCCGATAATCCAGGATTGTCTCCCGATCCATAAGGTCCCTTCTGCCTTGGAAAATAGTTACCAGGGATGAGGACCCGGGCATCGGCTTCTCTGGGAAGGGCCAGGCTTATTCTGCACCATAGAGGACCTTGGAAATCTCCAGGTGAACAGATTCCTCGGGGCACCTGGGCAGCTGTCAAGTCCACGGCTCTGAGGGGTTCTGAGAGGCACATCCGGGCCATCCTGCTGTTTTCCTGCTGTGGCCTCCCTAATGCACCTCACACTCTGCTCTGAAGTTGCTGCCCCCTCTCTTCCTACTCGTTCCTTTTCCCTTAAACCCAGTGATAGGGCAGTTGTATGATTCACGCTCTTCCTTTTGTTCTCTTGGTGATAACACCGTGCAGGCAGACCCATGGTGGGAACGGGAGCCGTGTGCACAAATATGTGTGCGAGACGTCTGCATGGCCAAACTGATGTTTTTCTTTCCTGTCTTTATCTCTGGGCTTTGCCACTTTTGTTTTTCGGAAAAATACATTTTTAAGAAAATTGCCACGTGCAAGGAATCCTCTTGAGACTTTGCGTGAATTAAGCGTGTGCATGATTAACAGTGAACTTGTCCTCTCCCCCCATCGCTCTGGCCCCCACTCCTCTCCTCCCTCGTTCCTGTCAGGTAAAGGTATCAATAGATTAGGGGGTAAAAAAGCTGTGGTGCGCATGCACCGTGGAATATTACTCAGCCATAAAAATGATGAAATCTTCCCAATGGCGACAACATGGATGGACCTGGAGGGTACCCTGCTGAGTGAAGTCAGTGAGAGAAAGACAAATACCATATGATTTCACTTACATGTGGAATCTAAAGAACAAAATTAATGAACAAACAAAATTGAAACAGACTCAGAGAGAGAGGACTAATGATCGCCAAACGGGAGGGCTATTGGGAAGCTGGGTGAAAAAGGTGAAGTACAGACTGGTCATTACAGAACAGTCACGGGGTAGGCAATATAGCCAATAATGCGGTAATAACTCTGTGTGGTACTGGGGGTACTGGGAATATTGGGGGGACACTTTGTAAAGTATATGACTGTCTAACCACTATGCTGTACACCTGAAACCAAGACAACAGAATACTGAAAGTAAACTGTAATTGAAAAAAATGCAAAAAAGAAACACTAAAAAAGAGTGGAAAAAAGAAAAAGAAAGAAAGAAAAATAAAAAGGTGTCAAAGGCAGCGGTGGAATAAAACCATCAGTCACATGCCACCTATGTGACACCCTTGGCAAGTCCCTTCCTTACTCTCTTTGTTGCCTCGGCTTCCTCACATAAAATGTGGGTAGCAGTAGCTTTTCTCCTTCGTACTGGCCTCAGGAGCCAGCATTTCCTCTTTGGCTTTTACTGAAACGCATTTGGTTTCTCCTGTAGCCACCCCTCAAGCCTGCCCGAGACAGAGGCCTGCGAGATAAGGGCCAAACCCAGCAGGGAGGCTCCTCAAACTCTGGCCCCACCCCCACTTTCCAGCTTCATCCGCCACTGCTCCCGCTGCACAAACCTTCCAATGAGCCCATCCGCCTGGTGCGACCCAGACAGGTCCCAGAGGGGAGGTGACCCAGAGTCTTCCTCAATGTGTATGTGTTTGGGTAAATAGGAAAAAGGGGGAGCTAGTCACCCATGATTAGAGCGGTTTTCTAAAATACGATTGCAGCAGTACCTCGGCACTTGTCTTCAGCGTGTTCTGGAACTTGTGACAAGTGCCGAAACCAGCAAGTTCCGAGCAAACAGAGTGCTGAAACATTTTTTTTTCTCATCAAAATGCAATAACAGGGTTTGACGAGTTCTGAAGCGGACGAGTACTGAGGTATGACTGTATCTTGCCTCGGAAAAAGAAACAAAATACGGGGGATGTGTTTAAATTCAAGTAAAGTGTATGTTTCAGTTTAGAATATATAGCTAATCAGAGATAACTTTGTAGTGGTCGGTGGTTCCTGGTTGGAAGATTGTTTTAAGCAATATTGAACCATAAATAATGTAGATGGGAGAGCCAAGAATAACTGAGTTCCTACTTTACTCAATGGGGATTGGAAGTAAGTGAATAAATTGAAAGTCAGCTTCTACTTGGGATGTTGCAACCCGATCGGGGGAGAGGCGGGGTGGGGATGGAGGCTACAGGTCTCAGCTCTGGGCAAGGCTTGGTGTTCCCAAAGGGCACCTCTTCTTATTCACCTCATGCCTCCGCACCCATTACCTGGTGAAAAGCAACCCAAGACAACAGCCCAAGAAGGGCCGTTGACATCACACCCTCCCCAAACCACTTTCCCATGGAGGAAGCACGCCTACACCACGAGACTGTGCCTTCGAGGGATCGGGGCTGGACAACAGAGGAAAGAGGTGGTTGCTCCTGCATTCTCAGCTTCAATCTTTGCCTTTCTGCCCCAGACACAGACTTCTGTGACTTTTTAAGAACTATCCTAAGGGCGCTCGAGTTGATTGTCCTGGGTGGATGGGCTTTTGACAGGTTGTTCTTCCCAACACCCATCTTTGCCTCCCAGGCTGTCTAAGACTCAGGCAATGCCCTTTCACCCCTCGAGACCCTTGCACATGCTGCTCCATGCCTGACCACCCTGTCACCTCCCCACCAGGCGGTTCCTGCCCGTTGTCCACACTCAGCATCGTACCCGGGAAGCTCTTCCTAACGACCAGCATACCTGAACACACACAACAAGGAAAGGGCGCTAATCAATACTGTATGCGAACCCCAGCACAATGTTCGTGTGTAAACAACTTCCCTGCACACCGTTGGTCCACACGGTTTGTTCAGCAGGCTCTGCTGGCCAACATGGAAATCAAGTTAAACAACTGCAGTGCCTGCTTTTTAGGGACATTTGAATGTAAATCATGGGAATGGGAGAATGAAAAGAAACCAGAGTAATCACTTGAGAAAAATCATAGCTTCTTACCTCACTTGCCCATGAATTTTTTCCCTTGAAGGTGCTAAACACCTACATCCAAGTTTGCATGAAAATGCAGGACCTACAGTCCCTTTTTGCTTTATAGTCCCCACATTGTTTTTATTTTATTTTCACACTGGATCTTGGCAAGCAGCCCTGTGCATCACCCATTTTATAGACTGTGAGATCGAGGCACCAAGGGCACTTGACTTGTCTAACGTAACAGCCAGGGGGTGGCCATCAGGTGAGAAGTATGTGATCATCCATCTGCCCACCCTCCACAAGCCCCTCAACAGACCGCTGATAGGTGCTGGGCATTCACGGCAGGGAGACGCGGTAAATTGGCTGTGGCTTCTCCCCTCAAGGTGCCGCTCCCTTGCTTTTCCCGTGCACCATCCTGTGTCCCTCCGCCTCCCTCCTCCTTCGAGCTGCCTGTTATTTCAGGAACTCATGCCATGCCCACTTGGAGAGTTTGAAGCCTGGGAAGTCTAAGTTGTGATTCATTTCCTAAGTCTGCATACCTTAATAGAGCTCCGTATGGTGTGCTTCCTTCACGTCCTGTTTTTCTCACCACCACACCATGTGCTCACAGAAGACTATTAAATGATTTAATCTCATGCCTCTGACTTAACCAGCTTCCTGTTTATTGGGGTGTCAGGAAGAACAAGGTTGCAAGAAGGGCACAAGACAGGGCCCCTCCGGTGCTAGAGGTCCCCACTGACAGCGAAGATACGGAGTGGCAGCCAAAGCAAGGAGGGGCAGAGAGTCTACGGAGATATTGCCAGCAAATACGATACAACAATGATTGTTTTATTATAGGGGAAGCTAAGACCAATAAGGAAAATCTAAAAGCAGTACAAAATGGGACAAAACACACAAAGAAGCAATTGACAAAAATTAAAAGCCTGTAGTCTAACCTAGTAGTCAACCAAGTAGATATTAAAACAATAACTCTCACCTGTCAAATTAGGGGAAAATGAAATATATGACATATGTATTAGATGAACCAAGGGTCTTTTAAATATTGCTGGCAGAGGCACAGTGTCAGCGCCTGTAAAAGGAACTGGGGTGCTGTATCCAGAGCGTCAGGACAGTTGAGGCCCTTGCTCTTAGTTATTTCATGTTTAGAAATCTACTTGAAGGAAACAGTCAGAAATTTTGTCACATAATGAGAAGCTGAGATGGTCAACCAGCCTTCTATACAGCAGTAGGAAATTGATAATGTAGATAAGTAAAAATAATAAAAATGTACATAAATTACCATATAATCACATATTATAATATTGCAAAGACTATCTCCTGATGTGGAGAAATAATAATTCATCAAATGTCAAAATTCCTTCACCTAAAATCTTGGAAGAATGGAATTGCCCTTCTTGTAGTGGCAACAGTGAAGTAAGAGGGACCTCCTCACTCGGGGGGCAGGGCGGTGATTTGTGAGGCAGGGAGGGAGCACTGGGCTGAGAACCAGGTGCCCTGGCTGTTGCCACTCACCAACCATGTGGCCTTGGCAAAGTGGCTAGCCTGCCCAGAGCCCCCAGGTCCCACCGGTGCCCTCCGCTCCTACCTCCACTCCTACCTCCGCAGGAGAATTGTGAGGATCGTGTATTAACACCGCCTTGTGTTGAGGAAGCTGACTGCTGTGAGCCCCGAAACCAGGGCCCGGGGAGAGAGAGTGATTAGCGAGATGCATGGTAAGCTGCGAAAGTACTTTATGAACTAAATGGCAGTGCAAGTCAGAAAACATTTTAACCAATTCCTACTTCTCTTCCCTGCCTGCATAGAGGATGTTCCTCTCCACAGCTGTCATCAGTAGCGTAAACATAATCCCAATTGTCTAATTACAAGATGCCCTCCACGGATGGTTCCGAGTCCTTGGACCACACCCACCTACGCCATCACCCAAAGCCGACTCCAGCCTCACCCACATCCCTGCGTGGTTCACCAGCTCAGGGCTCAGGACACCTGGTCCGTATCCAGCTCTGTCACATACCACTTGCAAAACTGTAGCCCAGGTGCTTAATTGTTATAAAGCCATGGTTCCCTCAAGTAGAAAATGAGGAGGCAACCTCTCCCTCAGGGCTGTGGAAGGATTCAATGAAATAATCTGGTTAAAGGGTTCGGCTAGTGTAACACCTGGAACAGATCAATAATACATGGTCGGTTCTATTACTATTACTACTATGGTTATTTTACTATTACTATTAATAATAAAATGGTCAAACTCTTGGAAGGCTTTAGCTTGCAGTTACCTCCCTGCACCCTCCACATGGTCTTACTGAAGAGGCAGAGCAGCCTCAGGAGCCCAGGACGAGGTTAGAAAGCACAGGTGGCAGTGCAGAACACGGCAGCAAACCTGCAGGGACGTCCAGACCGCTGTGCATACCCCCACTCTGGTCCCCACATCCGGACCCCATTGCACAGTTAGACAGTTCGGATTCCAATGGACGTTTCAAGTCTAACTGCAAATGAGGAACGTGGCTGGCTTCTGAGAACACTTCATGGTCACACTGAGAGGGACAGTGTGTCAGGGACACAAAAAACTCCAGGGAAAGATAAGCCTGGAGAGGAAAAGTCAGAGACGGCCCATAAAGCATGCAGATGTGACAGAATCCAGAGGTCGTGTGAGCAAAGAGCAGGCACATGGGGGTCACAAACAGTCCCCAATGAATCAAAGCAGATGGAAATATGATGGTGTCACATACGTAGCCAGCGAGACTGAGCCTGTGATTAGCAAGCCATCCAGTGAGGGGCGGGGCATTTTCATCCTTGTCACTTACGCCCCTCCAGCTCATCTGTACCCGCGCTAGGTACTTCTCCATGCTGATGGCCATGGGATCATCACCCTTCCTTACACTTGGCAAGCATTTCCTTCCCGTGTTTTTAATGTTAAGCCGTGAGAGAAAGGGAGACGAAAGTATGAGCACTGGAATCAGAGAGGAGTCAAACCTCAACTCTACCACTTCCTCTTCCTGTGTGCCTGGGAAAGCTAATTCCTCTAAGCCTCCATTTCTGTGTCTGTACCATAAATATGGACATGTCGCATCCCGCCCCACAGTTGTGAGCATTCATTGAAGAAATATATTTGTGGAGAAACTAGCATTCGTAGGCGGTTACTAAATGCTTTCTTTCCCTGCAGTAGAAAAATATTTAAATGCAAGTATTGCATTTTATAAGTTTGCATGTTTGAAGGCAAATATTGTTCTTGTGGTTTTATGGATGTCTAATCAAATAGGCTTGTAAGTGCTTGGATGACTAAAAATATTTAACAACTACAACCGGGTCAAGTGCTAAGGATATAATGATAAACAAAATAAAGTTCTTGCCAGCTGGAGCTTTCATTCTAGTTGGAAAAGACACTGACATGATGCACAGATGGAGATTTTTATAGAAAAATAAGATAAGTCACATATGCTTACTCTGCATCACTTTTAAATGGAGATTTTTCCAATTGGTTGATTGACAAGGTTAGCTGGTGATGAGGGCGTGTGAATGAGATCCCAGAGTCCAAGGTATCAGATCCTAAAAAGACTATTAGAGTGAGGAGGTGGATTTTGAGCTGAGAAGGATCATGTGTTGATGTCTAAGGAAAACACATTCTATAAATCATGACACCTTGGAAAACGAAGTCAGCCAGCCTTCCCAGGCCAGCAAATTGCTGGTGACCCTGGAGAATTGTGTGAGGCTGCAATTTAATTGCCCAAGCTTTAAGAGATCTGCAGTCCTTTATCCCATTAATTCAACCTGCAACTTTCTTCTACTGTCCTTTTGAATATGCAATTCTCATGGATTTCAATGGGAGTTACAGACACAGAGAAAGGGAAGAATTGCGCCAATTATCTGTTCAAAGCAGAGCATCACTTAAGGTACAGTGTTAAAGTGTTTGCAGGCGTATTACTGAGTCAGCTCCTTCTCACTTGCTGGTCCAGAAGGCTTTCCAGTTCGAATGGATTGTTTTAAAGGACAGTCTCCATCCCTAAAATCTCGGGGTCACACTTACGCACCAGGAACTTGATTGTGACTGCTGGCAGGCAGTGAGCTCGCATTTCAGTCTGTGCTGAGTTGTTTCAGATTTCACTGCAGCCTAATCATAATCACCAACCCCCAAAACATTATAAATTCCTCTAGTGCCTATTGGGCTCTGACTGGTGTTCCACACAGCCAGTGAGGTCGACCCAACTGCAGCCCTCGGAGACCTTTGTTTGAAGTAGTCTCGGTTCATCGATCATGCACCAACTCAGAACAAAGAGGCAAAATGGTTGTAAATAAAACCTTTAAGGGAACTGAACTTGCACAGACAGTGAGCACAGCACTGTGGTTTCAGCTGTCCCTCACCTGATGGACCGTGCCTTAAAGCATTTGGCTGCTTGGTACATTTCTGTAAGGCAGATCTCTTTCTCTGCTGATTCCTGTTCTGTAATTCCATGTGCATTAGAATTGGAAGAATTCTTATTTGAAAACTTCTGTCAGGGGTGGGGGGGATATCCAGATGGTGTGGACTGCCTGACACCCCAGCTCTGGAGATGCTCTGTGTCTTCAAGGAACGTCTCGGTGCTGGACCGGTTGCAGTCCTGGGACCTGACCTTAGGGTCTTCTTTCTGCTGGAGCTCTTCCCTGACCCAGAGAAAGTTATTTCTGCCACCCTTGGCCATACGCTGGCCTCATGCTCCAACCCCCGTCCTTGTCCCTTCGTCTGGTGTTTGTAACGCCCTGGAGGACCAGTCTCGGGGACGGTCCCTTCAGTAGTTGTCTCCAGGTGTGGCACACAGACCGCATGCAGAGTTTTCACCTTTGCGACACATCGGAAGAGGGCAGCCACTCACAGCCGGGTGGGTCGCCCAGTCCACCCCTTCCCTGCAGTGTGGTAAAGGGAACATTGTAGGAGCTTTGGGTTTGGTTCTAATTCTGCCTTCAAGTTCAGTGGCTAAAATGAAGGTCAGATGACCTTCAGCCATCTCTGGGATTCCAAGTTTCTTCCTCTGTAAGGTGGGACCATACTATCTCTTAGAGTGATTGTGTGGACTAGTGTGATAAAGTATGCAAAAGCCTGCTCATTATGTAGTGGTTTTCTGTTTTCTGTTTCCAGAAGGGCTATTTAAATGTATTATCATCTTCCCATGTAGTAAAAAGTCCAAGCATGATTAATATTTCAAAGAAATACTCTCATTTATCTTTTCTCAAATGCCATTTCAGAAGGAGCAAAGGCCCTGTGAAAAAGCTCACCAAATAGTTATGATAACCACATTTTGCTCATAATAATGCTTAAGTGGAACTTTCTGCAGGGCTTGGTTATTAATAGTTCAGGTCAGCTCAGTGTGTAACGCACCTGGTCCTTTCTATGTAAACAAGTAACAAAAGAGGGGAGGCGACAAAAATCACTGCTTTTGTCATTATCACAAACATATATTCTTTGATTAATAGACTTTTCTTATATGAAACCCTATTTCTAGTCATTGTTAATAGTAGACAGCAGGTCCCAGAAATAAAGAATGTTGTCGTTTACAAATCACTTTGTACGTGTTTCCTGCCTGCTGTGGAATCTGAGATTGGAGCAGTGAGCCTCCTGGCTTGCAGCGTCCCTCCTCCAGGGCCTTCTCCCTTGCCAAGTAGTTATTATATGAACAAATAACGACACCTACCGTCTTTGTGGAATATAAGGGTTAAGAAAGTCTCGGGAGTGTTTAAATAATTTTAAACTTTTGTTTCAGTAAATCTTAGGAAGTAATTAGATTTTTTCAAATTAACCAGTGAGTATTTCTTCGGGCGTATGGTGGGGTTAGGGATTTGAGAATCTTCTTCAGTCCTAGATGATAAATCAACAATAAACAATAAAACTCCCAGAAGTTGGATTATGTAGTGCAGGCTTCAGGGGTAAAGAAGTTCAGAAAGAAGGAAATTTTGGTGATATCTGTGGTCATCAGAGAAGCTTGCTGGACAAATCATTTCTCAGGCTGGGACTTGAGGGGTAAGTGAACAGAATTTGGATTTGGATCAGCAGAGAGAACATGGTCCTTACGTGTGTTAGACCTGTGGTCTGCAGTGGGAACCAGTGAAC
The DNA here is from genome assembly GCA_004027475.1 of Anoura caudifer. Classification (NCBI taxonomy): domain Eukaryota; kingdom Metazoa; phylum Chordata; class Mammalia; order Chiroptera; family Phyllostomidae; genus Anoura; species Anoura caudifer. The sequence goes on from PVKU01003094.1 coordinate 120,442, forward strand.
TCTTTCACTTTGTGAATGTATCAGATATTCCCAGATCGTTAACACACAACAACTTTTCTGTAAATGGCTAAAAGGGTTGGCCCTCACTCAGCAGTAAAACTCCCCAGCAGTGACCCGGTGGGAAGAGGAGCAGCCCCCACTGAGGCCCCCATTTCCAGCTGGCATTCCGCATCACCCGAGTGTTTGATCTTCTGAAGATAACAGGTCAACAGATTGTGTTCATGCAAGTGAGATGTTCGAAATCTACTTGGGAGCGTAAGTCAATGGTAAACCAGAGAACCTGAAAGTTGGCTAGATTGGAAGCTGGCTGAAACGCTGCATGGAACGTACTTGCTGAGAAACGACGGGCTCACTCAGCCTGGAGGAAGTGCAGGGGGTGGAGAAGGCTGTTTAATACAGTTCTGCTCCTTACAATCCCAGCCTGAACCTCTCAAATGGTAGATGCAGGAGGCGTAGCAGAAGGTTTCCACGTGCCTAATTATTTCCTGCGGAGTCCGTCAACAAAACATTTAGGAATCACAGTAAATATTATGTTTTTCTTCAGATCAAATGAAAGTAGTAGGGTGCTGTGCCATGGCTGTTCAGATGGAAAATAATAAATAATAAATAATAGCACACAAATAAACTCTGTGTTTCATGAACTCACAACTGTAAACCTACTTTTGCCCTACGCTGTTGTGTAAAATGAACCTTATAGTTGCCTTAAGAGTCTGTTCACCTGCTTGTTTCCCTCCAGTATTCTCTTCTCATCTCCAGTCTCATTTTCCCAACTTATCTCTAAACCTAGACCCACTAACAGCAGTTTTTCTCGAACTATTTCCCATCATTCCACTCCTGTATTGTGTTAGATTTGTAGAAACACTACCAATTCTCTAGGTCTTTCTTACTCCAAATAGGGACAGGTTGTCCCTGGCTTTGATGACTGCTGTCATTTTAAAATATGTCCACAAATTCCTTGATACTCCTCCTTCAAAAGTGGAGCCTCATTGGAAAGTGGGGTGGACTTAGTGACTCGCTTCTAACAAAGAGAATACTGCAGAAGTCGCAGCCTGCAACTGTAGACGCTAGGTCCTGAAAGGCTTTGGCTTCTCCTCATTTTCCCTCTTGGATCACTACGTCTTGGGGAAGCCAGATGCGGGGACATGAGGACACTCACTGTGGAGGGCCCTATGAGGGGAGGAACCCAGGCCTCTTGCCAACAGCCATGTGAGTGAGCTTCACATGGCTCACTGATCCCCAAGTCCAACATCTTGGTTGCAGCCTCATAAAAGACCTTGAGCCAGAGCCATTTAGCTAAGCTGCTTCCAAGTTTTGACTCACAGAAACTAGGAGGCTAATAAATGCTTGTTATTTTTGGCATCTAAGATTTGAGTGTAGTTTGTTGTATTTTGATACCCAATGCAATGACCTAACAGAGCAACAATGTTGTGCTGAAGTGAAAAAGCAGACGAAGAATTAGGTGAGAACTGCTTGTTTTCCGATAGGCTTGGCAAGGGAGAATAAGCCTCAATTCACCTTTGCTATTTTTCACATCTTACCCAAGAGAACACATTCACAACAGCGATGCTCAGTGCGGGCGATACTTTCCTCCAAAGTTTTTCACGAATTCACAGGATGTGCTGGGCTTGTGTGAGGATTGGGGCCACGATAAAGGCATTCCGTGGGAGGGCCCAGGGGTCCTGGATGCCCCGTACACGTGGGACGGTACCACGCAGTAAGGATTCCTCAGGTCTCGCTCACCAGTTTAGAGTGCCCTGCTGGACACACGTGGAGATAAAAACAAAAACAGTTCACAGTGCTCCGAACTAGAACTTCTGTGTTACATTAAAGTCAATTTTATGGCTTTCATATATACTCAATTTTCCAAAACTAAAACCACTGTGTAAGTTGATAGATTATACTTTTTTGTTTGTTCGTTTGCTTAGGAGCTTTCTAGAGTTATTCAAAACCACCTCAATGGCAACAGTGCCCCACGTATGTTGAGTCAACAATAAGACACTTCTATTGATTTTCATCTTTACCTGAAGGATGCTTGGTGATTCTACAAAAACATGAAAGTATCTAGCTCCTTCTGATATAGCCATGTTCAAGCATTACATACAGAAATGCACCTTAGTTTAAGGTTACTTTCCAATTGTGTATCCTGAAGTTTACAGTTAGAACGCTATACTGCTTTAGTGAAAAGTATTTGTGTAATTATTTTTTATGTTTTGTGAATTTTTTCAGATACTAAGGAGCACTACCAAGTATTTTCAAAGGAACGCATTGAGTCTGTTACTGTTGAGAAGCACCACTCTCGGTTGGTCATTGTGTATGTGTTGAGAGGCGGTGTGGCAGTGTGGAGTGACAGACAGACCTGGGTTCAAATCCCAGTCCTACCATAAATTACTGTTAGTTAGTATCTTCTTACCTCTTTCAGGATTAAGTTGTCTCATCTGTAAGATAAGCTAATAACAACTACCTTGCAGATTTTTGGAAGAGTTGGAGTTAATGTATTAAAGTGTTCAGAGTAGTGTCTGGCCCACGGTGGGGGTGTAATAATAATACACTCATGGTGAGTAGTAGTACCAATTTTGATCCATTCTGCAGTGAGCAAGTCTGTGTGGTTATTCTTCCCAGTTGTGCTAAGTAGAATGCCAGTTTGATTTTGAAACCCATCAACAGTCATGCTTAAAAATAACAAAAGGAAACCCAATAGTCTACAAGGTATCTCTTAATGTAAGAGTAAAGAGACAGCGTTTCAGTCTGTGGTGAGCATGTTAACACTATTAGCTACCTATGGGGCCTCCAGTTTTTTCAGCGTAGAGTAACATTTTCGGTCACATTTCTGATGAGCAGTGTAACTGTCATTCACGCTCTACAAAAGGTTATACAACAGCTAAAATAAAGAGGACGAATTTGGGATCTCCACTTCTCCCATAGTCGTCCTAGACCCCACCATTCACATCCTCCTGTCCATGAGAAGACAGTGGTTTGGCTGTAAATGTTGAGAGGTGGTGTGTTCTGCCGCACGCTGTCTTCGGATCGCCCCTCTGTGCTCCGAGGTGGAGGGAACCCCGTGCCGACTCCTGCACAACACATGCGGAGGTGTGTTCTGACCTCACCTCTGTCATCCTGCTGCTTCTCACAGAACTCAGGCCGGCCAAAGCCAAAGGTATCACAGGCACCTCCAAAGAAATGGCAAAAGCCGGATTGTGAGCAAAAGTAATATTGAGGCTGTAATTCTGAGACACCCAACTGTGGCCCGCTAGAGGGTGATCTGACTGTTCTTCTGCATTACAGATGCCCGTGGTCTGAGAGGGGCACAAGACCCCAGCCGGCTTTGTCTGCCATGAGGCTCATTTGGTAGAAACCTCCAAGGAGAACTCTCAGAAGGGGCAGAGCAGCCCCAAAGCCCAAGAAGTAGTTTGAGCTTTCCCCTAAAGTGACTTTGCGGCGTTTCACCAAAGTCTGCATTTATTTCCATTGTGCATTTCAGTAAAAACATCTTCAGGGCCTGAGACGGAAACGTTGATAAAATAGGGAGTTCTTCTAGTCAGTATACATAAAAAGCAGTCATACAAACCCAATATCTCATAGATATTGGTACTAAAATTGCAAAAAAAGTCTTAAGAGAAAAATGAAGTTGTTAAGAATGATCAAAATATCAGTACTTCTTTCTGTAGCTGCTGTATGTATAGAAGGTATTTTTAAAAATTATCTGTGAACCCAAAAGAGAAGTTAAGAATAGCGCAATGATAGCAGTGGTTATTGAAACCGTCTGAAATTCCCTCGAGTTCCGCAGTGTCACGTGATGCTGTGGCAGTCGAAGTTCCTCGCAGAGTAAAACAGCGTTAGAGACATTTCCGTAGACATTTTTGTAGTTTCGCAAAAGGCGGTCTCTGTAGACTAGAAGATAGTTTAGATAATGCAGGTAGTTCATCAAAAATGTCAAATGCCGGCCATCACCCCACCTGCTTTTTAAAGGAAGCCAGGGGCTAAAGGGGCAGTTTTAAAAGAGGCAGCGGAAGAACGCGTGACAAAAGGAAAAGAATCGTAATCATGGTCTAAAAGAGAAGGGCGTGGATGGTAGCTCTGCTGTCTTTTTTGTTTCAAAAGTTTATAGATGACCTAAGATGTATTAAAAGATAAAAAGGAAACTGTAAATTACAACTTTTTAAAAAGGAAGTGAGAGGGTCCAGTTACATCTTTCGATGTCACGGTTCTTACATTCATTTGTACCCCCAACCCTACGTTTCCAGGGTGCGCTGGCTGGCAGGTGGATGACAGCACCCGTCATTCACCTTCCAACTTCACCTGTCTCAGGTGTGAGTCCTCGCGGGACTGTTCGGGGGTTGAGAACATCGAGTAGCAGGTGCCATGTGCGTGCGCCTTGTACCGTTGCCAGAGGAAACACAGTGTGACTAAACTTCACTCCAAATGCATCGCCAGTGTGAAATGTGGGCGAGTCCCCTCATCTTGAAATGGGATGGTCCTAAAGTTAGTGACATTTTTATAACTTCACTTTTGCCAATACTGTTAGGTAAAAAGGTTAACTGAGTACTGTGGACCATTCAGGGTTCACCAAAAATGCCTGTGTTTCAAGCCTGAGAGGGAAAACGATTCTTAAACACCTGTGGGCTTTCTAACCTCGCCGACTGTGACTCCCCTCCTGCTCCAGGCTGCCGCCAGCCTCGAAGCCCAGGGCTGGAGGCCCGGGCGGTGCTGGACCAGGGTCTGAGATTTCTCCGAGCCCAGCCCCACATGCTCACCAAATGTGTTTGGCACTAAGATTTACTTGAAGTGAACAAAATCCCGTGGCTCTGCATCAGCCACTTGGCATTGCCTGAGTTTGGGAAGTTACTTTTATTTTAAGTCTTATCTTTTAAAGAAACAAACACTACCATTTGTCAACTGGGATTTGTGTGTTTTAGTAAAGAAAACAGAATAAAGAGTGGTTTGTCTCTGATCATTGAGCTAAAATTTAATTTTGTAAAATTTTCTGAGGATAAATAGCCCATCAAAATTACGTATACCTTAAAATAAAATAACATAGCCTTTTTCCATACATAAATAAATAACCAGGATAATATTCTTTTTCAAAAGGGAATATAGATTATCTCTAGCAAAAAAATCCTTTTTTCTTGCTGGCATATGTGGTACTATTAAGAGTGGATGTAAAAATGTTTAAACTAATAAGTAAATAAGAAATAAAGCAAGTGCTTTCACATAAAGAATAACATATAGATAAAAGAGTCGTAGGTTAAGAGAAGAAGAAACTCAGTTCATTTCTCCAGAAACAAAGATCAATTAGGTTAAAAATAGCTAAAAATTTTTAGGTCAAGGAAAATACAGCTTAGTGAGTGGACACATGGGTTATTTTCCTTGTATTCTTACGATAGCGGTGCTTCTTTATACCACAGTAAAGGGAGAATGTGAGTCACTTTTATGATGCAACATGTATAAATCACAAAAAGCTCTTTGAGTTTTGTTAAGATCATTCCATATGCACTTACAGCATTTTCTTGTCAAAGCCTTTACTCCAGGATTGAAGTATTTCTAATGATGGTGAAGTGTCCCTGTGACTTATAACACCTTTGTGTAACCCAGTAATTAACACATGCATGTATATTACACTCACTACATACATGTTACATATGCTATATACATACATGTATATTATGTGTATGTGGTGAGTCAAAATTAGAATAACATTTCATTCAAACATCACTAATAAAGTTTGAACATTTGCTAAGAATATTGTGATTAGTATTGCTTCTATAATTTTGCATTTTCTTTTTTTCTCTTTTTCTTTTTCCTTTTTTCTTAGTCCTCACCCGAGGATATTTTTTCATTGCTTTTAGATAGGCAGGGAGGGAGGGGAGAGAGAGAGAGAAACATTGATGTGAGAGAGAAGCATGGACTGGTTGTCTTCTCATATGCACTATGCCGGGGATTGAACCCACAACCTAGGTATGTGCCCTGACGAGGTATCAAACCCATGACATTTTGGTCTATGGGATGATGTTCTGAGCAACTGAGCCACACTGGCCAGGGCTGTATTTTCTTAACAATATCAAAATTTACATTAAAAAGAAAGCATCAAAGACAACACAAGGAGTACCTGGTATGGGAAGTAGGGAAGGTCTCTCCAGGCAGCACATTGGAGTCACATGACACAGGAGTCACATACATAGGAATCACATGACATAGGAGTCATGAAGATGACCTGTGAGTGCAACTACATCTAAAAGCAAAAGTTTGATGCTAAGAGAGAAAAAATAAAGTAAAAAGACAAGTAGCAACATTGGGGAAATATTTACAATACAATGCATTGCTGTTGAATGTTTTTTCCTCCAGATCTTTCCACAGTGATACAAACTTGTAAATGTGTTTGACAATATTTCATTGGCTTGTCAAAAGAATCAGTGCACAGTGTAGGTGTTGGGAACAGTTTTAGTGCTGTTCTCATGCTTTTTTTTTTAAGTCTAAATTGTGCAATGAATGTTTCATGTTATGAGCGAGCATCATCTCTGAGCTCAAACTGAGCTCTCGCAACCTCAGGGATGGGAGCAAAGTCAGTGAAAAGCCAATGAGTCAGTCCTGGAAAATTCTAATTTTGGGGGTGGTTTCCAAAGGAGAAAATGAAAAAAGAAATCCCCCTTCACTAGTCTGCTCCATGGACACGTCGGGAGATGGAGGTGTTCTCTTCCCTGTTTGCTGCACCAGGGAACTTCTGAGATTCCCTCCAGCTCAAACTCCGTGGTTCTGAGAACGTCCCCATTGTTGTCGCTACATCTCATTCTGCTTCAGGCATGTTAAAGGCGTGGCTCTCATCTTACATCTGTCCTTGTGAGGAAGAGAAAAGAAAACTGAGTTTAGTTTCTTCATGATTAATGCATTAGTCAAATTCTTCCCAAGTAGCAAATTAATTTATTGTGGCTTTTTTTTTTTGTGAATGCAAATTAAAGCTGTGCAAACTATTGTGGATAAATTTAGCAGCCCTTGTTCCTAAATTGGAGCTAATTGATTTGCTGTTAATGGAGGGAACTATATTCAAATACAAATCTTAATGACATGGGTGGAAAGAAAATCTTGGGCTTCGTAAGCTTTTCCTTACATGCAATTTCATGTAACTTGAAAAGAAAGTCATTAAAATGTAATTTTCTATAGTGAAACCTGTATTAATTGCCTTATATGAAGCTCTGAAAAGTTCCTGAATAAATGTCTGGTCCCCTGTATCCCTGAGAGGGAAATTGTCTAGTGATTAATTATCTCAAACCAAGGGCCCCAGATTCAGTTTTTGATAATCACCGTCTTTTTCTTTGTTCAGATATTCTGATCAAAACCGGATGTAAAACAGTATTTACTTAAATAAGCAAGTATTTCGCTTGTGTTCATACTGGTTATACAAAGAGCACCACTGTGAATTTAATAAACTGTTTTGCAACTTGTTGATTCTGAGGATGTAGTCTGCCACCCCATGAATACGTGCGTGTGTGTGAGTGCGTGTGCAAAGCGTCCTTATTGGTCAGGCTCTAGAAGTGAGTCTTGCGAGCTTCATTCTCTCATGTTTTTAAGATTAAGCCCACTGCAGGGGGATTATTAACAAGGATTCTCACTGAATCCTTGCGCTGTTTGTCACAACTGTCTGTAAACTCATCCCAAGGAACACGAGAGAATCAAAATCGGTATTTTCTTTTGCTTTCTACATTTTAATAGCATTTCTGCTTGGTTTTTACTCAGTTCAACGTGGAGCAATTTTGACCTTTTTATGGTAAACTTTATTTTTTATTGACTTTATGGACTCTATGTCAACTAAATAAACTATAGGGGCCAATTATATTCACGTTATTAAAAAGAAAAAATTATAGATGCTGAACTTGACAACATATATTTCATACGAGGGTTTAAGAATTGTTGTATAATTAAAGTACCTGGTTTTTTAATGTTAATGTTTGCAACGTTCACTGAGTTTAAAAGGAAGTGTCAGATTAGATTTAGTGCTCACTTAATTCTAAGGCTAATCATTTAAATTGACAGAGATCTAATGTGTGACTCTTTGATACATTCCATCTTATTTTTATATCATATTAAAAGTCCTGAAAATTAATGAAACAATGACATTGAAACTGAAATACATCCAAACTCTCCTTGGCACTTCATCTGAGAACGAGGCAGTGCCTGGTGTGAAGGGGCCACGCGTGGGTAAGTCAAGGGCCCTGCTCATTTATCCTGCCTCTGAGAGTCACCCTGGCTGGGTTTTCCTTTAAGAGAAAATGAACTCACGTGGGGCTGTAATGAGGAACATATGTAACATTTCTCACCCACATCTTAGTTTTTATCTTGGCTTCCTTAACATCTTCTTTTCAAAATGTCAGCAGTGATTAGACTACGTTATGGGATAATTAATATGAACTTTTATCAAAAAGCTAATTTTGAGCTAATACTAGAACAAAACACGTCAGTGTGTTACAAATGGGAAGTTGAACAGTTTGCTTTTGTATATGAAAAAATATGTATTTTCTCTTTTCAGTTCACCTTTCTTTTCAAAGATCAGTCCCCCATGAATGTCTGAGAAAAGGTAAATAACCTGTGAAAGAAGGTTTCAAACTGTGAAAGGTTTCAAAGCTTGGCGGTCCCTGAACCCTTCCATCAAACGTGGTGTAGATTCACGTATGTTATAATAGCGACCATTTTAGGGCGTTTAGGAAATATTTTCCCCTGCATTGGGATTCAGGGGACGTGGCTCTGCTTCATTAGTCCTGTCCAATTCACACTCGAATGCCGATGCTCCTTATTTTAAAAGCATCTTCATTGTGGCATCATATGCCCTGTGCTCTTCCTCTAAACGGGCCTTTCCCCAAATTCCTCACCGTTATTAAGCCATCTATTTCATCCTACCACAATTCCGGAGATGTATTTGACATTCCCCCCTCGGTTGCCTCCCTCCGCCGTGTTTAACGCCGCCTCCGAACAAAGCCCTGCTCAGAGGGGCCGCGTGACACCCCTACCCATTGGGTCATGCACTCGAGAACACGAGCCGGCCGTGCCCTGGAGGCGCCATCCCGGGGGCTGATCTACACGGTGCAGTCCAACCACCACGCAGCTCAGCAGCCTACAATTTAGTTGTGGCTTTTATTTGAATTGAAATTCGATTTGAGATCTAAGTGGCTTAGCTCCTTCCTGCCTCAGCTGGGTCCGTTCCAGCCATCTGAGTTGTTCTGTCCTAAGCCGGCCATGCCGTCCCAGGCAGCGCATGCCGTGTTTTTTAGAGAACGATGCTTACAGTCTCCTGCAAAGTGTGCGGTAAATACGCAGCGGAGTGATCGCCACTGGGCGGTAGACAGCGGGTCATGAGCGTTAGGATCCACTTTTGATTCACTGAACTTCCGTTCTCGCAGAGTATTCCGGCTCTCTAGAAAAATGTGGCTGGTCCTTTGGCATTGTGGCTCATTGATTGCGGGTCGGGATTTTCACTTCTCCATTCTCTCCTCTCAATTAGCACTTGACCTAAGTAATAAAAACGACAGGCTGGCTATTTGCAACTCCAGAAAGCAAAATGGAGATGGGATATACCTGATTAAAAGCTGCAGTTATCCGTGCAAAATTCTGAGGGAGTTGCTTTTATTCCGATTACTGTGATCCCAGCTTCTCAAAATGATTTCTAAAAAGTAGTCTTTTACCTAAAAAAAAAGGGGGGGGGAGACACAACATACATTGTCAATTATAAATCAGCCACTGAGAGTTTGTCCTTCCGAGATCCTCTTTGACATTGTTTAGGGAAAGCCATAAATATCTTTGCAAATAAAATTTATAATCTGCATTTCTCCAACTTTGATAATTAAGGATTTGGAGTAAAAGAATATGAAACCAAATTTGAAATACTTATACTTTTTTAAAACTTTAATAGTACCATACTTCTGCTATACTTCTCTGCTTTGTTAAATAGAATGCCTCTAAAATGTAAGTCTTTTCTTTAATAAAAAAAAAATTTCTCTAATTATGGGAACTCACTGACCACTGGGCTGAATGTCAGCAGCATCTGGGTGGTGAGCTGGCCTCTTGCCCAGACCTCAGGGTAGGACTCACTTGAAAACTGTTTAGGGAACGCAGCCCAGAGTCCACACCATTCAGAAGATCCTGCTCTAATCAACCATTGATCTTAAGAGATTTCCTTTACGGACCTGAAAGCAAGTTTTTTCATCTTCCTCCCAGCTAAGACACTTACTGAAAGTAGGTAGATAACATCCAAAGTGAGTATGCCTAATAAAGAGGGCAGAGTCCTCCGTGTCGCCCCGCAAATGACATCCTGATTCCGTCCCCAGTAGGCCTGCTGTAATGGCATGTGCTAATAGGAATTTCTGTCTCCGTCCTTCTCTTAACCCTTTTCTCTGCCACCCTACGAGGAACCTGAGGTTAGCAAGATGTCCCTTTTACAAATACACTTGGAACTCACTTAGAACACTGCAGTCAGAGAATATGCGACCGACGGATGAGAATTCTCTCCGTGTCTGGAGACACCTTAGAGTGAATGCAGGGCAGCGTTCCTCCCCGGGAGAGAACATCGGAAAGTTCCAGACCTCCCATGTCTGCTCACCCACCTGTGGAGTTTGAAAGGTTCCCAATAGTGCTGAGTCTTCGGGACACTTCTCAATGTACCGTAGCTCAGAGGCCACTTTGATTGTTCCCCAAGGCAAACTGGGGTAAAATGATACTTTCTTCACTCAAAAGGGTTAGCGTTTATGAGGCAGGCTCAGCCAGACTCTCAAAATTGCTTCTGAGAATGAAGGCTTCTTTCATGCTATCCGCTGTTAGATTAAAGGAGGTCATTTTACACACTGCTTCTTAAAAGTCCCCGTGATGAATCATGGGAGAGGTGTACCTCCTGGGCTCCTGGTACACTTAGCAAATGCCGGGGAGATGGTTGGGAGTCTGTTTGAGGAATACACTGTCCTCAACAGCATTTTCCTTCAGCCAAGGAAGCTTACCAGGGATCAGTTTGGCTACAGACACATCTGTTTTTGTTAAAATGCCTTTGGCCATTAAGTTATCTGTAATAACTTTTGGTAAGGGCTAAGCAATTTATAATAACATTAATGGAAACATCGTGATTCTGTGTAGCGTTCCATTCTTCCATTTTATCTAAATGGCTACAAGTGAGGATTTGCATAATTTCATCTACTTTTTCCTGTGATCTGAGAGTTTTATATCAAAGGCATAAATTTCCTTTACCGTTGGAGTTTGCTAAAATAATAGCTTGACTTTGCAGAGATAGTTGTGTATTTTCCATTTCTTTTCCTGTTGAAATTATGTAAAAATATTGATTGCTATGAACTTGGGAGCAGAAACATCACCTTGGACAATACTAAAATTCATTATTTTAGTTGATAGCTTGTCTTTTAATATTTGATGTGCTACATCTGTGTTATAGGACATCAGAAACTTTGTATCTGTCTCCTGTTCTCCCAAGTACTGTGATATAAGTGCTGTGAGAAGCAGTGATACACATTGCCACCCAGCACTATTTTACCCTGATTTAAAATTGCAGTCTAGTCTCTTATAAATAAGTATCTGAGCTAAGAGAAAAAATACGGTTTTGTGTTGGCTCTAACTTTGTAGAAATCTCCAGAGAAAGAGATCCAAGCATGAAAGGTGAACCAGTTTTTCCTTCTGGGAAGTATTTGTTCAGGAACAGAAGGAAGCTTATGGTGGGACTCCCAAAGTTGGTTTAAAGTCCCACGCATCTCTCCAAAGATACTCAGGGAGAGTTGACTTGTTAATGCTTTGATGCCAAGCAAGCAAGTGTGGCAGCTCTTCCCATTTTTCATGAGCATTACCCACATTGACAGATATTAAAATCTGTCTAGAGATGGTGGTGACCAAGATAGAGGGCAGACACCCCCCAGCGCGGGTCTCCCTCTCTGGGCGTAAGCACGGTCCATCTGAGACGTACAGCCACGTTCTTGAGATGTGCTGTTGGCACCGTAGAAACCACACCTCACATGGTACAAGCCCCACCTGCCACGGCCCGTGTGAGTCTCACACCGGTGGAAGTATGCCCAGTCCTTCGCGAGTCTTTAACAACCATAGGTACATATTTCTAGCAAGAAAGTTCTTGAACCCAGCCATCCCTGACCTCACAGTGACACTTGTGGCACCCACTCTGCTGCCACATGAGAGCATCTGTGGGACAGGAGGCCAGCAGTGAGATCGGCTCCTTGCTGCCGGCCTGCTGAAGTCATAAATTTGTGGGGCCAGCGGTGACCTGAGCAGCCGCCTGCTCCAACTTCCTTCCAAGAGAAACCTCTCCAGGGACCTTCTGGATTTCGGATCAAGAACAGCTGGAAGCCGCAAACTCAGCTGGCTTACAGTTGTCATGGAATTTGGGAGCAATTTGTTGTAAACAAACATAGGATGCACAGGTTTTAAGTAACCACTGACTGGTCGTCTTAGGGAGTCTGGAGGATCTCAGTCCCGGCTTCCTCCCACCTCTCAGGGTGTTCCCGTCTTCTCATGGCATCTCCTCCCCCATTATCAGTCCTCTTCTTGGCATTCTCCTTATGCTGCTCTTCCTGCCAGGGTGGCTCATCCACGCCAGCGGCGGAGACTGTTAGCTCCCCACCCGAGACTCACTCCCCTCCCCGCAGTGGAGACTTGTTTCTGGAATGTACTACTTGCTGAGGCACCGAAACAATGTCATGAGCTTTTCTGGCCCAAGGTGGTTTAGAAGGGGGTGTACCTTTCCTGCCCTCTCATCTCCCACCTGGCACCTAGATGTCAACGCTCAAGGCAGCCATAGAAAACCCCAGACTGAAGATAACACAATCGAAGCACCATCTTCCTGGGTTCCTAAGTAACTACACAGACCAGATGCTACCACGGGTCCTCCCCCATTATACATTCTGATACCAATCAGGATCGCCCACCTTGGGTGTTATGTAGTGAGAAATAAACTTCTATTTGGTTAGGCCACTGAGATTTTAGGCTTTAACTGTTGCAACAGCTGCTGCTGGTGTTACCCACCTGCACAAGTACAAAGTCTTCAGATTCCATCCATTCAAATAACCCCCAACTCTACACCTCTGGGCTAGACTTTGTCCCTGAGCTTCCCGCCTGCATATCCAACTAGACCTCTCTACTACGATGCCCCACAGGTCACCAAACTCAGTACGTTCAGAACTGAACAAATGCTCCACTGCCTTCCCACACACCCTGGCCCTCCCTGTCCCTCCTTCACGTGCTCAGCCACCCAAACCAGAAAGCTGGGAGTTGTTTCAGATCCTCCCCGTTTGCATCTCCCACGTTAATCTCTCCGCAATATCTGTCCTCTTCACCCGCTTCTCTGTGCTGATTGCTGCGCTCCTGTCCGGGTTTAATAATAGGAGTCTCACCCCTTGCTGCGGTCTGTTCTCCTTGATACTACTAGGCTTGTCTCTTTGAAATAAAAGTCTGGTCATGCCTCCTCACTCCTGAAAATCCTTCCATAGCTCTTTCTGGCCTGCAGATTAAAAATCAGTTGCCTAGTTTGGCACCTAAGGCTGCATTATGGACTAACCCCCTCTGCCTACCTCTCTTCTCTTAGACCTTTCTCCCATTTGCACCTGCGTTCCAGCCACAGCGAGTGCCCTGAAGTTTCCCAAACACCCTTCTCTTTCATGATGTTGAATTTGTAGTTCCCTGTCCCCCAGAACATACCACGTCCCTCATGCAGGGTTCTTCATCTGACTAGTTCCTTCTCATCTCTCAAACCTCTGCTCAGAGATCACCCCCAATCGGGACCTTTGATCTCCACATCCACCTCGGAGATCTCAGTTCTGTCTTTTCCTCCCGCCTTGTGCCATCCTCATAGAATTTGTGTCCGTGCAGTTGTTAGCACACCTAGGAGCGCATGCATCGTTGCCCTAGCTTGATGCTGTTTCCTAGTGACTCTTGGGGAACAACCAACTTGAACCCCCCTGCCTGCGGTGTGCCCTCAGTACATGTTTAGGGATATAACCTGTGTTATCTTCCTCTCCTTCCTGCTGCAAAAGTGGGGAAAATATGCCTCAAAGTGCTGAGGGCAGTGCTTGGCATGTAGTTAGCATTCAATCGATGTTAACATGACAGGGTTTTTTTGTTGTTGTTTTGTATCATTATCATTGTTTTTATTACCATCAGCATCAGTTCATTAACTGATGCCTTTGACCATAACTGATTCACACCCCTATCAATGTTTTTTCTTTTTCTTTCAATCCAAAATAATGCGCTAGTCATTTGGACCAAAGCGGTTTCCTTCTAAGGGCTCTAAAGTGAGTGGAGTGTGAGTCAATGTGGGGACCTAGAGCAGCACCCCCCCCTTTTTTTGGCACCGGGGACCAGTTTCATGGAAGACAGTCTTTCCATGGATGATAGGGTGGCGGTTGGGAAGGAGCAAGGAGGAGGCAGGAGGCGAAGCTCAGGCAGGGATGCAAGTGAAGGTCCGCTCACCTGCTGCTCACCTCCTGTTGTGCAGCCCCGTCCTAATAGCACGGACCAGAACTAGTCTGTAGCCCAGGGCCTGGGGACCCCTGATCTAGAGTCCTGGGTTCAGGTCCCACCACTAATAGCAGCTGTGTGAGCCTGAACTAGTCATTTAATCACTCCGTGCCTCTTCTGGGCCATCTGCAGAGCAAGGATAAAAATAGCTTCCTGACCCACTTCCAACAGAACAGTCTTAAGGAACAACCTAGATAATGAATGTAAAAGCATTTTTAACTCTAAAAAAATTTATAAAATTTAATTACTAGTCGTATTTCCAATAATATCAGCAATGCTTTGTTTAATGTCATTCTTCTATTTTCCTGTTATCAGTTTCAAATACTTTCACATTTTTTTATGAGTGGAAAATACTTGTAAGTCATCTATATCTTCATGAGCAAGCTCCAATTTTATTATGCAAGACACCGAAACAATTCTGGCTTGAGGACTTCATACTGCCACCTCACTGCCAATGCTGCTCTAAACTGGTGTCGTCTGCGACTCCGTGTTTCTGTTGAATTTGGTCCTTTATTCGGCGTTCCACGTGGCGGGCATGCTAGCTTTGGGATGAGGGAAGGAACGTTACTGAGGGAGAGAGGAAACCCCGTGAGTGCCCGCTGTTTTCCTATTGGATTTCAAATTTCTCACTCGATGATGACAATATTGGTGATGATGATAATAATCAGAATGGACATTTTTTAAATTTTAGTTTTCAATTACAGTTGACATTCAGTATTATTTTATTAGTTTCAGGTGTACAATGTAGTGATTAGACAATTATTTAACTTATGAAGTGATCCCCTGATAATTCCAGTACCCACCTGGCACCACACAGAGCTGTTACAATATTATTGAGTATATTCCCTATGCCGTACTTTACATCCCCGTGGCTGTTTTATAACTACCAACTTGTACTTCCTAATTCCTTTACCTTTTTTACCCATCCCCACAAACCCCATTTGGTGACCCTCAGTTTGTTCTCTGTATCTGTGAACTGGTTTTTGTTTTGTTTCTTTATTTTGTTCTTTAGATCCCACATATAATTGAAATCATATGCTATTTATCTTTCTCTGACCGCCTTCTTTCACTTGTCATAATACCCTGCAGGTCCTTCCCTGTTGTTGCAAATGGTAGGCTTTCCAACTTTTTCACGGCCACGCAATATTTCGTTGTGCACATGCAGCACCACTCCTTTGTCCACTGTGTGCTGATGGGCACTACAGCTGCTTCCTTATCTTGGCCTTTGTAAATAGCGCTGCAGTGAACATAGGGGTGCACGTGTCTTCTCCAGTTAGTGGTTTTTTCCATTTATTTTTTTATTTTAATTGTTGCTGTTCTTATACAGTTTTCTGTCTTCTACTCCCATCCCAGCCCACCACCCCAGCCCTCCCCAGCTCCCTCCCATTTCCACCCCCCCAGCTTTTGTCCATGTGTCTTTCATACTTGTTGCCCTAAACCCTTCCCCTTTTCCCTTGAAATTCCTATCCCTCTCCTCTCTTGTTCTCAATTTCAGTGTCTTTGGTTATATTATGCTTATTTGTTTGTTCTGTTGATTAGATTCCTGTTAAAGGTGAGATCATATGGTATTTGTCTTTCACCTACTGGCTTGTTTCACTTAGCATAATGCTCTCCAGTTCCATCCATGCTGTCGCGAAGGGTAGGAGCTCCTTTTTTCTTTCTGCTGCATAGAATTCCATTGTGTAAATGTACCATAGTTTCTTGTTCCATTCATTTACTGATGGGCACCTAGGTTGCTTCCAACACTTGGCTATTGTAAATTGTGCTGCTATGAACATTGGGGTGCATAGGTTCTTTTGGATTGGTGTTTCAGGGTTTCTAGGATATAATCCTAGCAGTGGAATTGCTGGGTCAAAAGGTAGGTCCATTTTTAGTTTTCTTAGAAAATTCCATACTGCTTTCCATAGAGGTTGTACTAGTCTGCAATCCCACCAACAGCGCACTAGGGTCCCCTTTTCTCCACAACCTCTCCAACACTTGTTGTTTGTTATTTTGTTTATGATGGCCATTCTGACTGGTGTGAGGTGGTATCTCATTGTGGTTTTAATTTGCATCTCTCTGATAGCTAGCGATATCGAGCATCTTTTCATGTGCTTCTGGATCCTCTGTATGTCGTCCTGGGAGAAGTGTCTGTTCAAATCTTTTGCCCATTTTTTAATTGGGTTGCTTGTCTTCTTAGAGTAGAGTCATGTAAGTTCTTTATATATTTTGGAGATTAAACCCTTGTCTGAGGTATCATTGGCAAATATGTTTTCCCATACAGTTGGTTCTCTTTTTATTTTAATACTGTTTTCTTTAGCCATGCAGAAGCTTTTTATTTTGGTGAGATCCCATTTGTTTATTCTTTCCTTTATGTCCCTTGCTTTAGGGGACATATCAGTAAAAATGTTGCTGCGTGAAATGTCTGAGATTTTCCTGCCTGCATTCTCCTCTAGGACTTTATTGGTGTCACAGCTTATATTTAAATCTTTTATCTACCTTGAATTTATTTTTGTGTATGGTGTAAGTTGGTGTTCAAGTTTCATTTTTTTGCATATAGCTGTCCAGTTCTCCCAACACCACTTGTTGAAGAGGCTACTTTTACTCCATTTTGTGTTGCTGCCTCCTTTGTCAAATATTAATTGACCGTAGAGAACTGGGTTAACTTCTGGGCTCTCTGTTCTGTTCCACTGGTCCATGTGCCTGTTTTTGTGCCAGTACCAGGCTGTTTTGATTACAGTGGCCTTGTAATACAGTTTGGTGTCAGGTATTGTGATCCCTCCTACTTTGCTCTTCTTTCTCAAAATTGCTGCAGCTGTTTGAGGTCGTTTATGGCTCCATATAAATTTTTGAAGTGTTTGTTCTATGTCTGTGAAATATGCCATTGGTAATTTAATAGGTATTGCATTGAATCTGTAAATTGTTTTGGGTAGTATGGACATTTTGATGATGTTAATTCTTCCGATCCATGAACACGGTATATGTTTCCATTTGTTTGTGTCTTCCTTGATTTCTTTCTTCAGTGTTGTGTAGTTTTCTGCATACAGGTCTTTTACCTCCTTGGTTAGGTTTATTCCTAGGTATTTTATTTTTCTTTTTGCTATATCAAATGGGGTTTTTTTCTTGATTTCTGCTTCTGCTGTTTCATTGTTGGTATACAGAAATGCCTTTGATTTCTGAATATTGACTTTGTATCCTGCTGTTTGGCCAAATTCATTTACTAGGTCAAGCAGCTTTTTGGCCAAGTCTATAGGATTTTCTATGTACACTATCATGGCATCTGCAAACAATGATAGTTTTGTTTCCTCCTTTCCAATTTGGATGCCTTTTATTTCCTTTTCTTGTCTAATCGCTGTGGCCTCCAGTTAGTGTTTTAGATTTCTTCAGCTATGTATCCACAAGTGGAATTGCTGGGTCCTAAGGCAGCACTATTTTTAATTTTTTGAGGGAACGCCATACTGATTTTCCACAGTGGCTGAACCATTTGCATTCCCAACAGCAGTGCGTGAAGGTCTCCTTTTTTCCACATCCTCATGAACACATGTTTGTTGATTTATTGACAGTAGTCTTTTGACAGGCATGAGATGATATCTCACTGTGGTTTTAATTTGCCTTTCTCTGATGATTAGTGATGCTGAGCATCTTTTCATATGTCTATTGGCCATCTGTATGTACTTTCTGGAGAAGTGTCTGTTTAGGTCCTCTGCATATTGTTAATTGGATTGTTTATTTTTGTTTATTTTTATTTATTTATTTTTGGCGTTGAGTTGTATGAGTTCCTTATAAATTTGGGATATCAACTCCTTATTGGTTGTATCATTGGTGAATATCTTCTCTCATTATGTTATCTTTTTATTTTGCTGATTTGCTATGCAAAAACTTTTCAGTTTAACATAGTCCCATTTGTTTATTTTTTTCTTTTGTTTTCCGTGCCTGAAAAGATATACCAGAAAAAAAGAATACTGCTAAGAGGAATGTCAGAGAATTTACTGTCTAAGTTTTCTTTTAGGAATATTATGGTTTCAAGTTTTACATTCAAGTCTTCAATCCATTTTGAGTTTATTTGTGTATATAGTATAAGAAGGTGGTCTAGTTTTATATATTTGCATGTATTTGTCCAATTTTCCCAACATATTTATTGAATGGACAATCTTTTCCTCATTGAATATTCTTGCTTCCTTGCATCCTTCGTCATAGATTAATTGACCATAGCTTTATTTCTGGATTTTCTATTCTGTTCCGTTGATCTGTGTGTCTGTGTGTATGCTGGTACCGCCATGTTTTGGTTACTATAGCCTGTAGTATAGTTTGATATCAAGTAGCATGATACCTTCAACTTTGTTCTTTTCTCCAGATTGATGTAGCTATTCAGGGTCTTTTGTGGTTTCTAATACATTTTAGGGTTATTTTTTCTAGTTCTGGGGAAAAAATGCCATTGGTACTTTGATAGGGATTGCATTGAATCTATAGATTGCTTTGGGTTGTATGGACATTTTAATGATGTTAATTCTTCTTGTCCATGAGCACAGTATATGCTTCCATTTATTTGTATCTTCAGTTTCTTTCTTTAATGTCTTATAATTTCCTGAATACAGGTGTTTTTTACCTTCTTGGTTAAATTTATTCCAAGAGGTGTTTGGGTTTTTTTTTTTATGCAATTTTAAATGGGATTGTTTTCTTAATTTCTCTTTCTGATAGTTCCTTATTGGTGCATAAAAAATGCAACTGATTTCTAAATATTAATTTTGTATCCTGCTATTTTATTGAACTCATTGATCAGTTCTAGTAGTTTCTGGTGGCCTCTTTAGGATTCTCTCTCTATAGCATCATGTCAGATGATGGACATTTTTGAGCTCTTATGTGCCAGGCACTTTTCTAAGCCCTTCCATTTAATCACCACGATAACTTGGTCAAAAGAGCACACAACCTCGGTCTGCTGTGAAGAACAGAATCTTTTATGTCTTATCTGTCTTGGTCACTGCTGAATCCTTAGGGAGCAGAGCAGTGCCTAGGATAATAGCTAAAGTGATTCGCTCTGCAAAGAATTTTTTGATCCTTAGGACTTTGGAGTTTTCTGGAAATTTGTGATTTCATTTTGATTTTGTATTATTATTATTAGTAGTAGCTAATTGTTTTATACTGGAAATGATTAACTCTGTATAATACATTATAAATACAGCTTATAAAATACTGCCATGTATAATCTCATTTAATTTGAAGCAACCAATGGCAATTTACTACCAGAAATGCTAAAGTACAATGTCCATACCTAATGGAAAATAAATTATGTCTATTACTACAAAACTGCCATATTTCAGTTTCTTCAATGAGCAGTAAGTACTCCAGTTAAATTAAATTAAGGATGACTAGGACTTAAAATAAGTTATTATCATATGTCAGATTTTTTTAATTGAAGAAAGAAAATACTAGAAAATGGTTTCCCACTTGGCTTAGAAAGAGGGAATATCATTTGGAAATTTATTAAACCACTTTGAAAGGTAGCTTCAAGGCTGATTCTGGTAATGTTTGTGCCCCTAAAAACATCAAAAATTTTTCAAAATAAAATTTTCTACTGTATGATTAAAATTAGAATTAAAATCTAAAAGAGGCTTTCCCTTGGCCCTGGCTGGTGTAGCTCAGTGGATTGAGCACAGGCCTGTGAGCCAAAGCATCGCCGGTTTGATTCAAAGTCAGGGCGCATGCCTGGGTTGTGGGCCATATCCCCAGTACGGGGTGTGCTAGAGGCAACCACACATCGATGTTTCACTCCCTCTTTCTCCCTCCCTTCCCCATCTCTCTAAAATAAATAAATAAAATCTTTAAAAATGAAAAATAAACAAAAGAGACTTTCCTTGTTAAAAGCCATGAAGATGTGCACCAATGACTTCAGACAAGCGATGGTCGTGATTTTCTGAGCCCACCCTCCCCAGTGAGGGCACAGTTTCCATAGAGTTCCGGGAGGACTTGGCAGCGCTGTTGGAAGGGGCATCTGTGGTACTCGAGGAGGGTTACATTTTAGAGTACTTGTACAGCACGTCTTTAAACGAAATTTTAAAACATTATGATGTTAAAGGCCAAACAAAAATCTGACACCAGAATACCATTATCATTTGTATTTAAACATTGATGTCTGTAGTTACCATTGGTCTTTGGTAGGTGAAGAGAGACATTTCTTTAAGCTCTCAGATAATCACGACTAGCCCATTGGTCCTTCCACTGTTTTCAGCACTTGAAGGATTTCAATTTTTGTTCAACAGTGTAACCTTTGGAGTCCTGCCTAATAATGACTTCAGTTCTGCTGGCCTTCCAAAAGATAAATTAAAATAGAAATGCATATTTTCTAATTATGCACCCATCCCCAGTTGTATATTAGCAAGAGTGGCCACACTGAATGTTAAATTAGCTCTGCACAATAGCTAGAGTCCATGTAACATCAGAGTTTCCCAAAGTCACTTTCTTAATCATGTGAAGGATGGCCGAGACTCTGATTGGTACGTAGCTGTATACAATCAGAGGGAAAACATTTAGACATCGCAGCATGGTATTTCCATTTAAATCTGATTACAGTGAAATAAAACTGTAGCCATTAAGGTTTAGAAGAACTACAAATACACGCCGTAAAGGAAGACAGATAGTAAATGAGGCAGTAAAACATTTCAGCCGGGTAAACAGGCTACAGCCCTCATTCAAGCGTTCCTGAAGCGGAATGTGCAATTCACGACAGACCTTGCACCGGTCCCTGAGCTCCACTTAAACCTGCAATTAACCTTTCACGCCTAATGAAGCTGTTTTCCTGGAAAATTAAAATATATAGTGGTGCCTGCTTTTACACAGACTGGAGAGGAGAGCATTCCAAAGTGAATGCCTTTTCGGAGGCTTTGTTCAAATGTAAAACGGAAGTGCGGTGTTTGTATAGATAGTGAGAATGCTCTTTCCAAGGCAACTTCATTTGAAGTGGAGTATTTTATTACCGTGCTTATTAATTGTTCAGCATAATTGTAAAAAAATACACATCAGTAATTTTATGAGTAGATTGTTGCTGCTGGAGTCTTCTGAGACCATTCTACTTCCATTAGGAAAACCTAGAGTTTTTCTAAAGATAACTAAATTCCTGATTTTTTTTTGGTGATTTTCATGGCAAATTTAGAGGTATAAAAAGGCATATTTGCTATTTTAATATTTAGCTATTAGACATTTACATTGCATTTTCTTTAGGGCGTGTCTACACATGGTTACTGAGAAACAAAGTTCTTAAGTTTTAGGAAGAAAATACAGTGTTTTTCCCTTCTAAGCTTCTGGGTAAAGATGCAATTTTGCTGCATCTTCTACTTGTTTACAAAATACCTGTGGTAGCTCATGGCATCCGAAACGGTGACTACAAAGTTGTGCTCACGTCCTCAAGGAAATTCACATGGTCCCAGAGGAGTCTGCTCCCTTCCAAGCTGGCCCTGCCCTGGGCAGCCACGAGATGCTCCTCATTACAAGCACCGGGTTGAAACGCCAGGGGTCGCGGAAAATGGAACAGGAAACAGAAGATGGTACTTGCTTTCTTATGAGGTTTATAACTCACATTTAAATAATCTAACTGCCATAGGGTCTGGTATTTAAGGACTCCAAGTGCAAAAAGGTAAAGCTTACAATAAATATTTAAGCCCCGCATTTTTATTGAATCCCCCGGCATATTCTGATACCCATTCTGCTAGCCTGCGGCGTCTGTGAATCATCTTGACATGGTAAATGAAATTCCTTTAGACCACCAGTCTAAAATAATGAATTGTTCCCCCAGTTAATTGTATTGCTTTGATAACAAGGAACTGTGCTAGGCCCAGAGAACGCAATAAGTGGATTTCACCAGATGATTTGTGTGACGTTTTGAAAAATGATCTTCCAGACTGACCTGATTTTCACGGGACTCTAACGGCGCCACTGCGAGCCTCTGTGCGGCATGCTCCTGGGAGCAAGGCCTTCCTCCTATGGTTTGGGCAACGTGGGGTCATCGCCGGGTAACCCGTCCCTGGGAAATGGTTCCCGGGGAAATCGACACCAGGAGGAAGCATTTGCCTCAAAGAGCGAAGCAGAGAACTTACTGCTAAATTGCTCTTATTTTATTGATGCCCATTTTTTTTAATCCAGGAAAGATCTCAAGCTCTGTTTATCTCGTCATCATAGGTGTAAAAATAAACCAAACAACAAGCAAAGGCTGTCTGTTCAGAACTTGCTGTGTATAGCCGGGGAGCCGGGCGCCATAGCTTGTCTTGGCAGAGACTGAAAGATGGGCAGATGTGTGGGGGCTCTTCAGAGCGGGACAGAGAGAAGGCTTCCAGGACACCCTGGCGGGGGGCTGTGGCCTCGGCCAGCTGGAGGCTGCCTGATTTGATGCCTGGTGTCCTGTGGGGGGGTCAGCAGGGCATATTTTCTTTTCCCTGTTTGGTCCTGAGTTGGAAGCAGGGACAAAACTTACCGAAGTTGTCAGTGATTAATCAAGTCCTGGGTGTTGGGAGCCCATCCAGACAGAGCTAACAATTCAACTTCCACAACTGTTACGAGAGACAGCAGTCTGACTTCCTGCAAGCGTGAGGTGGCAGGGGAGCTTCCGTGCTGCTTGTTGTCTCGGGGGTTGGTTCCCTGGGCAGGTTGCCCCCACATGTGGGCCAGGGTTCGGGTCTTCTACGTGGTCTGGCCATCGCCCGTTTGTATATTCGGCCCCCCGCGTGCGTACAAATATTACATTGTGGGGAAGGCGGAGATAATAATTGTCCTTTTGAAAGAGCTACTGACTTGACTTTCCTTTTTATCAATTAAGAAAATTAGATTCCCTACGATAAAGCATGCTGATGGGAAATGATAGAAATTACTTTAATTTTCCTTTCTCCCTTTTGTAATGAGTCTTCCACACACGAGACAATTCAGGAGGACAGGGGCCTCCTCGCGCTCGTGCAGTCTTTTGTGTCCAGGCTCCCTTGTAGCTTGGACGAGGCCCTAGCAATTTGGGGGTTGCTATTGTTTCAAGTTCTCCCAAGATTAAAACAGGAAGCCAGGTAGGCATAGTAATCCAATCTTGTACCCAACAATCTGACACTTAAGTGCGCACACAGGTAGCTACTATGATTAGTGTGTTACTTATTAACAACCTGCCAGGATTTATTCATGGCAGGCCACAGGCCGTGTGGTGCAATAAAGCACACGAGCTTAAATCTCAGTGAAAGCCTCACCTGGCCCATCAAGAAGATGAAACCTGGGCCAGGGGCCTTTTCAGCGTCCTCTGTGCGCACACCTGGTGGCCATTCAGGTATCACCGGGGGAGGAATGCAGGGTTTCCACCATTCATATTGCCACTTACGCAGAATCTGAAAGTGCAGCTCGTTTTCCATTTTCAGAGGGAAGGACCAAAAGCTGTCAAATTAAAATAAGCATGATTTGTAATTTCATTTGTAAATTACGAACTGAAACGTAGTTTAGGATTTATTATTTTCAGCTGAATGTGCTTCCAAGTTTACGGACCATTACTAAACCCAGGATGTGCTGTGGGAGACCCCACTTTCATTAGGCTTTGGACTTCACATGCCCCAGAATACAACGACACAGTGACAGTTTCGAATTAGCAAACAATTTTCTGTCAGCTGTTTACTTCTCTGCCGGCGCTGTACCTTCTGCAAGGGAATGGCCTTCGGGGCCACATGTAAATGGGAAAGGATTCGTTTTCTCAGAACTCCTTCGGACTAGGTCACACAATAGTTTAATGGATAATATGAGTTCATATTTGGATGCTGCGATCATTGAAACTAGTGTAAGTGGTCTCTGTCCACATGAAAGTAGATACATACATGTCACGTGTCATAGTTGGCTATCTCCGGACCGGGTGGTGCCAGGAATGGAATAACAGGAAACTGCTGTGAATGAAGACAGCAGTTTGCCAGGAGATGAAGGTCTGCTTGAACCGAACTTTTGGTTAGCACAACCAAGGTCTGTGGGTTTCTTTTTAGTAATATGCTTCAGCTCCCTGCCTTAAAGAAGTAACAAAATAAGTATTTCCTATAGCAGAATAAGTGACCAAAACATCTGTGTTGGACATTTAAGAAATTCATATGTGCTTTTCAAAGGTCAAGAAAGCAATTTTTATTTAAACCTTGACCCTTTGGTCTTGCGTTGCCTCTAAGAAATTCAGGATGCTATTTAATATCCTGGAAGAGGACGTTACTTAACAGCAACCCTCAAAGGGTGAATATGTAAGATTATTAACTGGGCTGTCAATAGATATAATTTGTTAATCCCTTCCCTCTAACACTACCCATTTCTTCTTCTCCACAAAGAGCTGCTCTTCTATTTACAAATCTACTGGAGGCTTCTTTTTTCCTTTAAAACATACAGGCACTCCTAATCATATACATCTCCGTGTATTTCACATGTCCTTGCTGTTTCTCCTGTAAACCACTTAAGAACAAACTGACCCACAGGAATAAAGTAGTCTCATGGCACGTTCCACAGGATAAGACCCACACGTGAGGCCTTCCAGCAGCAGCGCCTCGAGGAGCTGTCTGTGAAGGCTCAGGGACAGGGTCAGCTCCGTCCAGGGTCAAGTCCCTGGGATCTTGCAGAACACACTCTGGCCTCTTGGTTTAGGATGTGATTGGGTACATTCTGTTTCACTCAAGAATTACGGGAGGCTCAACAGAAACTGCAGTGATGCCCGGGTGGCTGCAATGAACCAGGGTATCTGTGTAGAGCAATTGCTTTGACAAATTTGGGAAACTCTTTATTATCCCTGAACATCTTACCATATGTCCCTGTCCATCAGCAGACAGCAGTGTGTAACTAAACAGTATTTTGGGGGATTGCCCAAGAGAGCTAGAGATCACTTTCATGTTGGTATTCTGCTGATAATACTCTCAAGGCCCTTTTCTTATATGTAAGATATTTATCAGCTAAATTTCTGCAGGTTACCTTTCTTCCACATCCTCGTGTGCACAGCACACTTTTATCCCTGGGCTGCTTTCACTCTTCTTCATAAAAACAGTTTAAGGGAGTGAAAAGATAAGCCACAGACTGGGAGAAGATATCTGTGAAACACATATCTGGTAAAGAACTGGTGTCGAAAATATAAAAGCAATTTCTTAAAGCAGCAATAAGAAAACAAATAGCTCAGTGAAAAATGGGCCAAAGATCTGAACAGATAACTCACCAAAAGATATATATGTATATAACCAAAAAGCATATGAAAAGGTGTTATTGGGAATTACAAGTTAAAACAACAATGAATTACAGCCTCACACCTATCAGAATGGCTAAAATCCAGAACGCTGACAACACCAAGTGCTGACGAAGGTGTGGACAACAGCAACGCTCATTTCATTGCTGGTGGTAACGCTAAATGGCACAGCCACGTTGGAAGGCAGTTTGGCAGTTTCTTTCAAAGCTGAAGCCTAGGCTTGCTTACAGTGTGACTCAAAGTTTGTGCCCCTAGGTGTTTGTAAATTGAAAACTTAGGTTCACACAAAACCTTGCAAAAGGATGTTTATGGCAGCTTTATTCATAATTGCCAAAAAGTGGAAGCAATCTGGATGCCCTTAAATGGATAAACAGATTGTGATTTATCTATACAATGGCATATTATTCAGTGATGAAAAGAAATGAGCCTTTATACCAAAAACAGGATATGATGGAACTTGAAGGCATATTGCTAAGTGAAATAAGACAATCTGAAAAGACTTGTATTTTACTATTCCACTTATATGACAGTCTGGGAAAGTCAAAACTGTAGAGACCTTTTTAAAAATATCAGTGATTCCCAGGGGCCCAAGAGAAGGAGAGAAATATATTGATAAAGTACCGGGGATTGTTAGGGCAAGAAGCTATTCTGCGTGATACTATGATGGTGACTACATGACATCATACGTTTGTCAAAATGCATAGAGCTGGTCCACACCAAGTGTGGGCCCTAATGCAAACTATGGACTTTAGTTTTTAATCATGTTTCAGAATTGGTTTAATTTTTATGTAAACCTAAAACTTCCCTAATTTTTTTTTTTTAATTTTAACGCAGTGACCTTTATCACACACACACACACACACATACACAAATAGTAACACTGGAAATCCCTTCTACATTCATAGCAAACCTGTGTTCAGACACAGAAGCTAAGTTGTGGGTCATATCCACAACTCACTGTGCTACTTTGTCATCTCTGAATTTGACTGTGTGAAGTCAGAGCCAATGAACTTTGTTAGATCGTTGTTCTTCTTTCATGAGTGAAGTTCCTATGTTCAAGTTAAGTAACATTGTAGGTAAAGACTAAACTACCTCGTACTTCCATTAAGCAGCTAAACGTTTGATGAGTGAATGTAAAACACTGCAGTGACCGGGCTAAGCCACCACTCTTGCCTCGTGTCGGTCCATCCGAGAAGCACCTAACCAAACATTTCAAGGCCTCTTTCCTTTTCTTCCAGGCCTCGCCATTGCCAGCGCCCTCATAGATATTTCACAGCAGAAGCCTTCAGATAGTAAAGACAAGACTTCCGGAGTCCGAAACCGCAAACCCCACCTCTCAACACGTCAAGGAACTTGCGTCTGAGAAACAGGAACTGCTCCTGGATAATTTGTACCGTTTCACTTCGTCAGTGGCTTCCGTTAAGGCTGGTCTACGGCCTCAAGTTTTGTGGAGGCGAAACTGTATGGTCCCAGGACCCAAGTACAGTTCCCTGCAAATGGGCAATGACCCAAGTGGCCAAAGAATGTTCACGAGTTTTATAGGAGTAATAGAACTGAAGGTCGAGGGTGATAAAGTCAGTTTTTAAAACTCTCTTAAGCATATCCTAGATAACATTAAATTGCTCTAGAAAAAGATGTATATTGTTTCTTATGCAGATGAAAAATATGTAATTCGTGTAAACCAAACTGTTTATATCCCAAGACATTAAAGAAAGACATTTTATAATGCCTGAACGATGAGAATTGTACAGTTTTTGCCTCATAAGCAAACTTAAATCACTTGTATATGAACAGGAAATGAACAAATTGCAATGGCTTTAAATACTGTTTTTTCTCACTGTAAATGTTAAATGCAAGATTTTGATTTAGTAGGATGTAGGCAATGTATTTAAATATCTCACATGACAGTATCAAGTTCAAACTCATTTTGAGAATGTGGCTATTTCCACCTAACTGGAATGCAGAACCAAATGAGTGCACTTCAGCAGATGGTAGGTGTGACTTCACAGGAGGTTTATTAGAATTCCGAGGAACGAGTACCTTCCTGTGGTCCATGCTGACCGCCTAACTCATTATCAGAGCTGATAGAGCCTGGAAGAGCCTGTCCAACGACCAGTTTTCCCGCTCCTCCCAAACACAGCCTCCCGTGCCACAGACCTGCAGCGACATGCAGTAGCCCTTCTGCTCTCACGTGGTCCTTTTTAATTGCCTAGGAGCCATGGGATCCGACCTAAATGATCCCTCTGCATTTTCATAAGAACAGATCATCTTTCTTTGGTCTTCCTCTCCTAGCTGCTAGAGTTTCTCTCTCTTTCACAAATGCAATGGAAAGTATTGTAGAGGCGACAACTCCCAAGTTATAATATGACCCAGGTTCCTTCCTGCCAACCATTTCACTGAGAATGCAGGCAGACAGCAGGAGTATTTGCCGGCAAGCATCTACAGAATTCTCATTTCTAACATGAACACGTTAGTGTCAGGGGAGAAAGTCTCCAGTGTAAAAAAGAAGTTCATTAGTGCCCCCGTTCAGCCTATCGTTAATGACTCAAAACCAAATTATGGCAGAAAGGAAAAGGGATGCAAAACAGCTTTCACGTTGGCACACGGGACCATGCGTGTCCCAAGTCTGACCGCGGTTCACGAGAACTCAGCAGCATTGCAGATCTTCCTGGGGACTGTAGTTCCTGACTTCCAAGATGTTTGTAGAGAATGCTGAGAGATGTCCAAAGCTGCTTTACATGGTATAGTTTTGTTCGGTATGAAAGTCACTGAGGTATAACTGATGTTTAGAGCTACAGATGTACTTTTCATGTTCTTTGGATTCCTGGGAGGTAACAAATGGCACGTCGCTGTTTACGGCTAACTCGTAGTTACTTGCATGCTATGGTTGTGCGGTAGCGGGACACGACCCTATTGTGATATGAGATGTTAATTTTCTAATGCCATTTACACATAGTCAGCTTTAATTTGATGAGGACTGAATGTAATATAATATCAGGAATGATCCTACAACGTGTAGTTGCATTGTATGTCAGATTGCTAGGTTGCTTCTAACCATGACTATGTCATTGCTTTAATAATTAGGCATTTATGATATATATTCCTTATGTTCGCATGATAATTTTGCTATTTTCCATGCGTTAAAAATAAGACTAATTCTTAGAGTAATTTTAGCTATAGCCTGTGGGGTTTTCTCGGGGGCCGGGAGTGGAGCTGGATTTTACCTCCCTATGATATTTTCTCCCTCAAAAAAAAGTGAGCAAAGTTTGTAAATGTCTCCTAAACACAATCAAGCAATTTTATTAGCTTCCTTTTTGGACCCTTTAAATGTCAATTTTTCTCCTGGAAAAATGAATTGACAAAACTGGTGATTACAAAAATATAATCATTTAAAAATAAAATGATTGCCCAATTTGTGTAATTCTCTAACGATTGTCATGAGAGAGAGCTTGTTAACAAAAACACAGAGTGGTATGTAAATTGGCTTCAGCTGGATTTTTTAGCGAGGCTAAGCAAACGGTGTTACTGTGAAGAATCATCCACCTTCGACCACCTAGAATCCCATCAGCTTCTTAAAATTTAAAAATGTGGATTTTAGAGAATTAGGGGACGTCATACAATGTTAAAGTCATGACGTACCTTCCTGCTCCAAATATTGCAAGCCCATGACTATTTGTGCATTATCTTCTTGAGTTATCAAAGCTTTTTTACTGGAGACGAACTCATTCACCCTCAGGTGAAGAGGATTGAAAAGACCTTCGGGATAATGACTTTGAACGTGATGTGATTTGTCTCCACATCACAACAATTTTAATTTTGTATGCTTCCTTTTATTTTTAACCAGACCACAAGTGTGCAGAACTCTGAGAATTTAGCAAATACATAACTGATTCTCTTGAAAACTTATCTTCATGGAATTCTGTATATATATATATATATATATATATATATATATATCAATTTAGAATGACTTTGAGAAATTCTTTAGATTTTTAGGATTTATTACTCTTCCACGTATGAAAATTTGGGGTTAAATGGAATGGAGTTTCTAAAATTAACCTGGGGACAGACACTATTCAGACCCAACTAGAGAATTCTTGTTGAAAGATTGCACCTGCTTACAGGTTGATTTAATAAATATTAAGAGGATTGGGGTTTTTGTAATTGCTTTTAAATAAAAATTTCCTCTAGGGACACACATGGAAAATGTATGCCACATATCACTGTAGTATGTTCACTAGGACCACTTGAAATAGGACGTATGTCACTGTGTAATTGATACCACACTTTCCAACCACTCATTTCGGGGGTCAGTGCAGAGCGGGTAGCAGTAAGACAGA
The DNA here is from genome assembly GCA_004027475.1 of Anoura caudifer. Lineage (NCBI taxonomy): Eukaryota > Metazoa > Chordata > Mammalia > Chiroptera > Phyllostomidae > Anoura > Anoura caudifer. The sequence goes on from PVKU01003094.1 coordinate 150,463, forward strand.
GTGACTGTGTGGCTGTTGTCGCACGGCAGGGTCGCTAAGAGTGCACACTGGTGCATGGGCCTGAAAACACGAAGGAACCAACTCTGAGCTGCATGATGCTGGGCAGGTTTTAACCTTTGAAGCCTCGGCCTTTTCATGTGTGGGGGGGTAGCGATGCCCAGCTGGCGGAGCTGCTGTGGGCCTAGAAGAAAATAAACATAAAGCTCCCACCGCAATGCAGTGCAGCTGCTACTGACCATCATGGGCCACCAGACCACTCTTCTTCTGCCCCTTGATTTGTGAATTCACCTGTTAAGTTTTCATCCATCTTTTCACCACAGGGAAAAGCCAGGTAGGTTTTCGCAAACGAAGATTTCATGAAAATCTTGAGTAAGTTCCTATATGTCTAGGATATAGACACTTCTCAAAAACTGCTTTGATATTTGGGTCAGTAGAGGGTTTGATTCCTTCAAAATATATACCATTTTAGTAGTTAGTTTTTAAATTACTGCTTGATGACATTTAGACAGGAATATCAGTTGCCGCTTTTTCTTTCAAATTCGGCAAAAACAGATCAATGAGTACATGCGGTTGTCATACGTGGAACATCTTTTTGTTCACTGAACATGAAACTACGATTTGAAAGTGTTTCATAGAAAAGGTTCTTAAAATGAAAACTGATCGAATGAATCAATTCCACCCACATAGGCTTTTTAAAACGATTAACGTCCAAAGCCCATCTGACATTTTATCAAAGTGTGGAACTTGGTCATAAAACTGGCCTGGGTTGGTAGAGATCCCCCCCCTTTTCTCTAGAGATGGGGATTCAGAAGGACTGGATTGGACCCTGGAGATTAATATGCTTAATAAGCTCTTCAGAGATTCTCACGATGAGGCAAACCAGGGAAACACCGCCCTGGGCCAGAGAGCTGCTTTTCTCAACAGAAGAATTTATGTTAAGTAATGAATTCAAACTCTAATTCGAAATGCTTTAAATATTTTCCCAAGGAATATAAGCCATCTGGTCGGTGTTACAACAGTGTCTTCATTTTTGTGTACATTTAACATTTTCGTTTTCTCAATTTTTTAAAAATTAAGAATTAGAACCATATCAGTGTATGTGTATACAGGTGTGCGTGCCAGTGTTAAAACAGATTATGTAAAAATTCAAACCTTTAAAAAGCGAACATTTTATAATACCATGTGCTATTATTAATCAGGGTTAAATTACTGAAATAAAAACATTGGCTCTCCCAACCCCCACTGCCAATGCAGTTTTGCTATTTATTTTTTTTACCCTTCCAAGATCATGCAGGAAAAAGCATTCAGCACCCAAAAGAGCACCCTCCGGCCCCACCTTCTAAAACTGGGTTATAAAATTTGTGTTACTGAATTCCACATTCAAAATACATTTTTCTCTCTTCCCCTCTTCACCTGATTTTCATTGGCTGCTTCTGCATGGCTTGAAACAGTGTGCCGAACACGTAGACTGTTCTTGCGGGTGGAAGAAACTCAGAGAGCCCGGGTGGGTGGCCAGGCTTCCAGCTCGCCCACTCTGCCCGGCCCACGTGTTTTGTGTTTACATAACTTGCTCTTGCTTACCATAGAAGTCCTCTTTCTGCGACTGGTGCAGCTGTGGCGTAGCTGAGGAATGTCCTAGAAAAGGCCGCTTGTTCTTTGGCATGCTTTGGATTGAGTCCCCACGTTGCCACCTGCGTCCCAGCCTCATGTCAGCACCACTGCTCTGCCGGGTCTTTGTCTGGAGTTCCCCAGGAGCAGCCCAGGAGAAGCCAACACCCCTCTTCTTCCCAGCCCCCACAGAAGGACCAAGCAAGTATGATCCCTCGCGGAGTCGGGTCCGCAGGCCGGCCCTCTGCCTCCTAACCGGAGGCCGAAATCTGAGGGTGGTCCTATCTGGGCACTAGAGGATGGCACGATGTTCTCCTCCCCCTCCATCACACCCTCCAGCAGTCAGGCCAAGGAAGGAGCTGGGGCCGAGAGGCCTGCCTAGCCCTGATAAACACACCCAGCCTGGCTGGCATCTCCCAGAAGCTTTAAAAAAGAAAGAGAAGTTGGGGAGGGGCCCAGATGAAGATGTGCCTTAAGGAGAGAGGAGAGCCGAGTGGAGTCCCAGAGCCCCTTTTGCTGACAATAAAGAGCAGCAGCTTCTCTGAACATCCAAGCTTTGCACATGTTTTAGCTTTTTGATGGTGGATCAATACCTATCGGGAGATTTGAAGATTTTTGACTCAAAACTGACTTTACCCTGAAGAGGTTTCTTCATAGAAATCACCTGTAAGTGGCCAGTGTGAGGAGGGGCCGGCACTTGTTCAGCTCTAACCCACAGCCCTTTCTGATGAACACACAGCTCTCTCCCCAAATTCTCATGGGTCTTCCTGCTTGTTTGCCTTCATGGGACCAAGATTGCTCTGAACTCTACTTCCCCCGGCCCTGCTAATGAAAACAAGTGTTGTTATTCTGCTTTCCGAATATGAGTACTTTACAACTTCGGCTGAGCTTTTGTAAATTGCACCCCCTCCCCAATTCTGACCACACCTGCCTACCAGGGGTCCTATCCTTTGCTGAAACAGTCCTGCCTTGTTCAAGGACTGGTTGTGCGGTGGTCCTACCTTGTACGAGAATCCGAACCCTCCTACCACCACAGAGATGCAGGATCCTACTCACTATCAAAAGATAGTGAGTCAAAAGGTTTGACAAGTTTTATATGTGGCAGAAAAGTGAAATCTTCACGCAGGCAACCTAGCTCTTTAAGCATAAGCTTTAAACCAGCCCTGCGCATGGTCAGATAGGAGCTACTGCTCTGGAAATCCACCTAGGAAAACAGCGTTAGTGAGCAAACTCTTGTAACAGTTCTTCGTGCTCTACAGCCCCTTTGCCAAAAGAGATCTTAAAGTTTGTGTTTCCCAGTGAGGTTATTCGTTATCTTAGAATAGGTCCGGGGTGGGGACACACTCAAGTTTTAATGTGAACTCAAATGCCAAATTTTTCTAATGCCTCGGGCCAGTTGCCTAGGCCGTTTTTAGGTAAACTGAGGTAAAAGTGATCCCCTATCTCACCTATGTGTTGGGATGACTTTCTGCTCTTCAAATGGGAAACAGATCAGAGTTAGATGCTTTCTCCTTTTACTTTGAAAAGGTTCAAGGTTAAATTCGGGGATTCACAATCAATGATTTTTCTCTTGACTTTTTTTGGTAGCAGTAAAGTGCACGTATGTGCCGAAATTCCCAGATAACTGAACTGCAACAGGAACCAATGACATGTGTAACCCAAGTTGTGCTTTTCTGGATTTTTACAATGTCTGTTACATATTTCAAATGTTATCTTCCCCAACTCTAAATGGTAATCCTACAGAAATATTCCCGGACATAGAGTTAGTTGAATCAATTCTGAAAATTTTTAAGACTGACAAACACATGATCTACTGGTTAAAATGAAGATCTGAGAAAACTAGAATGAAACCCAGATTCTATCGTCCGATGGATGACTAAGCCTCACTGCGTTTTACATACCTTGTGTAGTAAAACGAGAACCTGCTTCCTTTCTTTCAGGATGCTTGTGAGAAATCATAGAGTTTTCAGAACCTTAGATCCAGTCCCTACCACTGATCCCATCAGACAGGCTATCCATACAGCCCTGTGCATAGGCCCATGGTAACAGTCTTCGAATTGTCATAACACCTATTACAAATTGATTTCCTAGAGATGTTTCCGTATTCAATGTTTTCTACATTTTAAAGGCAAGAGGGATGCATCACATCTCACCAACCTACAGAAGCTGTCGTATACTGCCGGATGGTGTTGCATTTTTGTTCCCATCATCAGACACCTCCCCTGGCCCTTGAGCATCTGGTCATCTCACGTCCCACTGCAGCAGATAAATACATAACATAAAATAGGTCTTGCACACCTTCCTTCCCTTGTGACAATGCACGTTGGCAACGGTGGTCTTTTCCTTTAGGTCAGCTTGTCTGAAATACAATGGCACTTAAAAGGAAGGCCGGCTGGAAGGACACCAATAAAAATACCAGCTCAGCTTCAGACGATTTGATTTCAACCCAAAATGAATTACCTCGCCACACAAATAGTTAATGGCAAACAGAATCTTCTACTTATTAAGACTATTGCCTGCTGAGAGTCAGAACACTGGGTTCATTCGAAGCTCATTATCTTGTGAGGTTAAGAGAATACGGTCTCCGGAACATTTACGTGCAGGCGAACCAGCTGGAAGAAGAAAAATACTGAGCACCCAATGTCCACTCTTTGCTGATTTCTGAAGCGATGGCTGCAATTTGACCTTTCAAGGCAATAACTCAGTCAGTTGGCTATTAAAGGAATTAGCCTTCTGTAAGGAAAACCACCAAGCAGCATCCATTGTTTCCCAGAAGGCGGTATCTGTGATGAACTTTACCAACTAGAAGTTCATAAGGACAGGTAAGGGTGTCTTGTTTGTGTTTTTATCCAACATATGCAGTGTTTTAGTGACATGGCATTCCTTTTCTAAACGAGTATCCAGAAGAAGGTTTGGTGGCAGACTTTTTATCAGTAATTCTTATTTGACGGTGCATATGAACCACTTAGGTTCTGTGCATTAGTGAACTGAGAATTATTTTGGCCGAAGGTGGAATGTCCAAAGAAAGTACACGCCTGCATGGGGACCCCTTGGGAAAAACAAAACACAAAAAAACAATTTTTCTAGTGTTTCCAAATATTATAACCATGTTAATATCCTTCCATACTGCAATAATGGGTAACCTTTCTTTTTTGATGCAAATTATTTTGGGTTGATGTTCTTGATGTAGTCTTTTTTAAATTATATTTTATTGATTATGCTATTACAATTGTCCCATTTCTCCCCCATCATTCCCCTCCACCCTGTACACCCCCTCCCACCCACATTCCCCCCTTTAGTTCATGTTCGTGTGTCATAAGTTTTTTAGCTTCTACTTTTACCACACTATTCTTGCCCTCCCCCTGTCTATTTCCTACCCACCATCTATGCTACTTATTCTCTGTACCTTTTCCCCCTCTCTCCTCTTCCCACTCCCCTGTTGCTAACCCTCCATGTGATCTCCATTTCTGTGTTCCTGCTCCTGGTCTAGTTCTTTGCTTAGTTTGCTTTTGTTTTAGGTGTGGTTGTTAATATCTGTGAATTTGCTGACTTTTTACTGTCCTATTTTTTATCTTCTTTTGCTTAGAGAAGTCCCTTTAACATTTTTTATAATAAGGGCTTGGTGATGATGAACTCCTTTAACTTGTCCTTATCTGATAAGTGCTTTATCTTCCATTCTAAATGAAAGATTGCTCATTGGATAGAGCAATCTTGGATGTACGTCCTTGCCTTTCATGACTTGGAATACTTCTTTCCAGCCCCTTCTTGCCTGTAAGGTCTCTTTTGAGAAATCAGCTGACAGTCTGATGGGAACTCCTTTGTAGGTGACTGTCCCCTTATCCCTTGCTGCTTCTAGAATTCTCTCCTTCATTTTAATCTTGGCTAATATAATTACGATGTGCCTTGGTGTGTTCCTCCTTGGGTCCACCTTCTTTGGGACTGTCTGAGCTTCCTGGACTTTCTGGAAGTCTATTTCCTTTTCCAGATTGGGGAAGTTCTCCTTTATTATTTGTTCAAATAAGTTTTGTCCTTGTTGCTCTTCCTCTTCCCCTTCTGGTACCCCTGTAATTCGGATGTTGGGACATTTAAAGATGTCCTGGAGGTTCTTAAGCCACTCCTCATTTTTTTTTTAATTCTTGTTTCTTCCTTGTTTTCTGTTTGGTTGTTTCTTACCTCTGGTTCACTCCATTGATGTGAGTCCCAGTTTTCCTCCCATCACTATTGGTTCCCTGTGTGTTTTTCTTCATTTCACTTATTGTAGCCTTCATCTGTTCATCTAATTTGTGACCAAAATCAACCAGTTCTGTGAGCTTCCTAATCACCAGTGCTTTGAACTGTGCTTCTGATAAGTTGGCTACCAGTGTTTTGAGCCGTGCAGCTGATAGGTTGGCTACCTCTTGGTTGCTTAGATGAATTAGCTCTGGGGCCCTGGTCTGTTCTCCCATTTGAGCCATCCTTGAGGGGGGTTTTTTGTTTGTTTGTTTGTTTTTTGTCTAGTCGAGCTGTTACATAGTGAGGGACAGAGCCTTAGGCATTCACCAGGGCAGGGCAGCCCAGTCGCTGGGTTGTGATGCTGGATGTGGGGGCGGGGTCTGAGAGGGAACAATGGCACTTGCTCTGCTCTCTCTGACTCCAGTCCCTTCCGCTGCTTTCCCTAAGCAAATTGTGCCCTTCTGGTGCTGATTTCCACATGGGTGGGCCTGAGCACGCTCCAGGACCCTGTGGGTCTCCCCAACAAACTCTCCTGTGAGTCTGGGACTCCCTCCCGGCACCTCAGCCCCTACAAGTGTTTTCAATCAGTGCTTCCAGGCTTCACTTCCCAGCGCTGGGGCCCTGCGTCGCACAGTCTGTCTTGCTGCCTGTTTTCGCCTGGTTTATCTGCATGCAAATGTATGTCCATAGTCAGTCGCATTGTGCACCCTGCTTGGCCTCCTCACATTCAGCAACTACCACCTATGCACCTGGGGTGAATGCGCCCCGGGACCACCAGCCACCGTCTTCTCCCTCTGCGACCCCTTTCCGCCAGCCATGGACTCCAACGGCCGCTGACTCTGCCCCTCTTACCAGTCTGGGTGAATTGTTGTCGGACTTCCATACAATCCAATTTTCTCTCTGTCCTGGTTGGGTTTTTTTTGGTTCTATATTTTTGTTGTCCTTAATCTTGGATGTGAGAAGAGGCACAGTGTGTCCACCTATGCCTCCATCTTGGCCAGAAGTCTCTTGATGCAGTCTTGATAATTGTCCCTATCATGTAGTCTGTAAGGGATTATTTACAGTATTTGCAAAGATTAGGGCAATGTCAAGTTATCATTTTAATGGAATATAAGACAAGAATAATGATTAATAACTTCTACAAAGTTTGGAGTCTACTATGACTGTTATCTAGAGTTTCCACTTATAAAACAAGTCACTTGTTTTACTAAAAATTAAACACAATTTTCCAAAATTACCGTATTTTTCAGACTATAAGACGCACCCCTCCAAATTTGGGAGTAATAATGGTTAATGCTGCTGTTGAGTTCTGTTTACATTTACATTGGTGAAATATTATTTATGTTATTAAGTATTTTACCACATTTTTGCTTCAAAAAAATTTTTTCCCATTTTCTTCCTCTAAAACCTAGGTGTGTCTTATGGTCCGAAAAATGCAGTAGGTCTTAACTATGTTAGTATCAACCTAAAATGGCAGCCTTGGGGGGTGTTTGGGGCTTTATGAACCAGTTTGTAAACTTTACAATGAACCGAAAATGTTCCCAGACATAGAGTTAATTGAATCAGTTCTGAAAATTTTTAAGACTTACAAACACATGATCTACTGGTTAAAATGAAGACCTGAGAAAACTAGAATAAAACCCAGATTCTATCTTCCGATGGGTGACTAAGCCTCACTGCGTTTTACGTACCTTGTGTAGTAAAACGAGAACCTGCTTCCTTTCTTTCAGGATGCTTGTGAGAAATCATAGAGTTTTCGGAACCTTAGATCCAGTCCCTACCACTGATCCCATCAGACAGGCTATCCATACAGCCCTGTGCATACGCCCATGGTAACAGTCTTCGAATTGTCATAACACCTATTACAAATTGATTTCCTAGAGATGTTTCCGTATTCAATGTTTTCTACATTTTAAAGGCAAAGGGATGCATCACATCTCACTGACGTACAGAAGCTGTCGTAACTATTATCTTGGTAGAAAAAGAAATGAATAAGGTGCCTCCATCACGATTTGAATTTCCATTTGTAGCTGGAGTCTGTGAAGTTTAACACTTTGGGGGGTTCTGTCCCACTGTTAAATGATGGAGTCACTCCTCTGTACCTAAGCATCTGAAATGTTATCAGGTAATTACATAAATGAAGTATTTTACACAAAGCATTGAAGTTTGCATTAGAAAGAACAGCTCACATTAATTCTCAATCAATATTGGCATATGTAAGACATTTTTAAAGCTCTCAACAAAAAAATAAACTAACTCTTCCTGTTAGTCATCATCTAGATATTTTTCTTTCAGATAAACAATCTATGGTGTGTTTACTGAAGCTCGCTTTGATAGTCTCTAATGGTGTTTGCAACTTGAGTTTTGTTCCAGCAGCTACACGAAATGAGTCCACAGCGCAGAGCAGGCGGGCCCCTCTGGAACCTGAGGTTATTTGTTCTCTCACTGTTCTAAAGGTAATTAAGGAGCATTGCATGTTTCTCAATTAATGATTTCTCATTCAACAGGGGATCTTTGATGCTAATTTGTTTTAATCAGGGCAGAGGCTGCTCAAAAACTCCAAACAATTCAGTGAAGAAGAACTAGGAATTTTTAATCAAGTAGAAGAGATTTAAATGCTCTGAGGAATGTATCCATCATCTACTTTCAACTCCTGCTTATTTAAGTATCTTCTTTTGAGTGTTATAAGCCAATATGAGAACTATTAGAGTGTACTGTATTATCCAATGTGACTTTTCCTTACATATTTATGTGCGTATGCAATGAACTCCATTTAAAGCCTACTTATATGCAACATTCCTTCCTCTCTCTATAGAATACATTTATGCATACATCCAATGCCCTTATTTAGTATATACACTTGTAAATGTAGAACATGTATCTGTAGAGCATATGTATAAATGAGCATTAGGTCTAAAACATTCTGCTCACCCCTTGAACAACTACCCTCAGAAGCTGGCTGTTCATTATTTGAGTTGTGACATCGAATTGCATTATGTACATGGAAACAAAACCTATACAGCAAATTGCACCTTGCAGAGCCATTACAGGCTGATTAGGGCCTAGTTTGTGTAAAAGGAATGGTGACCACGTCTTCTGGAAATTACCACTCAAAGTAGTGAAACTGTGAGACCGCCTCTCCTTCCTTCCTGCTGGCTGATGTCTTCACACCAAGACGGCTTTGCAGGAATGGCAGTCATGTGACCACAAGGTGTATTTTTTTTTCCTTCCTTCCTGTCACTGAATACAGAAAAATCTCCAGAAGTCCTTGAGAGAACTTCCTAGCTAAATACATACCGGTTTGCTGTAAGTGGGAAGACACAATTTGTTTCTGTAACCAGTGCAAACGTGAGAGTAGATCACAGCCACCTGGAGAGCTTGTTTAAAAGGATGGATAGTCGAGCCACTCCTTGAGTCTCTGATGGAAAGTCTAAAATGTGGCACGGAGTTTTCGTTTCTGACAGGTTCTCAGAGGGTGCTGAGGCTGGGGCTGGCCACCTGACTTTGGGAACTTCTGTAATCAGTTGATCAATAGAGCAATTGATTAATCAGAAAGCAGTGGCCGCAGTTGGAACGCAGTATGGAGCAGCGGCTCCGCGCTCCTCCTGTGTTCCAGCGTCTTCTTCCCAGGCTGACTCTGCCAGACAGCAGGTGAGCCTTGCGTGTCTCTGAAGTGGCCTCTGGGTGACTCTCCGGACTAGCTGGGCGGGGACTAAGTGGAGGATTTGGGCAGAGGGATGACATTTGTGCCTATATTTTTATTCATAGAGACTCCCTGGTGGGCTTTGCAGGAATAAGGAACACTGTAAAGCAAGTTTTTGAATGGAAATGGTGATGTGGCTTGCCTGTGCTAAGGGGAAATGCCGGAGCCAAACAGGCAGGCATGTAACAAGCTGGACCAGGATGGCGTTTCCTAACCCCAGTCGTAGGAAGCATGATCTGGGGACGTGATCTGATTTTCGGTAAGAGCTCCAATTAATTCAACAAACAAGTTTGGGGAACTCTACTTGAGAACCCAAATTCTTGTTTTGGTACCTTCATAGTGGTACTAATATTGCCTGCGTAGAACTTCAGAGGGAAGCTCATTCATAGGGCCTCCCTCCGGGGCAAGCGCCCACTCACTCTGCAGACTGACCTTGCCGCTCAGCTTTCCCTGACACGTGCCATTATTTCACTGGTGGGCCCGGAATTGGCCCAGTTGTGCCTCTCAGCTGTGTAATATGGCACGTAGTGTGGTGAGTTCAGTGATGACTTGCTTTGGTTCTGTCAATTCTGTAGGGTGTTTTTCTGACTCCCATACGGTAGAGCAGTTTAGGGATGGGGGCAGGGGACCGGGTTGTCATGCATGGGTATGAATGCTAATTTAATTGCATTTACGTTTGTCCTTAAAATTAATTAGTAGCCAAGGAATCAAGTGCTTAAAGATGACTGTTTTGAAATATGTCTTCTGAAAATTTAAAAAAAATTCATGGCACCTATGTGCCAGGCACTACGCATGTTATTTAATCCTCCTACAACCATGAGAGAGGAATACCAGAATCCCCATTTTACAGATGAGGAAACTAAGGTTGAGGCTGCATTTACCTGCCTAAGCCCATGACGCAGTTAAAGGAAAGAACCTGCAGTGCGCTGCCTCCCCCCAACCTGCTGGAGTTTAATTAACACACAACCTTCAGACAGTGGCAGGGAAAATGATGCGGAAACTCCAGCATCATCCCCTTACTGTACTTTCTAATGACAAAAATTTTTAACAGAAGGGACATTTTCCTGTTTCTAATGAGCAGTCTAGTATTTTGGAATTACCGTGGTTCTTCCACATAAAGAAAATGAGCGCTGACTGTGCCCAGCTGCAGGCAGTCTGCAACTCTCAGATGCCCTTGACCCGCAGTGCCCACATGTCGGCCTAGTTAATCACGCAGTCACTCTGCACGCCCATGAACTGGCTGCAGGCCTCATCATGTCATAGTGCTGGGTCACAAAAGTGCTCGTAATCTACTCAAAAGTGACTTTGCAATTACAAGGTGCAGCTTGATGTGATCATATTGTCAGTATTTCACCTTGTTGGGATTTACAAACCCGCAGACTGTGGTTTGGATGTTTGTGAAATCTCAGTGAAAACCCATCAGAACGGTTGTCAGGGCCCTCACAGCGACTCGCTTTCCCATCGTCACGAGTTGATTTGGATCGTGTGGAGCACACCGCTATCCTCCACTCTCACTGCGCCCTTTACTGAGCAACCCCCTGTTTGTTGGGTTCTATCTTCACCATCCCTCCCGCAGCTCATCCCCAATTCTAAACCCACAGAGAAGGAAGCCCAGGTTATAACGGGCGCTCTAGGTTTATATCAGGTCAAATCAGATTACAAGTCGCCATGAGAGGCATTGAAATTCTTTCCTAGAACTTGAATGTTGCTGTCAGAAATGCTACCCAAGCTTGGAGTCCTTTTTTCACACAGATCCCACAGTTACAGGAATTGACACACAGCCCTTTTCACTTACAGTGTCTTCATGGGACTAGTTAGTAACTATTTTTTCTCAGTTTCCTCATCTGTCTAGTGAAGGTCCATCTCTGGACACACGGCCTGGTTCTCTCCGACCTCTCACTGAATGGCAATGCTACTGTGCTTACCTGGGTGCTGTGCCTTCGATTCTTATGAAATCAGCTCTGAGAAGGCTGGTTTAGAACCTATCTGGTTGGTTCAGCTTCACAAATACATGCTCTTAAGAGGGCACACCAATCTTCGTAGGAGCAGCATTTACACGGTCGAAGTTTTTGGTCTGCAATTCTGGATTCCTCTGCTTACACTTTCGACTGACACGATAGAACAGTGAAGGAAATGTGGGTTGTACCACCCCCACCCCCCACCGACATCTTCATCTTTTGTAGCAGAGACCCTTTGAGTCATAGATCAAATATTTTTTATTCACCACCACCAAAATACTAAATTCTTCTATTATTCCTCAGTGAAACTTAATTTCCACCCGGAGGAGAGTGGATTGTGACTTCATTGTTCCACAAGGGACTTTGCGAAATGCATTCTTTCTACTCAGAAAATAAAATGGGATGCAGAGAATTTATAAATTATTTGGGCATCAAAAGATCCTGTAGAGAGAGCTGCTAGTTAACAGAGACAGAAATGTTAATGTCCTCTAGCCTCCTAAACAGATGACTGGAGATATTTCCAAGACAGCCAACTTTCCAAAGAAACGCCACAATTATTCCATGATTATATTGAAGAGAAATAATTATTTTCCATTTGGGGCCAAAATAAATGGTGATTCTCCATCAAGCATGGCCCTAACTGGTTAGACACATATAAATACTAGGTAATTAGCCAGTGTGTTTATATGCAACATGCAGATGTATGACCTAGATACATCTCTAAAAATTAATTTAACAGTGCTGCATGGGGCCTGACTAATACTCTAACAAGTCCCCCTCCCCACCCCCTGCTTTAATGACGAGCAGAAACCCTGAGGGCATTGCATTTGACGGAAGTGACAGCTCGGCTAGGGCTAGGAGCGAGTGTGCTGACTCAGAAATCAGAGGGGCGTTGTCAGCCAAATTAGAAACCTTCTACATTAGAAGGCATGTAGCTCGTCAGTGCTGCGGGCATACTCTCACCACCTCCCAGAGGAGGGGGGCACCTGCCTTAAGATTGATTTCTTCAAAGGAAAGTCAGTGTAGAACCTCGGATCTGCTTCACAAACTGTCCCAGGTCTTTCTCCTTCAATTGTCTGATGTGCTTTGAATTCCGCAGCAACTAAATGAAGGAGGGTTTTTTTTTTCTCCTTCTTTCTTTCTTTTATTACCCTCTTTTGCCTCAAGAAGATCTATCATGTTCCTGAAACCACCCGGGACATAGAGATCTTGGTCTATCCAGTATGCTTAGAGATAAAATCGTGGCTGTTTGTGTATTTCTAAGATATTGCATAATTAAGGCTGATATCAATGAGGGAATTCAAACACACAATCCAGCAAGAAAAATAGGTATTTATGTCTATTTGCCTGGGATTTTCTTTAAAGTACCTTAAGTTATAGTCAGGATTAATTAATCCTGTGGCTGACTGCTGTGAGGCAGGGGCAGAGGAAGCGTCCGTGGGGTTTAGAAAGTGGGCAGGAGATGTGAGGACTCAGACGGAAATAAACATACCGAAAAGGACAGGCATGAAATATCTAAAAGGGGGGCTTTTAGATACGTTTGGTAAAAGGGGAAAGGAGACTCGAATAGCTTACCAGTTCAGGGCCAGCAGCAGAATCGTAGGCGCTTTAGCTAGGCTTTGACCAGTTCAGGTACGCGTACGCTGGAAGGGACTTTTGAGGTTGTGACTCACGAAAGTGATTACGGGATTCTTGAGACTGTGTTGCAAACTCAGGGATGAGAACCATAGGCACACTTTCCACATAGTGACTCTGCATTAAGACGCATGGCAATAATAAGAGGCCATGAGTGGGGTTCGGAGGGTAATTTAAAGCTGCTCCTCACTCTGGACAATTGATGGCTCCTCAGTTGCCTCCTGGAAGTTGTGTCTGGACTCCAGTCCTCTGTGCCTTTTTCCTATTTTGTTGGGTCTTTCTGAGGATCCTGTTTGTTTGATATCAAACAAGTGAATCTCTTTGTGGGGTCCTGCCTTGCATTAGCGCTTATGCAGCTGCTCAGATTCTCAGCTCCCACAGTAAAGCAGGGTATTAGCAGGGGCGCTATAGGTTTGCAGCAGGTCAGAGCACATTCCACGTTGCTATGAGAAGCATTAAAATTATTTCCTAGAACTCTAGTGTATTGAGCTATAAATAATAGACAGCCTTGCAGTGGATTAAACCATAAGGAATTTCTGTTTCACTTAACAAGGAAATCTGGCAGGAAGAGCTCAGGGAAGGTGGGGTTGAGACTCAAAGGTGTTTCCCTCCTCCCCAGCCTCAGCAGAGGGGCTTTTGCCCTCACTGAATGGCTTCCTCAACGCAGGGCCTCACCTCCTCCCAGGACATTGTACAAGGCGGGAAGGGAGAGAGGGTGGCAACATAGCTTTCTCCTTTAGAATTCTCTTCTCTTCATCAGAAAGGAAAATCATCTTCAGAAGCCAAACTTGCCCTTCATCACATTTTCTCTTAGCTCTCATTGGCTAGGACTAAATCACATGCTTACCCTGGACCAATCCCTGGTAAGGGCAAGTGATTACCATAATTGGATTAGACCCTGTCTGCTCAAGGTGTGATCCAAGGAAAAAAGAATCATACCCTAGGCCTACTGAGCCTGAATCTGCATTTAACAAGAGCTTCAGGTGTTCAGGTGGACATGGAATTGTGAGACACACCAGCTTGAATGGTCCTTCCCCTGGGGCAGGATCCATTGCAATTTGGGAAAATCAGGATTATGCTAGTAAAACAGGTGGGACTGGCTTTGGATGACCCTCAGTGTCTGCCAAAATCTTCTCGTCCATCTGCACGTATAGTGGGATGATCACTTGTTTTGGTGACTATTTTTCTCCAAAATGTTCTGTGAAAGGAAGAGAGAGAGAGAGAGAGAGAGAGAGAGAGAGAGAGAGAGAGAGAGAGAGAGAAAGAAACAGACAATGCTGGCTGACAACATTACACGGTAACCCAGGGGACGGCTCGGGCTCGCATGCATGGCCCTGCCACTCTCTGCTTTGTCTGCTGGCCCTTGGGTCACGTGAGCATTTTCCCTGAGCACTGAGGCAAAGGCTCATGGGCTGTCCACACACTTCGATGGAAGGGATCACTTCCTGAGGAAGATCTAAGCTGAAAAGGTTCCCCCATGGAGGTAGGCTAAATAACGCCCCTCCCCCTCGCCCAGATACCCATGTTCTAATCCCTGAAACCTGGCCATACAGGACAGAGAGACTCTGCAGATATGATGCAGGGAAGGATTTTGAGAAGGGAAGTTGACCCTAGATTATCCAGCCAGGCCCTAAAAATAATCACAGATGCCTTATGGCAATAAAGCAGAGGGGGGTTTGACTTCAGAAGAAGAGACAACAATGTGACAACAGAAGCAAAGATCAGAGCGATGTGGCTACAAGCGGAGGGACAGATGCCTGTTTGCCCCCAGAGACCGGAGGAGGTGAGAACAGGCTCTCCCTGGAGGCTCCGCCCTGCCAAAGGCATGATGTCATCCCAATGAGACTCATTTTGAACGCTTGGCCTCCAAAGCTATAAAAACAAACAAACAACATTTCTGTTGCTGTAAGCCACCAGTCTGTGGTCATTTCTTCGGCCGCCCCAGGAAGCTAACACACCCATCTCAGCATTGCTAGCATGCTCGTCCCACAACTTTAAATCCAGCAGCGTTACCTTTTCATTATTTTCATGAAGCTTACAGATGGAATGTTAGATTAAAATATTTTTTACAAGACATTCAAACATTGTCAAAATGAGATCCTGTCTGGGTTACAATAATAATTAGACCCCAGGAAGCCTAGAGAGACAATTCCCCACCCATCGTGGTGGCAGGTCCTTGCTCACCATCATCATCTTGCCCCCCGCAGCAGGAGGGCCATGAGGGTAAAGGGAGGCGGGGAGGAAAGGGGAGCCTGAGATGAGCACCCCAGTCCACCCCCCGCACACATGCAGCTTGACTTGAATTCAGCAGCTCATGGGGTAGGAAACAAAAGCACAATTAGAAAACCAAGTTCACACACACTTTCCAGATTTCGTTCTATAGCGAGCCTGGTAAATTGCACTTCTCTCCACCCGCACCATTTGACAAGATGATGAAAGATGGAGAAAGGTCAGAAGCAGAAGCTCTGAGGAGACTAAACATGCCACCAAAATGAATAAAGGGTGGTCATTAGCAGCTGTGAAGGGACATGAACGGGATCTGAAAAAGACTGAGAGGGGATGGGAAAGTCTCTTGCAAAGTAGGGACAGTCAGCCGTCCAGGGGGCAGGGGCAGGGGGTGAGCAGGGGAGGCTGAGATTCCGCAGCCTGCAGGCCCGACCTCCAGCCCGGAGCGGGGGCCACTCCCATCGGTGGCGCGTTTGTGCTGAGGGAGGCTTTTAAAGGCGCTCTTCGGGCAGTGTGCATCTCGGGCCATTTGGATGGAGATGGATGAGGGTCTGAAGTGAGGCAGACTAATGTGAAGAATCATTGTTTTCACTGCTGGGAAGGAGGGGGAAGAAGCTGTCACAATCTTGCAAGCACAGCTTTTTCTCAGAAATGAGCTCGCAGCCCTGAAGTCTGCTCCGAAAGTCCATGCACTGCTAAATGGTGCTAATAACGCCGGGCCCTCCCTTGTCATTTATCCCACCGTGGGTGGGTCATGGCGCTCCAGAGACGTCTTCTCCACCACCAGTTCTGCCGGGCACTGCCTGGTCCCCTGCCCTGAATCCTGTGTTTGGAGTCAGGACAGGGGACGCTCTCCTTCATGGTTATGGGTGAGCCTTGTGCCATAAACTTTCACCAGTGGAGAAGGCTGATGTGTGAGTTTCGTTGGGTGGCTTCCTGTGTTTGTTTTGTGTTTTGGACTTTGTCATTGAAATTCCTTTGTTGACACCGTCTTGGCTGGTTGTTGGGGAAAGCAGACCTTGGCTTCCTGTCCCCAGAGAATGAAGGATCAAGTGAAACACAGAAAAATAAAATGCATTAATATTCAGTTCTAAATTTTGAGATTTCTCTGGTCCAAGGCCTAGCACTCCATCAGTTCGACAGAATATTTAGCCAATAGGCTCCTGCCCTCAGCCATTCTCAGCCATGGACAGGGCCCAGACAGACAGACACTGCACAGAAGACAGGATGAACCCATAGAGGAGAGTGCAGAAGCCTTTGGTACTCTCTTTAGAGTAAGACCACAGGGAGCTCATGCACACACATGCACTTTGGGTATCCTAAGGTCTTGGCTTTTGGCAGCAGCCTGTGGGGTGTACATATTGGTCATATGGGACCAATATGATCCCATATTGGCCCAAGGCCAATGGAGGATCATCTGCCTCAGCAGGTACCAATGGGGATAGATAGATGCCAATGGTCAGGGCAATACAGGGTGGTAGCCAACACCAGAGATGCCACCACGAATATAGGTAGTGGGGGGCAGGGAGCATCTTCCCCACTGACATGGAGATGCACCCCATCCTTCCCATTACCCTACCCCCAAGAGTGTAGACATGGCTGGAGGGTCTGAAATGACTGGAAACCCTAAGAGAGAACTTCGGGTAGCCTAGTTTTCTCAACTTGCCTAAAATTCTGCCACAGTTGGAATGGAAGCCTGGGAGAAAAATGGTATAAGTTAGAGGTGACTAGTTACCCTTTTACACATGTAACTTGTGAAGTATTATATGTAATATGCTTGGTTTATTCTGCCTGCCTTAAATTAAGAATTTTACCTTAAGCTCTAGATTTCAGCTCGCTGTCTGGAGAGAATTCAGTTACATATTTCATCTACTTTCACTTATTTCTTTATCCTTCCCAGCAGAGCTGATCTGAAGAGATGTTGATTCCCTCTGAATGGTCTCATTCACCCCGTGAACTCACTGAATGTGGTTCATATGTGCCTAAAAATATTTACAATACCCATAAATAGCCATCTAAAGGGGACAAACACTTATTAAGTACTAGTTATGATGTCATCATTCTAGGAATGTGATGAGTAATATCTTAGTCCATTCAATCCCCATCAGTCTCCTGCTATTATTCCCCACGTACAGAAGAGGACACAGGGCTTTGGCGGTCTACCCAAGGATGTGTGACTTGTACCGAACTGCCTTGTGAACTTGGAAGCCCACTGAATACAAGATCCATGGGAGACCTAGAATTAGAAAGTAGGAAATGCCAGCTTTGAACAGATTCCTCCCCCTGACCCCACCATTTTCCCTCTGCCTCAGTTGCCTCTTCCGAGAACACATCTGTGAAACTGCTCTGGCAAGGGTGGAGAGCGTCCGATAAAGGGACATGGAGGCACCAGGCCCAGAAGGGAGCAGGGACCATGGACCACCGTTCTCTCTGGAACAGGGAAGAGGGTACAGGTGGCTTCCTCCCTGGCACTGGCAGCGCCCTTGCAGTCCCAGATGGCATAGCATTCTGTAAGACTATGCTGACCCTGTGGCTATGCCCCACCTGGAGCATCTGGCCTGCGCCCCTGGAGCGTGGAAAGGCAGTGTGGCGCAGTGGCTAAACACGTGGGCTCTGGGGTCAGGTAGCCTGGGTCCATATCCTGGGTTGGCCTTGGGCAAGTCATTCCACCTTTCTGTGCTGCAGTTTCTTCATCTTCAAAGCAGCGATAATAGCAGTATCTACTTTGAGGCATTGTAGAGATGAATGAGTGCATGATGAACATAAGGTATTTGGGACTGTCCAGCGCATGGTTAGTGCTGTGAAGACATTGGCTATCGTTATTAAGTGGTCATGGGACCAGCAGGCAGGATTCACCAGCTCAGAAGCTGGGCAAGTTTCTCCAAAGAGCCAGTTCAGAGTCTAACACACGGACAGATTTCCTTGTTATTCGGTAATGTCTAGTGGTGTGAGGTCTCTTGAATAAAAATGGGACCTCTAATGCATCCTTGTTTTACACCTTTGGAAATTGGGACTGGCAAGACCTCGTTTGCCCAGGAGATAATTACTCACAGGCTTCAGTGAGCTGAGGCATTTTCTGGGCAATCAATCTGACTTCCAAGTTAATAGAATCAAGGTGGGTGATGGCACCGTCTCCTTGAACGAGAAAGGCAGGCGGCCCACGTGGTAGAGTTCCTGCTACGGGCCAGGCACTGCTCTCCCTCCCACTCACTTTCCTGACACCTTCGGCGGGGTATCCTTGGCCTTGCTTGTGCAAACAAGGAACTGGAAACCCCAGAGGAGTTGTCTTTCACTCCCAAAGGCCAAGGTCTAGTGGGTGAATCCGGATTCACACCCAGGTCTCCCTGATGGCGAAGCCTTGGGTCTTTTCCCAACTCCACTCTATTTATTCTTTGGGTTTTTGTTTTTTTTTTAAATTTTTCTTTACCCTCTTTTTCGGGGAAACTGCCCCCAGCCACTCTACACTCTACTGCATGCTCCTCCCTGGGCCTTCCCACCATTCTTTGCTCAGAACAATCCTTTGGGTCTGGTGGGTGGTGTTTGAGCCTCTCCTGTTAGCCAGGCTCTCCCTCTAAGAGCTGCTTCCTAAAAGGCTAATAAAATCCCTCGGAGTAGTATAGGCCAGTGGGCAAAATACTAGACCCCCTAGGGACTTTCCATTTGCCTCAACCCAAGAGACTACCTCTCCAGAGGCTAGGATTTAGTCTGGTAGATGGTGGTTGAGGAAATAACTGGATAGGAGACATACTCTGCAAACCAGTGAGTTCCAGGACACTGAAGGGTCTGAGTAAGCTGATGTCACATGGAGGGCAGTGCAAGTAGAGCCCAGTGAGCAAGGGGAAAGAGTAGGAGGGGCCACATCAAGTGGGCCTGAGCAGCCCTGGTGACGTGTTAGCTTCAGCTCTGAGTACGATGGGGTCTTTGAAAGATTTTGCACATAGCAATGATACGATCTGCCTCTCTCTCTCTCTCCTCTGTGTCAGTGGTATTTGGGGTACCCTCAGTCCTGTCAATCAAATCTTATCAAATAATTGGCCTCAAAAACTATCATTAAAAATGTCATATAGAGTACAAATACCAAAAACATATGGTGAACATAATTGTGCAGAAATTGTACTATTAGTACCAGTTTTCTTTACAACCCTGAACTACTCTAACTTAAAAAGTACCTGTTTCATACACACACGTCCACAGTAGTCAAAGTCTGCACCAAATATTCTCTGTTGCATATGAGCATCCACACAAGTTTTTATTATCTTCATTACTATTTTAAAAGCTTACCTCTTATAATTATCTTAAAGGTTTTACACGCTGTTGAAATATATATACATACAGAAATCATAAGCGTATATATAGCTTGATGAAACTTCTCAAAGTGCGCATGCCTCTGTTCCCAGAACCAGATGGAGAGCCGCATTTCGCCATCCCCAGAGGGGGCTTCGTCCTGTTGCCACTTTGACTTCCCCCAAGGGTGATTTCTTTCTTCACGTCTACCTCCGTAGACTTCTCTGGCCTACCTCTGAGCTTTGTCTGCGTGGAGGGTGAGGTACATTCTCTCGTACATCTGGCTTCTGTTCAACGCCACGTTTGTGAGATGTCGTGTCGTGCGACTGGTTGTGGGCAGTCCCTTCTCCTTGCTATGTCATTATGCACAGGGGCCATGATGTATTTATCCATTCCATTGTTAATGGGCTCTTTCGGGCCCTCAAACAAGGGGCTCTGAGCATCCTCATACATGTCCTCTGAGGAACCGCATTTAGAAGTGACATCGTAAGGATCACAGCTTTGGTTCTGACGTATATTTTAAAGGACCCACTCTGGCTTGCTGTGTTAAGTATTAGGCTCAAAGATGACAGGGGCAAGAATGGACGCAAAGAAACCAGCGAGAAGGCTCGGGGACAGTCTGGGAGATACGGGTCCTGCTGGGACCAGGACAGCAGCAATCATTTTGAAGGTTCCTCATGAGAAGCTATGGTCTTGCTGGTGGTCATAGCCCGGCAGTGGCTTGTCACTTTAGGAGAGGCACTATGTCAGCACAGCAGGGAAAACTATTTCATGCCATTGTCCTGATGGCCCTCTGGGCTTGAATGCCTGTGCACGTCCCACTCCCAGACATGGTGGCTACAGCAACTGCTATCACCACCACCTGGGCCAAGCAGGAAGGCTCCCCAGAAAGCTCGGGGTGGCCAGTGGTGGAACATAAAGCGAGATCAGAGAGTAGCTTTTTAAATGCTTTTCTTCCAAGAGAGTTTGACTGCCATTAAAATTCCCAAAGATCTGTTGGTAAGATTCTTTGCTTGCATCTCAAAGGAACTGACTTGCAACTTTGTCCATGTATAACTCTTTTCCCAAAAGATTTTTAAGCAACAAAAAATCCACAGTTGTCTAAAACACCTGACCCTTTATAAGACTCCAGTGATTTCCTCCAGCTCACTTCTTCCTTCACAGACAAATATTTTACTGTTCTGTCAACTTCCTCTTCTCGTTCCTCACGAGAATTTGTGTCTACAGGTGTCCAACGTGAAAAATTTGGAACAATCTCTCTCGAGCTCCCCTACCTCCACCCCCGGTCCCAGGCACTTGGGCACATTTGTCTCCACTTCTGAGTTTTATGAGAAAGGTTCCTCCCTCTTTGCTGACCATCATTTTCAGATAATTTTCCGAGTTTTTCTGAAATCACTAAGACCTTAGGACATCACGTTGTTTTGTCACTCTACCCCAACCATTTTCTTCCTTTTTTATGTTAGCAGAACTCTTTTTAGCCCATGCAAAGTTTCTCTTTCATATAACACAAGACCTCCTTTTCTTCCAAGTAAACAGGGTTACCTATATCTGCTTAACTCAATCAATAAGCAAATGGATTTTCACGTTTCCTTCAAATAAATAGCCTATACCATTTGACTGCCAACACAGTGACATCTTTGAACTAAACCTAATAGAGAAAGATTGGAATAACTGATTCCTGTGTGTGTGTTTTTTTTCTTTCTTGAGATAAGATGAAACTTGAGCCTTCAGACAGCCCTGTCATTGATTTTTAGTCTTTTATCCTCCAAGAAAGAAACCCCCTTGTCCCAGCTTTGGCAGAATAGCAAAGAGGTTTTACTTCTATGTATAGCCCTGCATGGGTTCTCTCTCCCCTTCCCTGGCTTCAGGGTGGCATGGTCCCTGGTGATGCGGGAGGCATAAAGAAACTGGCCTCGGAGCGGTCCTCATCCCTTGTAACCTGTTAGGACACAGGGGACTTGGG
This sequence comes from Anoura caudifer, assembly GCA_004027475.1. Lineage (NCBI taxonomy): Eukaryota > Metazoa > Chordata > Mammalia > Chiroptera > Phyllostomidae > Anoura > Anoura caudifer. Next base: position 172,052 of record PVKU01003094.1, read on the forward strand.
GGGCAGCAAGTTGTAGGATTGCTCACGGTTTCTGCTGAGAACAGGCTTAATAGAACAGCCTTAATAGAACAGGCTGTTGAAGAGCAGTGAAGTATGGAATTCAGTAGATTTAAACACATATATAATATGCAGCAAAGGATGGGGAAATATTCAATTATTAAAGACCAATGACATGAACATTGACTCATGAGCTCACTGCACACGCAGGGCAACTATTGGAAGAGGAGCCCTAGAGGTTATCCTGCAAATGGACCATTTATCCATGTCTGCTTCTGATAAACTGTCCCTTTTCCCCACATCCTCCCAGGATTCTGGCTCCTCCCTGGGACCCCTTTGCAAAAGAGCAGCTAATTATTCCACCTGACCCTGGAGCACCTCTGAATAATAGGCCAGCCAGGCAGCCTGCCTTCTCTGTTGCCTTCCCCAGCGTTCTCCCTTATTCCAATGACTGTTGAGCATCAACCAAGGAGCTGGGACTGTACCCAGGGTTGTAGAGAGGAGGATGTTGCAGTTTTAAGCTTTTTGTAATTCAATGGGGAAACTGCTTCTGTAGTGCAGGGTGAGATAGTGCTGTGAGAAGATAGTCAGAGCAAACACGCAAGCACTTGAGTGCCTCTACCCCCAGGCGCAGCTCTGAGTGGCAGACACACATTTCATCATTCCGTACCCACAGCAGTGTGGATGTGGAAGGCACTGCTGTCACACCCATTTTATAGATGTGGAAACTGAGGTGTTGGCTCTTGAGGAATTCCTCAAGGTTGCAGCCTTGTCTGCAGGGGTCCGGGGTCAGATGTGTCACCGGTACAGGGCCAGAGGGAGCGGGATGGTTTGGGGGGTACCTCGGCATGTCTCCAGCTGACTTTCCCAGGCACAGGGTAGAGCTAGGTCTGAAGGACAAGCTGGGTTCAATGTCATTTTTAATAAATTGTGAAGCATTTATTATTTTAATGAAAAAAAAAAGGGGAGGAGGAAAATCATTGCAAACCAAAGGAGCAACATGGCCCTAGATCTCAAGGCTGGTTAAGGCTGGTCAGATGCTGGTGACCCCATGGGGATGGTGACTGGAGCAGGGGTGGGACGGAGGGCTGTGGACAATGCCAGAATGAGGTGCTCCCATGTTCTGGTGTCTGCTGTTGTCACGGCATGAGCTCTCTCTCTTTTCAAATTGTTCTATTACAGTTGTCCCAATTTTCACCCATTGCTCTCCCCTGCTCCACCCACCTCCCGCTCCCACGGGCAATCCCTACCCTGTTGTCCATGTCTGCGGGTCATTTTTAACTTGTTCCTTGACTGGGCCCTCCCCCTTCTCTTCCCCTTTATCCCCCTCTTCCCTCCCCCATGGCCACTGTCAGCGTGTTCCTTGTTTCCCTGCCTCTGGTTCTGTTTTGCTCCCTTGTTTTGTTCATTAGGTTCCTCTTATAGGTGAGATCATAAGGTATTTGCCTTTCACTGCCAGACAGCATAACTTCTAATGGTGCCCTCTCTGCTTAGAAGTTTGGATGATAAATCTCATGGTCACGCAGAAGGAATCCAGGAAAGAATTGCTTTTCAAACTCTCGAACTTGAGTGGTCAAAGCACTTGCTGCAGTCAGAAGGAAGCTTGGGGCAGCCAATGGGAAAGGGGCAGGACTTGGGAGGTAGCCTCAGGAGTGGCCAATGGGGAGACAGACATCTGAAACAGAGGCATGCATGAAACAGTGAGAACAGGAGAGGGTAATAGGAACAGAGGCCAGGACACCGGGAAAGCCATCAGAAAAGCGTGAGCAGCCAGGAGCAGTGGCCAGGACAGGGAGTCATGGCATAGCTGAAGGCAGGCTGCAGGCCAGGGGCCGGGCACCAACAGCCCTGCCTTAGGAGAGAAGGGGCAGGAGATAGAGGTGGAGACCTGGACATAGTGGGGCATGTCCCACTATGTCCCTCAGGGCATTAAAGCTTCCTTCAGGGCTTTCAAAGGCTGGAGGGCCCTGCTTCGCTCTTGTTTATTGCACTCTGTTCCGGACATCCTTAAAAGGGAGACCCTTTTAATGTGTAAGTGACATCACGTCACCTTCTGACTCAAAACCCACTGACGCTCACCAGTGAATTTAAAATCTACAACGCTTGCTGGGATTTAAGGCCGCAGCTTTCATGTCCCTCCTCTTCCTCTCCAGCCAGCTGTTTCTGAACCCTGCCCGCAGCATCTGCCTTAGGCCTCTGTGCTGTGTCTCTCCCTCAGCCTGAACAGTCTCCCCTGGAGGTTCACATGCCCACTTCCCCCACTGCACCTCCGCTCAGAGGTCACTTCTCATGCCTTCCCCGGTCACCCCCCTAAAATGCACCCCCATCCCTCTCTTCCCTTCTCTGTCATTTTCCTTCATAGTAGTTATAACCTCCCATATTTTTGTTATTAATCTGCATATGAAATTCACTCCCCTGTACACTCTCTGAGCGTTGACAAAAACGTATGGTGCCACAATGACCGTCACCATCAAGATACAGAAGAGTTTCTGTGCCCTTCTGTGACCCGGAGTTACTCACGCCCTCCCTGCCTCTTGCTTAGCAAACACTGATCTGCTGTCCGTCCTTATAGTGTCGCCTTTTCCAGCACATCTGGTAGGTGGGATCGTAGCAGTCGGCGCTCTGAGCCTGTCTTCTCCCATCCAGCGGAAGGCATCTGGGTCTCGTTCCTGGTGCTGGGTGGCACAGCCCACTCCTGTTGGTTGCTGCACGGCACTGCCCTGCGTGGGGAGACCACGGCTTTCTTGCCCACTCCCTGTCAAGATTGTTTGGGTTGTTTTTAGTTTGCAGTGAATGTGATTGATCAAAGCTTCTATAATCACTCGTGATCAAATTTTTGCATACTCACAAGTTATTATTTTGGGGGGTGAATACCTAGCAGTGGGGCTGCTGAGTCATATTGTAAGTACATGTTTAACTTCACAAGACTCTGCCAAACACTTTCCCAGAGAGGTCCTACTGCTTTCCATTTCTACAGTACGAGAGAGTGGCAATTCTTCCACACCTTCGCCAGCACTTGGTGGTGTCAGTTTTTTGGTTTGTTTCTGTTTTTTGTTAGTCATTCCACATGATGTGTAGTGGACAGTGGTACCTTATCGTGGCCGCTTCATTACACAGTGATTTGTGAGAGACTAAATATACAAATTCGCAGTGGCCAGACCGTATATGAGAGTCAGACTCTGACTCACCACCTCTGCAGCAGCTGGCCCAGAAGGGTCCAGGCTTGGTCAGTGAGTGCCAGCTCCCTCTGGTCTCCAACTCAGGACCAACCAGGAAAAGGCCAATACGTCCCCCTAACCAATGACATAGGACACCTACTTCTAGTTGCCCCTCCTCCAGCTTCCCCAGGCCAATGCCTCCAGTCAGGCCACACCCAGAGCTTTTCCTCTGACCCCTGCAAAGCTTTCCAGTTCTCCTGCCCTCCTTTGACTCTGCCAGACACAGGTGATGGTGACTGACTCCCTGCTCTAGCAAACGCTGAACACACAGCCTCCGCTGGTCCTCCTTTGGGCGGTCTTTGTCTCCCATCAGGACAGTGTCTCTGTGCTCCTTGGGTCCCCAGTCCTGGAGCAGGGCTTGTTGACTGAATATAGGAAACTCCAGTCCTCCCTTGGAGCCCTTGATTCATTTCAGTTATCAGGGGCATGTCTGACAGTGGGGCCTAGGGGTCTGGCAGGTCCCCTGACTTCTGCTGGAAAAGGGGGCCCAGCACTGTCCCCGCTCTAAACTAGCCCTTGCCCTTCATCTCCTAGTTAACAGCTTCCCTGCCCCATCTGAGCTCCCTCCCTTCACTTGCAGGGTTTGGGCAAGCTGCCGGGGGCAGGGGGTGCAAGGTGAGTCCTTCCAATTGTTTCTGAGGATCCTGTCTACCATGGGAGAACATAGGGCCAGGAAGAAAGCCTACAGAAGGCTCTTTTGGAAGCAGCCAGAATGTTCTCTACTTTTGGCAATGGCCTTGTGAGAAGGGAGGCATGTGAGGCTAAGCATCACGCTCCCCCATACTGTGCCAATTTGGAAATGCTCCCTGGGAAAAGGATTTATAAACCTAAGTCTGAAGTGCTCTTGAGTACTTGGAGCTCAAGGGCTTTCAAAAGGCCCTTCTGGAAGTCAGTGCTCAGAAATTGGACCTGCAAAAGCAAAAAAGCAGGCTAATGTCCTAGCCCTGGGTGGGGTGGGGCTCAGCCCTGGTCTTTGTGGGGTCCAAGTCTCAGGAAGGCTGATGGGGGATGGGGATTAGTGCTATGGGGGGGACCGAGAGCCCTGTAGGGGCCCACACTAAGTCCAACAATAAAAATAAACAACACAGTAGAACTTTCAATGTCTGCATCTCTATGTCCAAGGGTAGCATTTTCTGTCACTATGTGTAAGATTTATTTTCTTAAAAAGTGTTTGATCGTTGCTTAATCAGCAGTTGCTTAGCATACCTCTCCTTCGCTATTAAGGATTAAGGATTTAGTATTTTGTAAGCTGAGATTCAAAAATGCCCTTCAACAGGGCTCTGATCCTTTTGTAACATGACCCATTTCACATCTATTTGTGGGATGCCCCTACTGGGTGTAATGTTAAGGATGGGGTAAGTAGGTGTCACAGGCCCCACCCCCACCCTGAGGACTGTCGCTGTAAGAGGACTCAGCTCAGGGGGGCCTGAGCATTTTCAGGACTTTGTCGGTGCTCTGTGGAATGGGCTGTGGATTTGGGCTCTCAACCTCTGGGCGAGGTAACAAATCTTCACATTCCCTACATCAGGACAACCCACAGGGTTTGGACTCTGTAGCTTGGGTAGCACTAAGCAAATAGCATTTATTATTCTTACTACACACACCGACAGTTATTCCAGACACGCAAAGAAAGGTTGAAGTTGGAAAACCATTGGGCAGAATTGCAATGATTGAAGCAACTACATCTATCGCCTAAGACTTTGGGTTGTGTTACGGGAGAGAGAGATTTGTACAAGGCTTGTTCCATTTCTATTCTGTTCATTATTATTTGGTAACTCTATATGTAAGACACACTCCAGGGTTCTGTGTGGCAACATAAAGTTGGTTGAGTTATGGATGATGAATGAATGCATGGGTAGATGGATGGATGCATGGGTGGACTGATGGTCGGATGGGTGGATGAATGGGTGGACGTTAAATTCCTGGAATATGCAGGCGTTGGGTCAGGGACCTTCACATTTTCTCTTTTCATCTGCCTTGCAAAGATATCCCAAGAAGCATCTTTTTTAAAATATATTTTTCCATTACCATGTATCTCCCTTATCCCCTTCTCCCCCCAGCAATTACCACATTTTTGTCCATGCCCGTGAGTCCTTTTTTCTTTCTGCTCTATCCCTCCACCCCCTAACTCCCACCCCCACCCAGAGCAATCAGCCTGATCTCTATGAGTCTGTCTCTATTTTGCTTGTTAATTCAGTTTGTTCATTAGATTCCACATATGAATGAAATCATATGGTATTTGTCTTTCTCTGACTGGCTTATTTCACTTAGCATAATGTTCTCCAGGTCCATCGATGCTGTCACAAAGTGTAAAACTTTCTTCTTTTTTATAGCCAAGTAGCATTCCATTGTGTAAATGTCCCATAGTTGTTTTTTCCACTCATCTATTGATGGGCACTTGGGCTGCTTCCGTATCTTGGCAATTGTAAATAACACTGCAATGAACATAGGGGTGCCTATGTTCTTTTGAGTTAGTGTTTCAGGTTTCTTTGGATAAATTCCCAGTAGTAGAATTGCTGGGTCATAAGACACATTCATCTTTAACTTTCTGAGGAAATTCCATACTGCTTTCCACAGTGGCTGCACCAGTCTGCATTCCCACCAACAGTGCACCAGGGTTCCCCTTTCTCCACATCCACGCCAGCTCTTGTTTGATTTGTTGATAACTAGCCATTCTGTCAGGCGTGAGATGATATCACAGCACGGTTTTAATTTGCATCTCTCTCATGATCAGTGACATCAAGCATCTTTTCATATGTCTGTCAGCCATCTGCACATCCTCCTTGGAGAAGTGTCAGTAGCAAAGATGGAGTCCGACCCCAGCTGAGAGGGCTCTCAGGACAGGAAGCTCCTGGATGTGGGTAGGACTAGAGACGTTCTTGCAGGTCCCCTTGCTGTCTGGCCCCCCTCGCCCTGCTAGCAGCCCTTGCCCAGCTGGACTGCTGTGCTCCAAGGAGCAGCAGGAAGGAGCGGTCTGCAGTCAGTGAAGGAGTCCCACACCATCTTTCCCGGCACCTGAGTTTTTTCCCCTGGAGCCTGCACATGATATTCTCAGACCTGACACCGTCCATCTCCTGCATTGGTAATGACCGGCCTCCCGGGCCCTCACCTGCTGCTCTGCCAGTTTCCCTGATGCAGCACTTTTTCCTCAGTGCGTTATTTTCCCCCAGATTTTCAAATTCCCCATGGACAATAATCAGACAGCAAGCTCCGCACACTTGGCAAGTTTTGAGTTTTAATAAAAAATCATGTTTACTCCTGAGAAGACTTTTTTCTTTGCCCATGAATTCCCCTCACAAATGCAGTTTTTACTCAACCCAGGCTTTTCCTTGACTTGTTTTCTTAAAGCCGACTCCGACTCTGTCCCCACATTCTTCCTGCTCTCATGAGCCGAGAGCCTGCACGGTGGCTCTGGTGTTGACAGTCCCCAGTCCTGGGGGAGGCTTGTGTTTTCCCCTGTCTGGCTCTCAGTCCCAGTGTGTCCGCAGTGATTTAGCACGTTGCAGGTAAATGGGAAAAGAAAGAAGCAATGACCCCCAATGCGCGAAGGCTGCCCGGGCTCCGTGCGTGAACACTCTGATGTCGTGACCAATGAAACAACAGCACCGTGTGTTAGACTCAATCGCTGTGGGGACAGTGGGCCATCTGAAGTGTATGTGGCCCCCAGCTCTGTATGGGGATCACCTCGGCAGGCACCCGGTCCCTGTTGCTAAGACACAAATGCAGGAAAAATCACAGAGGAGCCGTAGCCCCTGCAGCTCAGCCCTTCCCCCATCCAAGTCCTGGCAAGCAGCTAAGCGCGCCTTCCCGCTTGGCCCCCTCCCTGTCTCACTTCCCAGCACTGGGGGTGACTGTCAGGGAGGTGGTGGGAAAAGGCGATGATTAAGAGGTGCAGACCTCGGACCGCCTGCCTGTGGGTGAGGATTCAGGAGGTGCAGGCACCGTGACATCTCGGGGAGGCCACGGATGTCACGTCCAGGAAGGCCCATAATCCTGCTGTCTTTATGGTGAGCTCACATAAGAAATGGAAGACAGAAACACTTCGGCATGAGAGGCGCTGGCCTAGATGGGTTGGGAGCCCCGGTAGCTTTGGAGTCTGACCCTGGGTCAGATTTCAGTTCTGTTCTCACTGTTCTGTGACCACAGGGACGTTTCTTAACCTGCCTGAGCCTTGGTTTCCACCTGTGCACAAAGGAGAGCGGGCCTGCCGCTCAGGCTCCCTCCAAGGGCGACAGGAAATAATGCAACGGGGTGGTGAGTAGAGGCTGGTGTGCAGCCGCTCCGCATGGGCTGCCTGCTGCTGGTTCCATTACCATTGTCCATGCAGGGCAGGGCGGTCGTCAGCTACTCTGTACAGGAGAGAGAGCATCCCAGAGCCCCAGACTGGGCTGAGATGGCTCTGTCCTTGGACACATGATCTCTCTAGGCCTCCGTGTCCTGTTCTAAAATGGGGGTGCTGTGGCGCTTACATCACAGGACTGAGGCAAAGGAAAGATGGGGGAACGCTGTGTGTTTGCCCACTGTGGTTCCCACACACAGCGAAGGCTTCCTCAGTGATAGCTCTCAGGGTGCTTCTGTTTTGTTTTGTTTTTTTTGTTTTGTTTTGTTTTGAAAGAGACATCAATTTGTTGTTCCACTTACTTATGAACTCAATGATTGATTCTTATATGTGCCCTTCCCAGGGATCGAACCTTCAACCTGGACATATAGGGATGATTCTCTAATCATCTGAGCTTCCCAGTGAGGGCCTCAGGGTGGTTCATTGATCACCATTGCGGGGTCCAAGTTGTGAAGCACTCTTAGCCCTCTGCAAAGGTGCATGGCATGAACACTGACGACCCTCTGAGCACACAGCACACAGAGAAGGGACTCTCCTTGAGTTGGGTGGGGGGTGTGGGAACTTCGAGAGGGACCTAAAGAGCTGCCCCCTCCTAAACGCCCAGTTTTCAAAGGCCCACTGTAGGCCTTAGTCGGCCCTAGAGTCAGGACAGGTGCAGAGATCATGGCAGTTATACATTTGGACTGAATGTGAGAATGAAGTTTTTAAAATTAAATTTCATTTTTTGGAGGAGGTGATAATATATTTGCACCATTCAAAAATCAAAAGGAAAACTTATGTCCACACAAAAACCTGCACACAGATGTATACAGCAGCCTTATTCATAATTGCCAAAATTCAGAAGCAAGGAAGGTATGCTTGAGTGGGTGAGCGGACCGACCAACTGGTTCACCCAGGCAATGGAATATCGTTCAGCCTGAAAAAAGAAACAAGCTCTCAAGCCACGAAAAGACATGGAGGAAATTTAAATGCCCATCATTAAGTGAAAGGAGCAAATCCAAAAGGCTGCCTACTGTGTGACCCCAACTATATGACATTCTGGGGAAGGTAAAACTACGGCAACAATAAAAGGATCGATCCGTGGTTGCCAGGGACTTGGCGTGGGGAGGGGTAAATAGGCAGCGCACGGAGACTTTTTGGGGCAGTGAAACTACTCTGTGTGATACTATGATGGGGGTACCTGTCATGATACATCTGTCCAGACCACCAAGAGTGGACCCTAATGTAAACCAGGTGCTCTGGGTGAGTATGGTGTGTCAGTGTGGTTCCATCTGTAACAGTGTACCACCCTGGTGGGGGACACCAATGGGGGAGGCCACATGTTTGAGGGGGCAGCAGGGGGTATCAGGAAACCTCTATACCATTGATTTTCAACTGCTGTGCCACAAGAATTTTTAAAACATGCAGTACCTGACTATTTAGTCAGGGGCGGTAACCACTTTTCCCTTAGATTGTCAAATAAAAATATGACAACAGCCAACACAATAGCCCTCCGGTGTGAATGAATTAAAATTATACCTATTTTCTTGTCAGATCAGCAAAAAATTTGTTTCTTAGTGTGCCGTAGGATTTTACTAATTAGTTTATGTGTGTCATGAGATGAAAAAGGTTGAAAATCACTAGCCTATACCTTCCTCTCACTTTTGCTGCGAATCTAAAACTGTTCCCACAAACAAAGTCTTTTTTAAAACATCAACAGGATGTGAGAAGGGAAGCACAGGCAAATCTGCTCACACCCATTCTTGTCTGTCACTCCTCACCTGACACTCCCACACTCCCTTTTACTGTTTTATTGAAAATCCTTACGGTTTTCTTCATGCAAACACAATCAAATGCAAACACACATATTTTCCTCCTTGTTTACACAAAAGGCATCACGCTTTATATACCATTTTACACATTAGGTAGTTTGTTTTTTCTTCTTAAAACATATGCTGGAGCTGTCCCCACGGTGGCACAGGGCCTTGCGCCTTGCTAGCCTACACTCAAATCCAGCCTTGAATGTGCCGCGGCTTACTTTTCCGCTGTTGGTAGACTCCTTAGCTGTTTCCAGTCTTTCGTAACTACGAACACTGCTTCCTTAACTAACCTTGAGGTATTTATGGGAGTTTGTACAAGTATGAGGGTAGGGGGGTTATAGACCCAGAAGTGGGGGTGCTGAATCATAGGTTAAACAGACCGGTAATTTTGATAGATTTTGTCAGATCACCCCGCACCATGATCCCACTATTTTGCACTCCCATCAAAAATGCCGAGAATGCCATTTGGCTTTGGGTTCTCCAACTATTACAGGGCTTCGGACTCTTGCTGGTCTATCAGGTAAGACATGGTATCAGTAGCATGATTTTAATTTCTGTCTCTTTGATGGGTGAGGCTGAGCATCTGGTTACTGATGTACAGGTCATTTGTACTTCTTTTCCTGGGCACTGTGGGTCATGCATTTTGTCCATTTGCTAGTTGAGTGGTTTATCTTCTTCTTGATTTCCAGAAGTTTTTCCATGAAGAAGACTAGCCCTTTCTTATCAGAGCAGGAGGGACAACAGCCTCCCATCACCAAAGGTGTTAGCAGGGATGTGGTTGGGCCTGGGGACTGGGAGGACAGGTGTAGTTACTGGTGACAACTTCGCTATTACCCATGGGTCAAGGCCAGCTCAGATCTTCCCTCTCCCAAGAAGCTTTCCCAGATCTTCCCAGTTGGATGATCGCTGACTACTGATCCCCAGGGTGCAGCTCTGTGGGTGTCACAGTCTGCCTTGTGTTGGTGAGTGACCAGAAGGGGCAGGAGAAAGTGCCAGTAGGCGAGCTGGAAGCGATGGAATCTGCATCCCAGGGTGGTACTGCAGGAGTTTACCTTGGTGCTGCCCCTTCTCCAAGCTGGGCCTGTTGTCACACCTGGACAATGGAAGAATTGGACTACATTTTTGTCTGGCAGAGTCACCTGGGGAACTTTTTCACATCACACGTGCCTAGTCCAGACCTCAGATCTGATTGGCTCCAAGCGGTGGCCTGTGTATATTTTTTAAATCCTCATGCAAGGACATGTTTTTCATTGTTTTTAGAGAAAGAAGGAGGAAAAGGAAGAGGGAAACATCCATGCAAAAGGAAGCATCGATTGGTAGCTTCCTGTATGCACCCAGACCCGGGATCCAACCCGCAACCTAGGTATGTGCCCTGACCGGGAATCAAACCCACAGCCTTTCAGTCACCAAAATGGGACAATGCTCCAACCAACCGAGCCACACCAGCAAGGGTGTGGCCTGTGTATTTTCATGTGTCCCTCGGTTGAGACCAATTGGTAAAAACGATGGCCGTCAGGATCCAGAAACTCAGTCAGCGTGTGCCTTCTGGCCAACACTAAATCCGTGGGAGCTTGTGTTTTCCCGGGGGGAGCACATCCTCATCAACACATAGTAGGCACTCAGGAAACATTGGTGGAATCAAATAATGAAGCTGTCTCCTTCCTACGCCTCTTTTTGTTATTTCTGCTGCTTATGAAAATGCATTGGTGGGAACGAATAATTTTGTAACCTCTAAACTGTGCAGATTTGATCCATTTATAACACAAAGTTAATGTAGCCCAAGTTAATCACCCCAAAGCCATTGGCCATTTGGAATCTCTCTCCAATGGGCTGAGAGGTCATGCATTTACATGTGGGATCTATGAATAATTGTTCCCTCTTCCACGCTGAGCTTGTGTTTTCTTTCTGAAAAAAAATTCATGATTTTTTTCCCTCTACCTGATTGGAGGCTACTGTTCTAACTTGGAGCCTTCTCAGCTGTTGCTTTAGTAACTCTGGCTTCTTTGACCTTTCATCTCTGCGTTCCTACTCGCACACCTTGACTTGGTAGAAAAATCCAGAGTGTGCGTCCAGCAAATGGCCTCCAGGGGACCTGGCTCGTGAGCCTGCTGCCTGCATTTTCCAGTGCCATCGTGTTGTGAATGCTCCTAAACAAACAGCCGCTCTGGTTGTTAGGGAAGTTGTGGGTGCAAGGCAGGGGCCTCAGCCCAAATATGGGGCATGTCCAGTAGGCTATCCACTGGGGCTTGGAGCCTATGGCCCTTCAAGTGTAATCAGTGCTGTGGCAGTTAATGCATTTGTTTTAGGCTTAACTGGCCTGAGGCTGGTGCATGGACCCCAGCCTTGTCTCATAATGCTCCAAAAAGCATGCACGTGGCATAGCGCTTGGAGAAGGGATGAGCTGAGGCTTGGTGTGCAGCGTTTGCCACGTGAGAGGCATAGACCACCTGCCTACCACTCCCCTCACCTGTGGTTTGCTGAGCCCTATAGCAGGCAGCATACCTGCAGTGACGAAAGGCACTTTTCAGTTTAGTTCCCAGCTCCACCAGGAGCTTTGCCGTGACATTCCTCTCTCATAAATCACCCCTAGGAATAAAGCGTGTGTACACAAGTGTTTCTTCCCCATCAGCCCCTCCTTTACTGCTTTGTAGTAAAAGGAACAACAGTGGTTCCTTTTGCCCCATTAGAGGGCGCAGCGGGCACTGATGGGAAATCGGACGATGGGCCCTGGCCCTGCCCCAATGTACTGCATGGCCTTGATGTTGACACTTAATCTCTCCCAGCCTCAGCTTACCCCTGGGGAAATGGGAATAGTAATACCTACCCTTCCTCGTTCTCTGGCAATTATAAAAATTGAGTGAAAGCAATCTCTGAGACTCGCAGCATCTTCCAAATGAGTAGTGTTATTAATTTCATTCCTTGAACTGGGTCGGGTTTTTTTTCCCCCTTTGGATCTTGTCTGGTGGACAATTTTTCATCCGCCACAGAGAGTGTCTTCAGAGCTGGTGTCTGTGGCAGCAGAAGTACAGTTCACCTTCGTCATCTGTCACCATTTGTCACATTTCCTAAAGAAGATCTCCATAGATCATGCACCAATTTGTTGGGGGCAGTTATCCATCAAGGTGGAACCGGGGTTGTTCATCTTTAGACCTGGCAGCTGCCGCCGACGCAAAGCTGACGCTTCCCTGTAGGAGGAAGAAATGACAGGAACACCTCCTCTGAGGAGAAGCCACATGCCCTGTGACTCGTGATGTGTGCGTTCAGGGGGGAAACTGCACGGAGAGCAGGTGTGTTCGAGATGACAGTCCCGAGCCCCTTCCCCTGTTCCATGTACCTTTTGCCTAATACCCGAGAAGGAATGAAAGGTTTCAGGAGACTGGCCTTATTTCCAAGTGCCTTCAATGCAGACACCCCATTATTATTCTGATCACAGAGTTCGTGGAAAGCTCAGGTGAGGCTTTTGTGACCACGCTGCGGAATTAGATGTCATCTCTGCCACTGCACTGGCTGGTAGATCGTGTGCTCTGCTTCGGGAGTGCAATGGTGAATGAGCCAGACAGAGCTTGTCCCAGAGACCTGGTGGTCCAGTGAGGGGACAAGATGACAAGTAACAAGCAGTCACGGCATAATGTGACACAGAGACGCAGCGTGGCTGGAGGAAGAGACAACCAGTTTCGATGTGGAGACTCAGAGAAGCTAAGGAAATGTTAATCAGGGCTGGGTAGGAGGGCACGGGGGAGGTGCGGTGGTGGAGGAGGTTCGAGACACAGGGAGAGCAGGTGTGAGCCCTAGAGTGTGGAGGAGAGGTGTGCTGAATTACCACGTGCTGTATGACCGAGTGCTGCATTCCCGCGTGCCTCCCAAGCCTGGTTCCAGGCCAACACCATGGCATCACCTGGGAACTCGTTAGAAATGCAAATCCTTGGGCCCCACTGCAGGCCTGCAGAATCAGAAGCTGGGGGTGGGGGGCAGGATTCTGTATTGTAACCAGCACGCAGGTGACCCTGATGCTCATCCAATCTGAGAGGCACTGAATAGGGGAATGGAAAGTACTTAGCCTGTAGCTCAGCCCAGTTGAGCACCTTTCTTTCTAGAAGAGACATTACCACCACCTTTGCCACCGTGGTGGGGCCCTGCCCACGCACCCTGCACTCCCATAGTGTGTCAGGACGATGCCCCTCCCTGCCAAGGTTGACCATGGTTTTATTCTCAGGTCCCGGAGGGGCCAGTACTCAACCTGTAACCTCCACACTCCTGCCACCCCGAAGACCACAGAGAGAAATAGGTCAACTACAATCAGATTTTATCACCCTCCTTTCATTCATTGAAAGAAGGAAAAAAAAAAGTCATTAAGGATATAAAACACTTCAACAAGAATATAACCCAACTAGTCAACATCATAAAACTGGAAGATAAACAGGTGTGGCCCCTCCTACCTCGTGACTGCCGTGTGCACGTGTGCACGTGCCATTCCCTTGCCTACAAAAAGGAAGCTCAGCACCACTCGAATTACTCCCTTGTTCATTCTTTCTCTTACACCTGAGAGCCTACCACAGGCTCTGCCCATCGCATTAGCTAATGGGGCGGGGGCTGTGTGCCTGAGGAAGGGGGAAGGGGGTGTCTGGCTCCCAGTAGAAGAGGAGAGAGCAGCTACCTTGCGAGATAGGCAGGACGAAATGCGTGAGAACTCCCAGGCCATGGGGTCCTGTTTGTGGTTAAGATTTCAGTTGTACCTGAGAAATGGAGAGATGCCGAAAGTCAAGAAGTGAAAAAAGGGCTTTTCAGAGACAAGGGCAGCAGTGTGGAGCTGGGGCAGCACGCGGCAGTTCAGGGAGAGACTCCGCTGCTGACCCAGGGCTACTGTGGCGAAGTGCCCTGACTGACCATCAGCCTGGAGCACTAGCCTTGCTGTGCCGGAGGCTGCAAGTGCAAAACCAAGGCGGCAGCTGGGCCCTCCTCCATCGGAAGGGTCGCAGGGAGCACGCTCCCTGGCCCACTCCAGCTTCTGGTGGCTGCTAGCCTGCCAGAGTGTTCCTTAGCTGGTGGCAGTACAGTTTCCATTTCTGCCTCTGTCGTCAAGTGCCTGCTGTCCCTCCGTATGCGTCTGAGTCTCCCCATAGCCTTCTTGGAATGGGGTCCCCTCTAACCCAGGATGACCTCATCTTAAGTTACATCTACAGCGCCCCTGTCTCCACATAAGGTCACATTCTGAAGTTCTGGGAAGAAACACTTCTGGAGGGGACACTAACCCAGCCCAGGCCCTGTAAAGGAGGCAGCAAGAAAATGGGAATAGAAGCAAGTGTTTTACTTCAGTGCTAGATCACACAGACTTACGCACAAAGTCTTAGACTTATCTGGAAGGCAGTAGGTTGCCTTTTCGTGTTTGTGAACAGGGGACAGAGGGGTCAGATGAGTACCTGTAAAAACTATATGGTATCCACGTAGCACATCAGTTGAGAGGGAAGGGACTGCATAAAGTCCCTCTAATCTGGGGCTATTGTAATGATCCCCCTTGTATGAAAGGTGGCAGAGCCCACAGGGAGCGAAGGGAGCATGATAAAACTATGGAGGAAGAGCACTGGGTAGATGTGGTGTAGGGTAAAGGAAAAGAAGAATTTAAAGGGGACCTGAGGCTTCCAGCCTGGGAAGGAGGAAGTACAGAACCTTACAGAAAGAATAACGATGGCATTAGCCAATGGGGATGAAGGATGGAAGGAGCAGCTGGTCGTTTTAGGGGCTGAGGTTGAAAAACGGAATCCCACCTGAGTCAGGTGGGATAGCCCGATAGAGAAGCTATTTCAGGAAGGTTAGGGGACATGAGTTCTCCTGACTTGCCAGGCCCTGGCTCTTCCCATGGCACCAACATGGGATTCCTATTAAGCGGCTGGAGCTCAGGAGAGGGACTGAGACAGAAAATGCAGGTCTGGGAATCGATTCTGCACCAGGGAGATCTCGGTTCACTAGGGTGGGGACCAGGATGCCTCTGCTGAATGGAGAAAGGAGACCACTTCTTTCTGAGGCTTTCCTCTTTCCCCTGGTTTTGTTGGCTTGGATGGGGCTGCAAACCCCAAAGCGAGGGAACTGGACTTGGCCTTGGCTGTCTTGGACTAGTCATCCAGGGCGGGGCAGGGGAGGGGATAAATATCCTGAGGGCAGTCACCCACCCAGGGAGTCCTAAGTGCTGATGGGGGATGGTCTCTGGGTCACTAACAGAAGGCACAGACTTCCCTGCTCTGATTTAAACGCAGAAAAATTTTCATGCATCTGGTTTTGAGGAAGGCTGTCTTAGAGGCAGTAATAGAAGAATCTTGAGAAAAAAGACTGAGCAGAAATCATCAGAGGTAGGAGGAGAGAGGTGCCCAAGGCATCAGACATGGCAGGCCCTGAGTTTTCAGGAGGTGAACACTTTCCCTGGATGATTTTTGACCTTCATCCAAAAGGTGGTTGGCTTGTGTTAGTCTCAGGCAACGAACATCCATGTTTTGAAAAACCCTCTTCTGCTTCCCAGCCTCCACCCCTCACCTGTGCCTCATCTGCTCTTTCATGGACTCCGAGGTTCCACTCAGTGCGCTGTCAGGATGCAGAGCAGCTGCTGCGGGGACCAGGGCAACAGTGGGCGACCGGTGACCATGTACGCGTGCACTCCCCATCACAGATGTCATTCTTCTGCAGAAAAGGAGAGCGGACATTTCCAACAAAGCTTATGGCCAAGGCCGTGTTATTCCCCCATCCACACAACGCCTCATTCACGGAGCTCAGCAAGTTCACAGATGGAGCCCCTGTAAGGAAAATGGTGCCTCCTAAAAACCACTGTGGCGCCCACATTAATTGCTAAAGGGGTTTGTGGTGGGCAGAGAGGCCCCGTCCAGCTTCTCTCAGCCACAGACACATGCCGGGGAGGCAAGTGCTCCCTGGAGCGGGCATGTGGCGTAAAGTCCTCGGGCCTCAGGGGCCTCCTCTCTTGCTCACTGACCCTGGTGGCCCAGCTGCAGTGCACGGGCTCATTTGTTTGCTCCCCAGCCGCCTTGTTTCAGAAAGTCGAGGGAGTTCTTGATGGGAAAATGGACTTTGTGCACGCACTTCTAATAGCTGTGGTGTCCGCTGCCTGCAAGATACACAAACTGCATTGTTGCCAGCTGGGGCTTTCTCCCGATGAGAGAGAGATTGATTACAGGAGGCGAGCAAAGACTCCCATTCATGAATTTGGGACCGTGCAGTGGCGAAGACAGAGACAAATTAGGAGTGCTTACTCCCGGGCCGCCCGTCCAGGAGAACTCCAACGGCTGGGCTTTAAATGCCGGGCCTGCCGTCCTCCAAAGTTCCTTTCTCCATGGCAGGAAGAGCTTTCTAAGGAGGGTATGGGGGATACAGAACAATGATGTCTGCTGTCTGCATTTCAAAGTCAAGGCTGACGCTGGCTTGGGGGTTCAGTGAGAAGTTTGAATAACTATCTCAGGGAAGTCACTTTTAATCAGAGCTCTTGGAGGCTGGCTCATCAGTCAAAGCAGCCGCTGTTACACACAGCTTTCCTGCGTTAGGTAGGAAAGTGTAGCCAGGAGAGCCCAATCCTGCTGAGTTCTTTGCAGCCCAGTGAGCTCCTGCCAGTGAGTGGGAGCCAGGTGATCTTGAAAAGAAGTGATGAGGCTAATTCAAAAAGCTGCACTGACCGCATCAAAGGTAGGACATCGGGACAGTGGTGTGGTGGTGCCTTGCCGAGAGAAGTGACTTCCCTGCTGGGTGGGTGTACTGACAAAGTCCTACCCCTTTCTCTAAGGCATGGCATTCTGAAACTTGCTGGGAATCTAAGGTTCTGTCCTCTCCAACTTCCCCTGTTGCTTCTTCCCCCGGACTAGGACTTAGGTCCTATGAGCCACGGGAGCCAAGTTCAGCCCTCTGAGGGATGGGGGAGGGGTGTATGGGAAAGGGGAAACGGGGCTGGGTTTTAATAGAGTGTCTCCCCATTAAATCTTAAGCTCTGCATCTGAATCATCTGCCAGTGTTGCCCCAGCACTCAGAACACAGACCAGCCCGTAGCTATTGTTGCACGAATGTTCTTGCGTCTCTCCTGAAGCCGTTCTGTAGCATAGCGGTTCTTTAACCTGAGTGCTCAGCCATGGGCCTTCCTTACTGGTAATCTACTGGATTGGAGTCTGACAGTGGGGTTGGGATGGGACTGAAGTGTGAATTTGAACAAGTTCCGCACTCCACTATCTGGTCTGCATTGTTTTAGGATCTTAAAAGGGTCTTTGCTTCTGGAACTCAAATGCAATGAGATACTCAAGGGCCAGGACCTTCGCAATCTTGCAAAACATACAGCCTTGTTCTTTGATCTGTCTCATCCATACGCCAGTTACAGACGGAAGTGAGGCATTAGGCCGTCTCTCTGTTTTGCACTGTGAATAAGCTCTGGTATAGTCTATTTTTGACTGCAAGTAAAATTAACCAAAGACAGAGCATCCTGTTTGAGTAGAAAAGCCTTTCTTGAATTGGAGCCCTTGCATGAAACACTGACTCTGGGCAGGGCTGCAGTTACACTGGTCAATGGTGACCATCTCTTCCCTTCCCGATACCTTGTTCAGTGAAGTCACATCAGTCGCTTGAAATTAACCTTAGTTGGGAGTATTTACACCATGGACATTGGCAAGTACTATAAATCAGGGCTTTTGTAAGTTGTCTACCAGAACACCCCTGGTTCTAGGCTGCTCAGCCATATCTATTCTGAAGGTGAAAAATCTTACTTTTGCATTCAAGGAACTATGAGAGAAAGAACGCTCTCAGAACGAGGCTACGCTGTTATCACCAGAACCGGATGTGTCCCTACAAGGATGCCAAGCTGGGAGGGCCAGTGTGACCACCTGGGAAATACTGTGGAGATTTGGGGCACCCCTCCCCACAGCTTTCTGCCTACCATGGTCCCCTCATCGGATCCCACCTGCACTTATCTTGTTCATTGTATTCATCAGCAACACCACCCGCCTTCTGAACACTTCTGATCCTATGCTTATGCCTGGCACTGAGAGGCACTCAAAGCTATTTGAGGCCCCGCCCCCAGAGAAACTGGGGGATGAAGGTGGAGAAAACGGAGCTAAAACCTGTGAACAAACTTATGAATAGTGAAGAGTAAAACTGGCAGCACCCGAAAGTTTAAAAACTGAGTTAGGTCCTTGCTCCTCTGTGATCCTGCAGGTGGCTGCGCCTTTGTCCTTATGCGGCTGTAACCTCGCTGCTTTGGAATGGCTGCTACACCTGTCTCTCCTGCTCCCACCTCTGGGGTGCCCCAGGGGACAGGACTGTAGTCTGCTGTCTTTATAGCTGCGCTGTACAGGGCAGTTTCCAGCGGGATATGCCTGACAAGCCAGCAAGAGATGATGGGTAGAGGGGTGAACAGATGGGCTTGAACCCGAGGAATGGGCAGGACCCAAAAGTCCGGAGAAGAGAGCTGGGATTCCAGACAGGAGAGCACCATAAATAAAGCACCTGAAATAGGCTTCACCAGGGGCCTGAGAAGTCAGCCCACGTGAAGCTGCTCCTGGGGGGGGGGGGGGGGGGAAGCAGAGGGGAGTGAGATTGTTCAGTGCAGGTGAGCTTGGGCCTGTCTGAAACCAGAGCTTTTTCTCATTATGCTCTTCAGAGAACCCCAGAACACTGCACAGGCATTCCAGGAGCTCTGTAAATAATTTTAATCCAATTTTCCAAATTACACAGTTTAAACAGTAACACAATTACATCGGCACATGCAAATTGGGTTTACACTAAATTTTAACACATTGTCGACCTCCGGTGGGTTAACTTGTGTGAGCGAATCAATTCTCTGAATAAAACTCTGGCCACAGCTGTTTAATTGAACACTATTCTGGGACTGCAACATGTGCTATTAAGCTGTAAATGGTATCAGTTTTACTGATATGAATCAAGATTTTCTCCACTTTATGCAGCTTAAATCAAGTACAGAAATAAATTACATGCTGAGGCTCAGAGAAGATTGCCGTTTCTTCCATAAACCCAGATTTCAAATTTTTATGTTCGTCAAAACCACCTCATTATTCTCATTGACTGACTTCATTGAAGTCACAAATGTCTAATCATCTGGACTTAGGAAATAAATTTATATTAATGTTGCACAGTACCTAAGCAGAAAAGTTAGACCCTAACAATTTTGAAATCTTGTTAGGCTAAAGCTAAAAAGCAACCAAGAAAACCCAACCTACCTTTAAAAAAAAAAAAAAATTGTCTTGAGAGAAGTGGGAATGGTCAAAACTCTTAAAACTCCTTCAGGGTAACTGGTTTGTTTTGGGAAAAACACTCAACTGCTGGGACCTTTAGCCATGGAAATGTAAAGACCCTCTCCTGAAAGAGAGATTTGAGATCCCAACCAGAGCTGTGTCAGCGGGGAGGGGCCTTCATGGAGGTGTGGGGTTGGAAGCAAAGAGTACGAGCTGTGGACTGAACTGTGTCCCTTAGAGAAGGATATTGGATTCCTAACCTACAGTAACTCAGAATGTGGTCCGTTTTGCACATAGGATCTTTAACAGGGGCCATCAAGTGGAGATGAAGTCATGAGACTGAACCCTAATCCCAATGTGACCAGTGTTCTTTTAAAAAAAAAAAAAAAAAAATTTTATTTTCTTAAGATCTTACTTTTATTTTTAGAGAGGGGAAGGGGAGGGAAGAAAGAGAGGAAGGAGGTATATCAATGTGTGGTTGCCTCTTCCGCATCCCCTACTGGGGACCTGGCCTGCAACCCAGGTACATGCCCTGACTGGGAATTGAACCTATGACCCTATGGCTTTCAGTCTGGTACTCAGTCTCTGAGCCACACCAGCCAGGGCTGACCAGTGTTCTTTTAAAAAAGGGAATTACGGACACACAGACAGACACATAAGGAGAATGCCATGTGAAGACCGTTATGCCACCACAAGCCAAGGAACAGCCAGAAGGTAGGAGAGAGGCCTGGGATAGATCCTTCCCTAGAGCCTTCAGGGAGAGTGTGGCCCTGTGACACCTTGATCTATGACCTTGAGCCTCAGAACTGAGAGAATGTACTTCCGTTGTTGCTTTTGGAGATGTTGGAGGGTGTCATGGCATCTGTTCACCTAGTGGCCCCAATAGGAGTTCAGCCTCTATGGCTTAACAGAGAGAGAAGCTGAGACAGTGGCACAGGACCACTCAGTGCTTCAGGGCCCATCATATATTGGGTTCTCACTTGGAGCTGTTGGAAAAAGAATTCCGATATATTACAAAGGATGGTCATGGTAGACCATAGGGAAATTTTGAGTTTCCAGGGTGGCAAAACGAAAGAGGTATTTTAGGCCATACCTTTGTAGTGTTATACAATGTCAATGAACAGCTGCGGACCCCCCTCCCCCCAACTCACCAGGATGTAGGGAGACACTCCAGGAAGCTCAGATCCCCCAACAGGAGCCAGGATGGTTACACAACTAGTCACTCCAGTCTGCCCTCACTCAAAATACACAATTGCATGCAAACATGATTGGATTCCAAGCAGGAAGCTCTCGGGAGCCCAGTTACCATCCGGGGTCCAGCCTGCACCTTTTGCTGCTTTCCAAGGCCACTGCACACTCAGCAGTGAGGTAGTGACTAGACAGGACTTCTGCTCAGGACGAGTCAAGGTTTCCTATTCAGGCATTTCTCAAGCCATTGACCTTGTCAGGGGGAGGCCTTACTGCCTTGAGTACCCTATCCCTGAGAGTCCCTTCCCTTTAACCTACACCTTGAGAGGGTAGGGGAGAGGAGGATGCAGCAGGGCAGGCTGGACCGCTGCTCCAATGGTCCAATGGGGTAGCTGCTTCTGACAGCCCCTTCCCAAAGACCTGGGTTCGCCTGAGCCTCTGGCAGTGCTTACCCTGACCGGGGGTTGGAGGGCCACCTTTTAACAACTTCACCTACACCCCCAAATATGAGGTCACCCGAATCATTATTGGTGTTGCTGGCTCTTTGGTACTTGGTGGCACCATGGCACCAGTCACATACGTAGTCTGGATATTGTAGGAGTCTGACTTTAGATCATTCTTACTGGTTTCAGTAAATCTTATTTTATGTGTAATTCAATGTGGTTTCATGTTTATACTTTGTAAAGCTTTGCATGAAAATGGACACACCCACATCCTTTGTTAGATCTGACATCCCAAATCCAGTTAAAAATCTTTCGCATGTAAAAGAATATTGGCCCTGGACTCTTTAATCCCTTAAATTAGTCCCTTTCCCTCCCAGCTTTACTTCTCAATCATTAATAGAAATTTCTACGGGTCAGCTAGTTGAAAGGTACTTGCAAGGGGGGATGGTGGATTTTCCTGGTACCGGGTGCATTTCATCCTGTGTTAGACCTAGCCTGGGACAGAGTACATGACGGGGGCCACGTAAGTCCTTGATGGTTGACTTGTCAGTGGGTGGGCTTTGCTTTGTCTCAGGGTAGCCAGAATCACAAAGAAAAGGCAATCCCCACGTCCCTCGTCCTATTTCCCCGAGCAAACTTGTTAATGGCAGCCATATTGAACTACATTGATGGATGCTCTGTGTGTCTGGGCTTGTTGCCTTGTGTCATTTAACTCCTAGCATCACACAGTCCTGCATGGGTGACCATTGAGGATTTGACACACGGCTAGTGTGCACAAAGACGGGCTGTGAGT
>PVKU01003095.1:0-158017 GCA_004027475.1 Anoura caudifer
CTGACCCTCTGACCTATCAATCTTTCAAATACACAAGAACACTTAAGAGATTTCCAGCCAAGATGGAGGCATAGGTAGAAACCCTTTTTTTCCTCACACAACCAAAAGGAGGATAATGACCAATCTAAAAATCAATAAACAACCAGAAGTGCCAGAAAATCAAACTATGTGGAACTCCAACAACCAAGGAATTAAAGAAACAGCCATCCAGATCAACCAGACCAGTAAGATGGGTGGACGGAGAGAACCCATGGCAAGGTGGCAGATGGTGCTCTCAGGTAGGGCTGACTGAACCAGAAACTGAACCACAGTCACCACATTGAGAGGTGACTGTGGACTACGGTGGTTGCCAGGGAGGGAGAAACTCCCAGTCTCACATGAGAGCCCTCAGGAAAGTGGGGCTAGAGCTGAGTAGGCAAGCTGCACTACTCCCTCTGTGGCCCCTCCGCCACAGACAGCATTGCAGAGCAACAAAGGGGGGCCCTGCCCAGGTGAATACCCAAGGCCCCACCCTCTTATAACTTATCAGGTGCCCCCAGAAAAAGAAATATGGCCCAAATGAAAGAACAGAGCAAAACTTCAGAAAGAGAACTAAGTGATGAGGAGACAGCTAACTTATCTGATGGACAATTTAAAGTCATGGTAATCAAAATGCTCACAGAACTGATTGGGCTTGGTCAAAAAATGAAAGAACAAATGAAAGATACCCAAAGTGAAATAAAGCAAAATATTCAGGGGACCAACGGTGACAAAAAGAAAATCAGGACTCAAATCAATGATTTGGAACAAAAGGAAGAAAACATCCAACCAGAACAGAATGAAGAAACAAGAATTCAAAAAAATGAAGAGAGGCTGAGGAACCTCTGGGACAACTTTAAATGTTCCAATATCCAAATTATAGGGATGCCAGAAGGAGAAGAAGAAGACCAAAAAATTGAAAACTTATTTGAACAAATAATGAAGGAAAACTTTCCCAATCTGGTGAAGGAAATAGACTTCCAGGAAGCCCAGAGAGTCCCAAAGAAGTTGGACCCAAAGAGGAACACACCAAGGCACATCATCATTAAGTTACCCAAAATTAAATATAAAGAGAGAATCCTAAAAGAAGCAAGAGGAAAGGAGAGAGTTACCTACAAAGGAGTTCCCGTAAGGCTATCAGCTGATTTCTCAAAGGAAACCTTACAGGCAAGAAGGGGAAGAAGTATTGGAAAGAAGTATTTGAAGTCATAAAAGGCAAGGACTTACACCCAAGATTATTCTATCCAGCAAAGGTATCATTTAGAATGGTACGGCAGATAAAGTGCTTCCCAGATAAAGTCAAGTTAAAGGAGTTCATCATCACTAAACCCTTATTATATGAAATATTAAAAGGACTCATCTAAGAAATAGAAGATCAAAAACTATGAACAGTGAAATGACAACAAACTCACAACTATCAACAATGAACTTAAAAAAAGAAAAACAATGAAAATAAAAACTAAGCAAACAACTAGAACAGGAACAGAATCAGAGAAATGGACATCACATGGAAGGTTTTCAGAGGGCAGGTGGAGGGATGGCATAGTGGGGGAAGGTACAGGGAAGAAGAAGCATAATTGGTAGGTATTAAATAGGGAGAGGTAAAAAATGGTATAGGAAACAGAGAATTCAAAGAACTTATATGCACAACCCATGGACATGAACTAAAGGGGGGATGCTGGAGGTTTGGAGGGTACAGAGTGGAGGGGGTATAAAGGAGGGAAATTGGGAAAACTGTAATAGCATAATCAATAAAATATACTTAAAAATACTTAGAGAAGCCTAGGAGGAGGCATGTCTCAGTAGTTACCTGATATTAGTTGCTGTATTGGTTGTCACCGTGGGATTGATTTTTGGAAACTGAAGAGGAATGGAGGAAACAGGAAAATGCGGGAATGCACACGTGTGTGTGCGTGCAAGAGTAAAAGAGAACTGGACGACTCATTTCCACCATGAGTGCTTTAAAATCTTACAGATGCCAACAGGACACCCTCTTGCATACTTTTTCTCCAATCATTCCATTTTGCAAGCTACATTATTCACAAATGAGACATTCAAGAAACACCAATTCTGAAATAAAAATGTGCACACCACCAGTGGAAAAGCAAACAAAAGCAGCTAATGTACTGTAGCTAAAAAAATTTTCAAACAAAGTGGCAGTAATTTACTGCTCTTGCTCTTAGCTGGACCCCATGAACATAATCAGAACCCCCAGGACTGATGGGGAAGTGTGATTTACAGTAAGTCTCAGGATAATAAAAGAAAATGAAAAAGCAAATTGCGCATGAACATGAAAGCTGTATTTTTTCCGCTTTCAGCAACTGAATCAAATTTCCAGCCAGAATTTCAGGGTGAAACTTAGAAGTCCCTCAAGAACTTCTCAAGAGCCAACCAGCATCCACACTTGGACCACTGCCCCAGCCCCTGAATGACATAATTAATATTTAGAGATGACAGTGATTAGAAAGACGCACTCTACCCCATCTGTTTGAGCAGTAATACAGAGGTAGGCAGACCTGGACTTGAGTCCTGGCTACGTCACTTCCAATCAAGTGTCCTCATGCAAATTATTTAACATCTCCAAGCTTTAGTAAGACCGGCTGAGTCACACTGTTATGTTGATTAAATGAGATAATGTATATAAAGCCTTTCAAAGGGGAGTTAGCACATGCTAGTCTCAATAAACGATAAAATATACATTTTGTTAAATGAGTTACTAGACTTAAGGCACTTAGAATAGTACCTGGTACATAGTAAAGTCCTATACAAGTGTTCGTCAGTGTTATTACTATACAATAAATCTCAGACAATGGGATGGCTAAGTTAATTCATTATCATGGTTAAAAACCTCTTCCAAACTACTATGGTGTTCAGAGTTATTAAAAATTCTTCTACAATATATTAGTCTACCTTCCAGAGTTAGTACAACTAATATGTTAAGGACTGTATCAATTAAAAACTTTTCACAAAAGTGGATCTTGCTTGGCTCCAAGAACACAAATGAGCAGCCCTGGGTTCTGGTACAAACTCTGTTATCTTCAGGTGTGTAACACTGGGTCTCAGTTTACTCATCTGTAAAATCAGGATAAGGATACCTGTCCTGTCCTTCTCATGACAGTTTTGGTAATCATTAAACACAACCATGCATGTGAAATTACTTTACAAATAAAAAATGCAAAGCAAATAAAAGATAATGTAAATGTTATGACTGTTCTTTAGGACATCATAGCTTGTTTCTAGGGATGCATACTCAGAGGGTTGTGGAAAGTCCAGATTGTACCAAAGATGTTGCTTTTTTTATTGAGGTAAAATATACATAACATGAAATTTACCATTTTTAAGCATTTTTAAGCGTACAGACTGGTGACATTAAGTGTGTTTGCAGGATGCAACCATCACCACCATCGATCCACAGAACTTTTTCATCTGCCCAAGCTAAGACTTAGTGTCAGTTCAACAACCACTCCCCATTCTCCCTTCACCCCTGCCCCCTCCAAACACCATTCTACTTTCTGTCTATCAGTTTGACCACTTGAGGTACCTCCTGTAAGTGGAATCATGCAGGATTTTGCTTTTTCAGTGAATACCTTATTTATTTTCTTACCCTTTCCTCGTCTTTAAAAGTTGAGTGCATAAAACAATGGCAGGTAATTGAGGATTTCATTGTGTGGGCCCCAGGTCCTTGAGGTTCGTGACAGGACTGCAAGGAAAAGACAGACAGACGGCCCGGAGAGCATCCTCCCAGCCCTGCTGGGACTGATTCCGCAGTCTGATCTGGGCTGCAGTTCTGGAAGACTTGGGGAGCTGTGATATTCAAGGCTACGCAGTGAGGACCAGGGGATGGGGGCTGGTACCACCTCTACCGCTAAAGCGCTGTTTGACATGGAGTGAATCCTTCTCCTCTCTGGGTCACGTCAGATAAACTTGGGGCCAACTGTGCTAAATGGTCCCACAGCAGTGTCAACTAAATATTCATGTTCTGATGGCACTTCTACCTTGGAAGATACTCACAAATATCATTCTCCCCCTCCGCCCATCTTCAGCCAAGAACTACACATTTGCTAGAACAAGAACAGAAGAAGAGGACCATACTTGTGATATATTTTCTGGAAAAACAAAGCAGGGCCAAAGAGAAACTCACAAAACAAAACAAAAGAAAAAAATCGAGCTGATTTTAGATATTCCTGGCAGGTTCTTGGTAGTTTGTCTCTCCTGTGACTGGGGCGGGGGGGGGGGCGGCGCAGAAGTGGGGGGGAACAGAGTAGAGAGGAGTGTTTCATACCACATGCAAAAATGGCTTTTCCAACATGCACATACCCAATAGCAAAGACTTTGCTCAAGTTCAAGGCGGTGACTGCACAACAGGAAACAGAGATACTGAGTTAAATAAAACATAAGAATTGAGAACGTAGAGCTACATGATCATTTTTCATTATCTCTAAGTTACGCCAACATGTACACCAGCTCTAGGATTCTAAGGCTCTGTCGAGTACAAAAAGCGGTATTGCCAAACGTAGGATGCCATAGACCAAAAGAGTTATGTATTTGGAATGAGCAACTACCCTTATCATCCGTAAACTTCCCAACTTGGATGCATTTTATACAAGTAGACGCTTCTGGTCTGATAAAAGCCTGGCTCTGGGAAGAAGAACAAGATGACCCAAATTCTTACAGACGAGGCACTTTCACACAGGAATTACCGAAGAAAAATGGCAGCTGCTTCAAAACGCTGGCTGCCTGCCCCGGGAGCTGACCCCGGGGGCGGTGGGAGCTCTGTCCACAGGGACCCACCTTCGGCATGGACTGTAACCAGGATAGCAAGGCTAAGTACCTCATCCATCTGACTTCTGGAGTCTGGTGACAACTGATGCACATTATCACTTTTTCCCCCAGATAGAGTAGCTCTTGCTTGAAAAATATAGCCCCTATTGGCTAGGATAAAGCCCGTATTATTAGTATGGATATTTCCAAAACTGTATCCTCCAGTTTCATAACTATGAACTAATGAGACCAATAATACATGAAATACTGCAATAATTTGTAATAATAAAGAGTTTTATGATATATGTCTTCCACAAAACAATGACAGAGGATAGGTTGTACAGGTCTGTTCCCATTAAATTGATGTCAGAGACTGAATGCTTCCAAGTCATAGGATTTTAGAGATGGGAAAAAACTGAAGTATTAGCTACCACACACTCCCGGCGCATTCCTGAGAAAAGGTCAGGCAGTCTCAAGAGGGAGATTGTGCCCCCATGAGGGAACAGGCAGAGGAGAGAGACTGACTACGTGAAATTACACTAGCCTATTGGTTTTCTCATCTGTTAAAAGGGGAACTATTTTGTGTGGGAGTAGAAATGAAGCACGTAGAGCAGCAGGGTTTGGCTCTTGGTTGTTAGTGAGTGATAGTTTTCTTCCCCTTTTAGTTGTTTTTTTCATTTTTTAATTAAAAAGATCTTCCATATATTGGGCTGGAATCTGCTTCTTTGTAACTTTTGCCTAGTGACCTCAATTCAAATGCTTCAGGGAACATGGAGCCATTTTTCTGTCTTCTGTGAGGCATCACTTCAGCACGCGGGTGGAGACAGTCATGAGGCTTCCTGTAGCTTTTTCTTCTGCAGCCTAAACCCACCGAATTGCCTCCACCATTCCTCAGAGCGAATGAATAACTCAGGCCATACTTCAGGGAGTACCAATAGAAATTAGGGGCTGGCAAATTGGGAGCATATTAAGGCAGGGTTCCTGCTTCCAAGGAGCATAAATATCTAATAGAATCTGGATAAACAGAGCTAAATCAAAATATAATCAAAGTATCATTGTATAGGAGAACGAGTAACTAAATTTGATAGGAAAACCAGAGAAGACCTCATGGAAGTGACAACTGAGTTGGGTATTCAAGAACCAGAAGGATTTTGAAAGGTTGATAGTTTATGCTTGGCGAACAGCATAAACAGAAGCATAGCAACGTGAAAGTGTATGAAATGTTCTAAGAACTTCCATGGTACATGTCCTGCCAAAATTCACGTGTTGAAACCCAAATCCCCAACTGGACAGTATTTGGAGATACACTCTTTCAACTATATACCCACTTCTTTTAGTCTGTTAGTCTGGTTTTCACACTAGACTGTGAGCATCTTGAAGATAGACACCCGCAATTTGTTTCTGTACTCAGCACCTACAAATGCTTTACAAGTGAATTACTGAGACAAAATGGGAATGCTGACTTGAAAAAGTTCAGAGAACCAGAAAGATGCTAAAATAGATCTGCAGACTCTTAAATACATGATCTGCATTATATACACTTAAAGAGAGGCAGTTCTCTACACTGGCAGCAAGACATAATCATGATGGGGGCTCTGTCTGTATCCTTTTCCAGCCAAGAGCTGTGTCTTAGATAACGGCCAAATTAATATAAAGCACAATGTTAGCAGGTTATGAGTAGGCTAAATGATAGCATCAAATAATATGATAAATCAAACATGTTGAAACATGATAAGAATAGTTATGACGGGAATTGTGAGGAATGAGACATAAAATACTGATTTAAAAGGTATGAGAAAGGAGAGATGTGGGTAAATGTCAAAAACTGACACCCTCCCAAGAAATTTCATTAACTGCAAGCTCAGCGTAAGTCAATAATAAGAGGATGCTACCCA
This sequence comes from Anoura caudifer, assembly GCA_004027475.1. Lineage (NCBI taxonomy): Eukaryota > Metazoa > Chordata > Mammalia > Chiroptera > Phyllostomidae > Anoura > Anoura caudifer. Next base: position 6,675 of record PVKU01003095.1, read on the forward strand.
GAAGCTGAGGACTTCGGTTACGGAAATAAAAGTACAAAATGAAGGGGATGGTCTTGCTGCACCCTATACAGTCCACGTTCACCTGGAGAACTGTGTTCACTCTAGGAGGCCACCGTTTTGGGGGGAAGGATCTGAAAATGAGTTAGGAGGAGAAAGAATGAAAATAATGGTAACTTTAGCCAGAGAAAAAGAAAACTCTTTGGACAACAATGCAATGGCAATGCACTACCACGGTCATGCATAACCTCCCCTAATCCTTAAAAGAACCTCATGACATCCAGGTGTCCATGCACCCGATCCTCTGCCTAAGACCAGAAGATGCCCCTGAGACTTTCTGTCATTTTATTCCAAAGTTCGAAGCAACACTGGACTTAATAAGAATACATCTGTAAACTAGTAAGTTTAGCAACAGATTGCTTGAATTAATATGACATTGATTTTGACTCTTGTTTCTTTTCAATGTACCTACAAATGTATTTACAGATGTATTTTGACTTTGGGATTAATAAAAAATAAGGCTATAAGACACTGCTTGGAACAGTACATAACATGCCTTAGAAACTTAGAACTAGAGGAAAACTTGAGTCATAATCAAGTCTGAAATGACCACATATAACCGCTAAATAAGGTAGAGTTCACGTCCTTTTGTTCCAGCATTTAACTTTGTCCTTCACAAAGTAAGAATGTTTAATAATAGGAATTCTTGAATTCCCATTTTATAAATGATCACAGTGGGGCTCAAAGAGGTTAAGTAATTACCCCAGGCCATGCGGCTACTGAGCACTAGAGTGGAAACCTGGACCGATACGACTGTGAAGTCCAAGGCACAGCCTTCCTCCACTTTCTGAGCATGGACATGGCAGAAAGAATGAGAATGAAGACCAGTCGGCTCAGCATAAGAAAGACCAACCTAACCTTAGGTTTTCTCAAAGACAAAAAATAGGTTAGTCTTGTGTAATGTCACTAAAGAAGGTGTTAATGTGGAAGTTTGCTCATTAGAAAGCTTTAATGTAGAACCACTTATAAAGACTGTGGAAGAAGAAGGTCACCTATCAGCTAGAAAGTAGGGTTGTATGACCTGTAAAAATTATTCAGCTTAGAGATACAGGACACCCTCCGGGCCCACCTTTTCTCAAAACAGCTGAGCAGCTGAGACCCAGCTTCCCAACAGAGGTTTCCTGGAGACCTTAGTTTTCTTGAAACAAGAGTAAGTGAGGCTGTTTCAACTGCCCCAGGGGAACAGGACCCAAACCATTTATCTGGACTGTGAAGCGGTCTTTCCAGATTGCCCCAGGTCTTTCCCAGATCTCTTGGCGGGTGAGGGCTGCTGAGAACTGAGAAGGCACTGCTTATTAGGTTTGCGTGGCTCCCGAGGGATGGGCTACAGTGGGCAACTCCAACTGGATACGGGACACTTCATTACTCAGCACCAAAGTGGCACTAATTTCAAGGCCAGAGTCTCAAGGTCTGCCCAGGATTTACCTGTTAACTGGGCCCAAGGTTTGAAGGCTGTCATGGTCAGCCTGATTCCCACTAAGAATCATTAGCAGAGAGGTGCTCATCACCAACAGAAAGGCAAGCTCTCTCTGAGCTCTTGTCTTCAATGTGGCTGCACTATTGAAAGTTTTCCATCACCTCACCTCCAGCCCCTCAGCCCAAACATTCCTATTCACCTGAATAAACTTTATTATAAAGTAAAGAAACAGAAACAAAACACCCACAAATTAAAAAAAAAAAAAAAAAAACAAACACCCAACACTACCACCACCAACAAAAGGCATGTACTCTGAACACACATGCCCAAGACTTTATGGACTACTCTCATATCTCTTTTAACACACCTGCCTGCTAAGCAGTTAAAGACGATGTCTGATCCCCTAGTGGTTCTTGATGTAAAAGTAAAGATGAGGAAAGCATATGCAAGTCACTTTACAGTTCACAGAACACATTCTCACGGCAGGTTCTGACAATGACCTCAGTGGACATAATTGGTCCTGCACGACAGCCGGGAGCACTGAAGTTCAGCGACGTTCAGTAACTGTGCGGAGGTGACCGTACTGCCGAGCGGCCGTACCAGGGCTCTTGCCCCAGTGAGTTAGCCTGTCCAAAACAAATCCACCTGTGTAGCCTTCACAGCTCCCGCAGTACAACACAACACGATAAACGCTTCTCAATGTGTCCATTTTACGTATATAGAGTTTTCTTATTTTTATTTAGGCAAAATTCACGTAACATGAAATGAACCATTTCAAAGGGAAAAAATAATTCAGTGGCATGTAGTACACTCACCACTGTTATGAAACCACCTCTTCTATCTGGTTCTAACACATGTCTATCACATCCCCCCCCCAAAACAAACCCATACCCATTAAGCAGTTGCTCCCTATTCCCCCTCACCTCACCCCTGGCAACCAACAATCTGCTTTCTGTTTCTATGTATTTAACTATCCTGGATATTTTTAACATGAATGGGACATGGAACATTTTGTATCTAGATTCCTTCACACAGCATGATGTTTCAACATTAATCCATGTTATAGCCAGTATCAAGACTCCATTTTTTATGGATGAATAATATTCCATTATATATCTATACACAATTGGCCTATTTATTCAGTCATTAGTGGGCATTTGAGCTGTCTCACCCCTGGCTACCGTGAATAGTACTCCTATAAACATGCATGTACGTATATTTCTTTAAGTACCTGTTTTCAATTCTTTGAGGGTATATATGAGTTTTTTTCATTTTCTTATATATTTTATCTGACCATAGGGTACAGAATATTTCTTGAAGAAAATGTGCAAATTAGAGAAAAAAAGCACAAATTTTTAAAGGTCGCCTAGGAGTAATTAAGAATATCTAACTTCCAGAGCTGATAAGCCAAAAAGCTTATGATCACATTCCTTCCATTCTCCCTACAAACATGGATCATTATTTTAGAAGTGTAGTTATTTTTCATTATATTTTATTGATTATGCTATTATAGTTGTCCTGACTTTTTCCCCTTTGCCTCCCTCCACCTAACACCTACCACTACCTCAGGCAATCACCACTGTTCATGTCCATGGTCATGCAAGCATGCTCTTTGGCTATTCCATTTCCTATACTGTACTTTACACCCCCATGGCTATTCTGTAACTTCCTACTTGGACTTCTTAATCCCCTCATCTCTTCACTCATTCCCCCACACCCCCCTCCCATCTGGCAACCATCAAAACGCTCTCCATATCCATGATTCTGTCTCTGTTCTTCTTGTTTACTTAGTTTGTTTTAGAATAGATTCAGTTGTTGATAGATATGTATTTATTGCCATTTTATTGTTCATAGTTTTTCTTCTTTTTCTTAAATAAGTTCCTCTAACATTTCATATAATAATAGTTTGGTGATGATTGACTCCTTTAGATTTTCCTTGTCTTGAAACTCTTTATCTGCCCTTTGATTTTAAATGATATCTTTACTAGGTAGAGCAATCTTGGCTATTGGTCCCTGCTTCCCATGACTTGAAATAATTATTGCCAATCCCTTCTACCCTGAAAAGTTTCTTTTGAGAAATCAGCTGACATCGTATGGGAACTCTCCTTTACGTAACTAACTTCTTTTCTCTTACTGCTTTTAATATTCTCTTGTTAGCTTTAACCCTTGACATTTTAATTATGGTGTGTATTGGAGTGGGCCTCTTTGCATCCATCTTGTTTGGGACTCTCTGTGCTTCCTGGACTTGCATGTCTATTTCCTTCACCAAATTAGGGAAGTTTTCTTCCATTATTTTTTCAAATAGATTTCCAATTTCTTGCTCCTTGTCTTCTCCTTCTGGCACCCTTATGAAGCAAATGTTGGAACGCTTGAAGTTGTCCCACAGGCTGCTTACACTATCCTCGTTTTTTTTTTAATTCTTTTTTCTTGTTACTCTGATTGCTTGGTTCTTTTTTCTTGCTTCCTTATTTTCCAAATCATTTATTTGATTCTCAGCTTCATCCACTCTACTGTTGTTTCCTTGTTAATTGTTCTTTATTTCAATCAGTGTGTCCTTCATTTCTGACTGGATCTTTTTTATGCTGCTGAGGTCCGCACTAAGTTCCTTGAGCATCCTTATATCCAGTGTTTTGAACTCTGCATCTGATAGATTGCTTATCTCCATTTTGTTTAGCTCTTTTTCTGGAGTTTTGATCTGTTCTTTCATTTGGGCCATGTTTCTTTATCTCCTCATTTTGGCAGCCTCCCTGTGTTTGTTTTTATGTATTAGGTAAAACTGATTTGACTCCATGTCTTGGTAATGTGGCCTAAAATAGCAGGTGTCCTGTAGGGTACAGTAGCACAGCCTCCCCTTTCACCCAAGCTGGGTACTCAAGGTGCACCCTTGGTATGGGCTGAGTACACCCTCCTTTTGTAGTTGAGCCTTGGTTGCTTTTGGCAAATCAATGGGAAGGATTTGCCCACACCAGTCAGCTGAAAGGGTTGGCTGTGACCACTTACCACCAACCTTTGCCCTCTGTGGAGGATGAACTGTGCAGGGGCAGGATGGTGGTGCTCCAACGTGGTCTATAGCTGTCCACTGAGTGCACTGCCCCTGAGGTTTCTTTGTTGATGCAGGCTAAGGTCAGCCACCACCGGTGTTTTGGCCAGGGCCACCCTGCCTGAAGTATAAAACAATCTGAGATGGCTACTACTTGTGCTGGGCTTGCAGATCCCCAGGCAAAGCCAAGCTGTGAATCTAGGCCGGCTGCTGCTACTGCTGGGCCTAGGGTTCACTGAGGCTGGCTGCTGCTTGTTTGAGAGGGTTTAGGACGTTGTGAAGCATGAGCCAAGACCAGCCATTCACACAGAAAAGCAGCTTGGGTAGGTCCATAAGTTGGATGGGGTGGAGTCTCTGGGGATTTCCAAGGTGGGTCAAACAGTGTTAGCCAGGTTGATGGATACTCAGATATGGCACCAGCTCACCAGATCTGTGGGTCTGTGGGGAGAAGGTTTAGAAAAGGGACAATGGCCTTTGCTCACCTTAATGCCAGATACTTCGGTTCTTCCCTATATTCCACTGGTACCTTTCAATCTGCCACCCTGGTGCTGGAGCTCAGAGGGAATGAGTCTGAGCAGCTGAGTCTGTGTGTGGGCTCTTTAAGAGGAACTGCTTGGGGCTCCAGAAATTTCCTCCACTGACTCAACCCCTGATGGTTTTTGCAGTCAGAAATTGTGGGGACTTATCTTCTTGGTACCGGTACCATGGGCCGGGGGACCTGGTGTGGGGCTGGGACTCCTTGCTCCCAAGATATTCCTCCTGCATTTTTATCCATCGCACATGGATGTGGGACCAGCCCCTTCCGCATCTGAGCCCCTCCTACCTGTCTGGACGGATGTGGTTTCTTTAACTACATAGTTGTCAGACTTCCATTCAACTTGATTTCTCACAGTTCTGAGTGATGGCTATCCTATATTATAGTTGTAATTTTGATGTGGTTGTGCACAGAGGCGAGCCATGGCTGCCTGTGCTGCCATCTTGACCAGAAGTCAGAAATGTAGTTATTGAGAATGTGGACTATGTAATCAGAAAAACCCAGATTTGAATCCTGGCTCTGCCATTTAGTAATTGAGTCACTTTACCTCTCTAAGCCTGTTTTCCTGGCTCTAAAATGGGCATACAGCATTTTATGGCACATTAAATGTGATGATACTATAAGCAAAGTGTCTAATACAGCTCCTGGGACAGAACAAACATTCAGGAAATATTATCAGTAACAGTACTTCCTACACAGGGACTTGTGAACCCACCAAAAAGTGAGGTTCATGAGAGGAGAATCTTGTGTTTTCACCACTATATCTTTAGTATAATGCCTGGCACACAGTCACTCAGTAAATACCTGTTGAATAAATGAGTGAATGTAAGTATTGGGGAAAGAAGTGAAATTAAACACCTGGGAAGATTCTCCAGGAAAATATAGGTTTCTGAGATCAAAAGACAAATAAAGGCCATGGATAGGAAATTCTTGCAAGTCAACGTGAATTCTGCACAACCATATGCCAATGGCTGGAGTTGGTCAGGTCTGGTTAAGGCCCACCAAACAAAATGATTTGCAGAAAATGAGTTAGTCTTAGTTGCAGCAGTTGGGGGCAGAGCTAGGAGCCTTGTGAAGCATGTGGGGAGTTGAACTTCCCAAGTGGCTGGACCAGCTAAAGCTTGGAGCATTTTTTAAAGCAAATGAAGCATTTGATGGAATAAACCCAGGCAAAGAGACATTTAAGCACGGGGCCTTGACAGGATCTGCCCTGAAGTAGTATCGCTTGGAACTAAAGAGATGATTAGTGAGTTTCTCATGGCCCTAGAGGAAATCTTGCCTGGCACAGGAATGCAAGAATTTCCAACCTTGTCTAAGAGCGGTTTCCCCACACTCTGCTGCCCTATAATGATGTCAGTAATGGGTTGCAGAGCTCACTGCCTGCTGAAGGCCTTATGCCTTCTCCTGTTGTGGGTCCTCATCCCAAATGAGAGACTTGTTTCCCCGGCAAGCTACGGAGGGCTAAAATGGAGTTGTAGACATGGACGCTCCCAGGAAACAGGCCAGAGAAGATGAAGGGCTGACCCCTACCTCAGAGGGCTATTAGCTGGGCCTAGCCAGGGAAGACGGGAGAATCCTTTGTTCCAGGCTAACAGTCTGCTTTCAAACATGCTTCTTTAGAGCACCCATCGCTGCTGCAATTAAATGATTTTTAGTATATGTGTATATGTGTAATTAATTATTAAAGTCTCTCTCTTCCAGTAAATGGTAGAGTACCTGATGGCAGGACTTTCTGTCTGGTTCGTTATTGCATCTTCAGACCCCAGAAAAGGCCTCGTCTGTGGTAGACACTTCACAAACACTTGTTGAGTAAATGAATGTAAGGCATTTTATTATAAATTTTAATTCTCTTAGGAGGCAATATAACATATTCATCAAGGACATGGATTTGTATTCTGGCTTCACTGCTTTGTGACTGGGAAAATTGCTGAAATTGCTTTTATTATTTTCCTAATGTTGCTGTAACACATGACTACAAACTTGGTGGCTTAAAGAACAGAAATTTATACTCTCACAACTCTGGAGCCTGGAAGTCCAAAATCATGCAGGACCATGCTATCTCTGGGGACCTTAGGAGAGAATCCATCCCTTGTCTCTTCCAGTTTCTGGGGCTTGTGGCTGTACCACGCCACTCCCTGCCTTCATCTCCACATCACCCTCTGCTCTGTGTGTCTGTAGGACAGCTTCCTTTGCTGCTACCCTATAAGGACACCTGCAGGCATTTAGGGCTCACCTGGATAGGCAGGATGATCTTATCTCATGAGCCCTAACTTCATTACACCTGAAAACACTCTTTTCCCAAGTAAGGTAAAGTTCATTGGTTCTGGGGATGAGGATATGGACACACCTCTTTGGAGGCCCTATCAGCTCATTACATTTCTCTAAGTCTCCTTTCTTTCCATCTGTAAAATGGACATACTATCTCTCATAATTACTGTGAGGATTAAGTGTTACAATACGTGTAAATCACTTAACATGGTTCAAGGCACATTAAAATTTTCAATATATGATAGCTATTAATAGCTGGCATTATTTCATAAGGCATAGAAGGTTTACTCAAGATGGCCATGTAGAAAAGATGAAGGAGTTAGGCCAACTCATTCAGACAGTTTACAAAGTCAGTATCAATATCAATCTAATCTATGTCTCTATTTATTTAATCAGGGTGGAGGTTTGAGCTCAGGCCTCTTCCCTATGTTACTACATTCAGTACTCAGAATAACCCTGGAAGACGAGTATTCTCCCCAGTTTTACGGGTTGAAAGCACAAACCAAAAAACAAAGCAAAAAAAATAACCCAACTGAAACTCAATTTTCAAATAGCCTGAGTTAGTCACAGGGTTTGAATACAAACCAAAAACTTACTTCAAGCCCAGTTTTCTCCTCTATTACTTCAGAAAATTAAGGACAGAAATGGAGAAAGTGCCAAGCATCTGTGCCTGGTAAGTCACCTTCTGGAATCCGATAGGAAGAGCTGACTGCACGGTAGATATGGCCAGAACAAGCCTAAAAAGTGGTTCTCAAACTTTGTTGCACATTGGAGTCTCCCGAAAAGCTTCTAAACCCCTCGAATCAGAAACTATATAGAAGACTAATGGGATCAAAATGGGTGTGGAGAAGAGACGCAGGCATTAATAATTTTGAAAACTCCCCAGGTGATTCCAATCATAGCTGAGGTGAAAAACTACTGTCAGAATCACCAGGGAAGTTGGTAAAATTACAGAGGCTTAGAGTCTATTCTGCCGCAATGACTCTGGGTCTCTCCAGATGATTCCAATACCCACCAAAGGTTAAGGACAACTACTCTAAAATACCTTTCAATCTGACGTTCTGGTTTTCACCACTCACTCATTTAGTTACTTATTCAAACACCGGTGCTAGACTTGGAGTTATGGCGATGCATATAAATAAGACATAATTCCTGATGTCAAGAAGTTCACAGCCTGGCAAGCTCTTCTTGCTGCTCTCAAAGAACTTTCCACACTGCTCTTCCTGGCTGACGCTCTCGCTAGAATGGGAACTCCATGAGGGTTATGCTTGAAATGAAGAATGTGCTTAAGAGTCCCTACACGAGGGAAAGGAAGGGGAGGGAGAGGAAGAACACACACGAAGATAAGCCCCACCCAGCAGTGTGGTGAGGCACAAGCACTTCTTCACTTCCCCACCGAGTAAGAGGGATTACCTATGGGGAAAGGAGGGGCCGGAAAAGGTTTCTTTGGAGTAGTGAGGTCTGAACTGGATCTTTAAGGGTGACAAAAGGTTGGGGAGGGTACTCTTATTATAACAAATAGCGAAGTTTGCGCAGAGGCTGAAACAATGAGCAGTTTGGTTCTAGTGCACAGCAAGCAAGAGTGAAGAGGGGGATGAGGCAGGGGCTAGAAGGCACAGCGCTGTGTCTGATCTCTTCTTTGTCCCTTAGCCAAGAGGCCTCTAAGTCCAAAAGTCTCTGATGGTCTTTGTGTAAGAGTTGACGAAAGCCACAGGCCCAGGACTACAGAGACCTATGATCCCTGTGAGTTGGACCTTAGACCCCAAACTTCTAGAAGCACGTTGAGGTCAGCTCCAAAGCCATCTCTGAAATGGATGCGTAGGCAGGCTTAAATCCAAACCAAAAGACATGCAAGGCGAGGAGAAAGATGGATTGGGGAAACCAAGAAACTTTTTCTCTACAGCTTCCTGATTATTTATAAATCTATTTATTATTTATAAATCTTGTGTTTGCCAGGAATTACCAAAAATGGCACCAAGGGTGTAAGGAATCTGAAACCCATGATAGGAGGTAAATGAATCTCTATCCCAACTCTAAATCGTAAAAGCAAGAGCATACGCATTTCCAAGCTTCTTCGATGGCTCCTCTGTCTCAACCAGGTGTTGGTTGCTGGGAATGGGGAGCTCTGTGCTCCTCACACAGCCAAGTTAGCCATTCGCAGAACACCCAGGGCTTCGTGCCTCTAAGCTTACTGCTCCACCAACAGAGACACCTAGAAGAGGGGACAGGAGGGCTGGTGTGGGGAACTGAGGCCAAGAGCTGAAGCTGCAGCCGAAATGATGGGCTGACTCGCTCTGCTCCTTTGTGGTGCCCCATGGCAAATCCCCCCCCCCCTTTGAGCAGGCTTTGAAGAATCAAGAAGAACTATAAAGGATCATTTTCCTTCTCTTTTTGACAGAATCCCATAGCCCTCATATTGCAAGTTCCTTTCCCGAAAGTGAATAGACTGGTCAAGTAAAGAGGATTAGCAAGAATCTTGAGATAGCAGCTAGGCTGAAGGGGAACCGATTTCCATGTCACGCGCTTCTATGCTGGTTTCTCGGCAAAGGGACTAAAAACTTGCTAGTTATGGAGAGAAAGCAGACGTAAGCAGAACGGGCCAGACCCTCCTCTGCTTTCTGATCAAGAAGGTGTTCTCACTACCTCCAGATCTAGACCAAATTTTTATTTTTAGTTGCTGCAAAAGAAAAGGAAACTAACTTTGGGTGATCGGAAAAGCTTATCTGAGATGAGTGACAATTGTGCCCAGACCTGAAGGAGGAGAAAAGAGAAGAGGATTCTGGGTAGAAAGAACAACGTGTCGAAATGCCCTTGGTCAGGAAAGAGCCTGGGTTGCCAGAGCAGCGTAAGGGATGCTGCCGTGGCTGGTGCGTAGCCTGCAGGGGGCAATAGTGCAAGAGGAAGTAGGAGAGATGCAGACAACGCTGGACCAAAGGGCCTGGGATCCCCTGCCTTGCCCTGGGTTCCATTGCTGTCCTGTGTAACCATCATCCAAGAATAAATTCCTCTGTGCTTTGGGCTTGTAACCTACAAAATTTTTCTCCACAGAAGGGAGATTACTTGAAATATTGACTTTCTCTGAGAATTAATTATCAGATTATAATCAGTAATGATAATTAATCCATTGCACTTAAAGTACTTTAAATATTTTTAAGTGTTATGCACACACACAAAAAAAAAGTTTAGCAACATTTCTTTTCATAAAACATAGTTCCTAGAATTTTTAGGTCAGGAAATGAGAACTTTTCCTTATGCTACAAGGAGGAAACACAGGTTAGGAGATTAATTTTAATAATGTATGATTAATTTTAACAATATGTTAACTTAATTAATTTTAATAATATATTTCACATAATTCAATATGTGAAAAATGATCATTTCAACATGGGATCAATAAAAAATTATATTATTTTAAGTCATTTTTTTCCACATTATGCCTTTGAAATCCAATTTCCGCTGTACACTTACACTGATCTCATTCTGGGCTGACCACATGTCAAGTGCTCAACAGCCTCGGGCAGCCAGCGGCTACCGTACTGGACCACGAAGCTCCGGAGCTTCACGATGCTCGTGGACTTGAGGTGCAGTGAGAGTATAAACTCCTTCTTAAGTGCTCTTTCCCCAGATCACACCACCCTCCCCCAGGAATGAGAAGGGGCTGGGGCAGGAGAAGTGACTGGCGTGAGCACCTGTCTTTGCTAGACACTGTGATGGCAGATCCCACTTTATTCACCGCTTATGACAACCCTTAAGAGTCCATATCACTCCCCATTTCCCATGCGAGGTGGCAGGGGTTCCAAGTGCTTTTGCTGTTGACAGTGGCAGGACAATGTCAGTCCTGTCATGAAAACGATGCTGTCGATATTAGAAAGATATGATGAGCACCAAAACCTGCTGAAATTCGGTCGTATTAAACACCACGTGGCTACTCCAGCAATTACACCAGAAATTCCTGCAACCAGCTGCCAGTTTTGAAAATGAAACAAAGGATGGATGTCGCGCTGTCAGAGACTCCGGTCCCCGGAGGATTGTTCTTTAGCTCGCCAAGTACCAAGGCTCCAGTTCACCCCTATCTTGCCTCTTCACCCACTACCACTGCTTCAAATACACATAATTAGTTGCATGAGGAAAGGTCTCAGCTACCCCATTCAGACGAGCTGTGAGCCAAGCTGCAAGCTATAAGCTGGTCAATACCATTTAAACAGACTCTTTACCTGCCATGGACAAATCAAGTTGACAGCGAGGGGGGACTAGAGGAAGCAACCACTCCTGAACTGGAAAACCTGGCCACAGCCCCTTGGCAGTGAAGTTCTCAGGGACGAGGTGGGCTACAGGGCTGAGGCCAGTACGTACCTGTCAGTTGTGACCTTGCGAGCTGCTCTCCTACGGCGTGACGCAGTGCGCCCCACAGATGTGTTTCTTGGCCGGGAAAACAATCCCGGGCGACGGCTACCCATGCCTCCACCCCACAGATGAGCAGAAGGAAGCCAGAGTCACAGTAACTCCAGAGCTCACGCTCACGCGGGCCACGCCATACACTTTCCTGCCATGTGTCACCCTCTAAGGTCATGGGGAAAACCAGCTCGCCTTTAAAAAAGGCAAGCCAGGGCAAAAATACGCCCGAATCTAGTCTGTCCGCACAGAGAACGGTTTGCATGTGGAAGCAGGCCTCGGTATTTTTTTAAAAGTAGAAGGCTCCCTCCCTTTCTGCTACCCTGGGGTACAATTTCCAGCCCTCTCTCCAAAAGAAATATTTGGCTTTCTATAGAGAACCTCTGAGACTTCGTGCAACTGAAAATGGAAGAAGGGGAAAGAGGCCCTCGTCACACCCCACCCCAAAATGCCCCTGGGGGAGCTGAGGTTGGGCCCCTGTAGATCCATTTACTTTAGGAAACACTTGGTTCTGAAGCATTTGTTTCAGAAATTAGCCCCATGCCCCATCAATAGTAGCTTTCAACGGCTCTTCCCTGGTGGTCTTGTCTCTTTTAAATTTCATTTCCTGTTGGAAAGGTAACTGTTCGGTGCCACTGACTGGACTGGGTTAAGAGAACACCAGGACCTGAGTGAGGCTGGGGAGCCAGGGTAGGACTGATGGGTGGAACGGAGTAGCCAAGTGAAGAGAAAGGTATTAGAGAATGTCACGTGACGGATTCTATTTCAACTGCTTCTCCACGAGAGAGAAATAGTCCCACAGGAGGAGGGGATAAAAATGCCAGGGAGCGGGTACAACCAGCTGCTATGCTGGAGGCGGCCTGAGGCCTTGGTAGGAACCTTGGCACTGCCACTCACCAGCTGTGCCCCACAGTCTTGTCCTTGGACTGCAGGAGCCTCAGTGGCCAATCTGTTCCACTGTCCAGGGTGGTATGGACTCAAATGATACATGCAACATGCTTAGCAAGTGCATCACACCTGGTAGGTATTCACACGCAGCAGCAGCAATGAGCCGGCCCAGATGGTATTTGAACCCATAAATTTAGCATGATGTTTTCCATTACACACAGTACGTTGTGCAGGAAGAGCATGCCAACAGATAGGAGAGCCCGACTTCAAAGAAGCACGTACAAAAGAGATCATTTCGATACAGAGTGACAAAGATTCTAATCAAGACAGATATAAAGTGAAAGAAAAAAGACATATAAAGTGATACGGTGCCCCACATACGAAATATGTGGGGGCTTTATTGACAGCATGGTCATGAGGTTGATGGGAGAATTCACTGACTGTCTCTACTCGAGAATGTAAGGTCCAACAAAGCAGGAATACTACCGATTTTATTCAGCATTGTGGGGGAAAGGAGGTGGGTAAATATTTAAGGTGATGCTTAAGTGAAGAAAGAGTTAGCCAAGTGTAGAGCAGGGTTAAAGCTATCTGGTCAGAAGAAACTGGGTGAACAAAGGCATATCCCTAAGGATATATTTAGGAAATTAAGAGGTTGTTGAAACAAATGGAGTACAAAGTATGGAGTGTAGGGGTGAGCTGAGAGGAGCCAACAGGTACAAGACCATGGGAAGTCTTGTTCACCACGCTAAAAACTATGGCACTTGTGTGGGCGAACACTCACGTATGTAAGGCCAGAGCGGGCAGCTGCTGACATGGGCGGATTTAACAGGACCTGAAATTCCTACTTCAAGTCTTTAATATGCTTTCCTTACAAGCCTGCCAAAGTGCCTATGATTTTTTACTATTAAGCCCAAGTAATAACCATATGAAGCAAAAACAGCTGTTAGTTCTTACTCTCCAATTAGTTTATCAGATTTGCTAGCCAGATCAATTTTCACAACAACCATATGAGGTCGTTACTTCTATTATCTTGTCTTACATGTGAGAAGACCAAAGCACAGATAGGCTGAGTGGCTCACCCAAAGTCACACAGTATGCAGGTGGTAAGGGAAGGATGCAGACCTACTCACCTTGGCCCCAGAGTCTATTCTCCTAACCAGCATATTATTTCAAATCTATCTTCCAGTTCACCATTTCCCTCTTCAGTTCAATACATCTGCTGTTTAACACATTTGATGAATTTTTAATTTCTAGAATTCTTTTTAATTGTAGAATTTCTATTTAGTTTTTTGAAATGTCTACTTTTTCCCATACTATCTTGTACTTGCCCTGTGGTTTCTATATCCTTTTTCACTAGGAAACATTTTCAAGCACATCCGCTCTCTCAGATTTGCCTATTGTCTCCAGTTTCTAAGATAGGAACTTCTCCATGCATTTTCTCCATTGACTTTCACTAATGGTGGCATTTTTCTTCTATTGCATGTACTATAATATTTCAAAGTAAACTGAACATCAGCAGGAGTTTGCTGTTGTTGCTTTCTGGCTTTGATTTTTAAAATTTTGTTTTTGGTGGGAGACCCACATGCACTGGGATGTTGAGACATTTTTATGTCCTGCTTTTAGGTTGCCTGCTGTAGTATCTCATAGTTTAATTAATTACAGACCAAGTTTTTACATTATCTTCTTGGTTTGTGGCCTGTGCACTACACGATACCACCAGCCCCATACACATATTTAGTGCAGGTTTGGTTTGGATTTCCCGTGGGTGATCCCAATGACGGGGTGGTTGATGGACTTCCACACCAGAACCTCAGCAGAATCTTCCTTATTTCATGCACAGGCTAGTCATCCCTCACTGTCAGCTAGCTATGCAGGGAGTTTGTTTGCTATGGCCTCAGCTCTTACCCCCATGGGGTACTGAAACTCCAGCCCCTAAGAGCCATACATACTTCCCATTATTTTCATAGGACCTTTTGTTTAATTCCTTCTCACTGATCACTGCTGCACTATTGAGCTGGCTCTTTGTTTCTGGCACCTGGGGAGTCCCTCTTTTTGCATACCAGCTTGGCAATGGATTTCTTCCCCACCGTATTTTTGTACCAGCATCTCTCTGTGATTGGAGGGAATGTCCCTTGACAATCTGGTCTATTAAATTGACCAGAAGGTTATGATTAAACATTTAGATATCAGTCTTTCCCTCATGGAGGACAGAGACCTTTATCTGATTCATCTTTCAATACTAATTCTTCAGACAGTGCCCTGACCAGAACAGAAAGCAATAAAGATTGGATCAATGAATGAATAAATTAATCAGCTTTCTCTTTCATTCTAAGTGGTGATTAAATACCATATACTAATTATCTTCTAGAGAAAGAAGACACCAAGAATCCCTGAAAAGCCACCCATGCTCTCTGGAAGGTCACGCTGAACAAAGAAAAATGCCTGCCTTAGTTCGGCCCCTTTGTCCAGTAGGTCCAGCTGGTCTAATAGAAACATGAAGTCTGGCAGGCGAGGTTCCTCACTGGTGGCTCCGCTGCCTTTTAGCACATACTGATGCCCTTTTATAGCCATAACCGGAACCTGATCAATAACTCACAGCTTGCAATAATGTCATAAGGAGCTGGCCAATTAAGTCCACATTCCTGAGAGCACCTGGCATAGGGCATGGAACACTCAGAGTAGAAACTGAGTTAATATATTAGTGTCTCATTCCATCTTTTCCACTAAAAAACAGTATATAAATATTTATTGAAAATCTACTGCCTCCTCGGCCTGGTGCATGGTACTGGAGACAGAGAAGAGTACCATAAAGTTCCTTTTTGAGTCCTTAATTAGAAAAAGGATGTCCAGATCAAATTTAGAAATAAAAAAAGACATTGCACCTCATCTCACCTTCCTAAAATATCTAAAAAGTATACCAGCAACACAACCTTGCCCATTTACTGTTTTGTAAAGTTCTCTCACCTCGGAGAGGAATCATAACTCCGAGTGAGTATATGAACGGATATAAGAGAGCTGCTCCTGAAAGGCAATTTTTGACAATGCCTTTGAGCCCCTTTCACCGCTATAATCCCAGAACCTAGAGGCATGCCTGAACTAAGGTAGAAACTCAGTAAGTTTGTTGAATGTATTTGCACACATATACATGGATGCGGCCCATTCATCTCTGTGTCCCTAGATATGGTGTGACTCATCATTCCACACATATTTATTGAGGATTTCCTATGAACAGCAGTCTATGTGAGATTTTGTGATGGAGAAAACAGACAAAAAAAAAAAAACAGAACAAGATAAATGTCTTACTTACAAGAAATTTCCAGGTTTAAGGGCAAGATGTCTAGGTGTGTAGATCACCACGATGTAACAGAAAATGCAAAGAGAATCACAGAGAAGAGGACTATGGGAGTTCCACAGGACAGGCCACTTCCTGCTCAGGGGTTAGGTCAGACTATGGCTAATATAGACTTTATGCTCAAATTGGAAGGAGACGCAATTTGCCTGCCACCCTGTAGAAGGGAGACAATGGGTATTGGCAAGGAAGAAAGGGCAGTTCAGGTGGAAAGAATGGCTTAGACAAAAGCAGAGGGGCATAAACGGCACAGGATATATAGGAAGAAATACAAATTTGGCTGGAAATGCATAAAGGGGCATAAAGGGAACTAAAGAGAAATGGAGCTGGAAAGGTAACATGAGCCAATTGCAGGGGCTTTAAATGTGTCCAGATTTATCCATCCAGGGCACAGGGTCTCTACAGAGTAGTCAGCGCTTAGCATATGGCGAGGCTTAATTAATACTACAGCAATCTCAGGGCAGGAACCTGCTCTCCACGTGCAGAGAGGAAGCCGCCATCTGTACGCACAGGCAATTACAAACACTCCGAATGCTGAATGTTTGATACCCTGAACCCTGCAAGTATATCAAATACTCACCGTAAGAGGTCACCAGGCAAACAGCTCCGATCAATCCGGGCTCAGGCAGAATCAAATCCCCTAAATAGGATCCACTAGGGGCAGTGTCAGGAAGGTCAGAAACAACCTTATTTCACATCTTGAAGCATTTTCAGCATGTGGAACATTTTAGAGGGAGAAGGGAAAGGAGAGAGAGAGAGAGAGAGAGAGAGAGAGAAGAAAGGAAAAAACCTCTCCAGAAATAAGGGAATTCCAAGTCATTAAATGTTAAATGCTCACAAAGTAAGCAGGGAATTTATTTTGGCCCCTGCCTCCTCCTAGTGATCTGAAAGGCAGTTGATTTCAAAGTAGGCTGTGCCGGGGTTCAAAATGGAGTTTCACGCCTCTGCCCCTCCTCCGCCTCCCCGGCGTGTCCCCACTGTATACCTTTGTCCAGCTCACTCGAAATGTTCCATGATGAGGTAGGCACTAACTCAGCAGTGACTGACAGCTCTGTTTCTGAAAAGAAAAAGAAGGGAGGGGAGAAAGACAAGGGCAATATTAACCACAGTAACTTATGGGCTGTTAGAAGCATTACAGGAGATTTCCAAAGGCCCTGCCTTCTGAGAGAGACCACTGCCGTTCCGCAGCTTATTAAACGGGAGCGGTCGCTCTCCTTGCCAGGCAGAGAGCCGGCGTTACAGTGGCTAAACAGAGGAACGATCTGGGGGCCAGAGCTGGAGACTTTTTTCTGTGAAACACAGGCTTGAAAAGAAAAACACAAATATTTCATGAACAAAAAATCAAACCCGCAGAAACAACTAACCATTATCAAACATAAAGAAATCTTCCATTTCTTGCCAGAAGACCAATCTTAGAGAAATATATTCAACAATCTTCCCATGAAAAATAAGTGAAAATAATGTTTCTTTTACTGCTGATTTCATTGGTGTTTATGAATTGATAGCATTTGTACCCATAGAGAAGCCCACTTCTCTATATTGAAACTTTCAGTCAAGACAAATGAAAGGTAAGTATTTGAATATGGAGAATCATCTGTGGTTCACTGAACTTAAAAAGTAATTCTTAAAACCACAGTAAATTAAAGCCAACATGCAAATCAACAATCCAAAGGGCATAATAAACTACTAAGATTTTAAAACTCTCACTAATATACTATAATAATACAAACTATAATTTTGTTGTTTTTGAAAATTTCAGCCATGCCACCATCCTACTAGCACATTTTCATAGGATTGAACTGATCTCCCGTTAGGTGATGTCTGCATACACACACACACACACACACACACACACACACACACACACACACTTTTACAAAATGGCAGTGCTGTGCAGGACCTCAGAGAGCTCGGGGCCTAGGTCACTCGATGCATGTACCCACGCTGTAAGGGCACCTTCCTTCAATCTGGTGCAGACATCACCCATCAATTATGGCCCTTTGTGTCTGGTAAACCTTGGATCTGCCTTAGAGCCTGTTCAACACAGTAGTCTAGGCAGCCACTAAAAATGGATCTAAGCTGGAACACAAGGTGAACTTCAGTAAGTGGGAGAATTGGGATTCTAATCCAGGTATGTCTGACTGCCAGCCACACAACTCCCAGCAGCCCATCCCGCCTAGTACTCAAGTCTGGGAAGGCTGAGTTGTTTCACCTTAGCTCGCTCTCACGCCACCTTTTCACCTAGATAGGCACACTTTCCACATTTCCTTATTTACTGATGGAGACTGCCTGCCACCTGGCCATGGAAGCCACACACCACGGTTAGTGAGCTTTGCCAAGGACAGGATGTTTACCCACTGAGACCTTGCAGAGGCCCACGTGTAGTTTGCCTACTGGATCTTCGATCAACCTGCCACTCACGGCAGAGACAAAAGGGTTATTTGGTTTGAACATACTTCCTCGGCTTGCCTCTTTTCCTGTCTAGGTGGGAAAGAAAGTAGACAAACCACACATACCCACTCCCTCTCAAATAGCCTCACTTGCCTCCTACATCCTGGGCCCCCCTACAAAAAAAAAAAAAGCATAGATTCTTTAAAGGAAACTTGCAATCAAACGGGCAGTATAACAGGGATCCTAAGCACATAAAATTCCAAACTACCAAGCCAGAAAGAAAAATTTACCCAGCAAGAAAAATATTCAGTGCAAAACTACAGTAGAGGGCAGTGCTGTCGTCCACCACTTGTCCTAGCATGACTACCTTACGCAGGTGACTTCACCAGGAAGAGCTACTTGTCTACATTTCAGGGAGTATGACTCTACTGCAGCTGCCCTCTGACCCCCATCCTGCTACCACCCACTTCGGCTCTCAAATAATAGCCCCTTGTGTGCAGTGGCACAGACCACGTGGTTTGCCTTAGAACAGGCTCATCAAGCACTCTGACACCCAGACATCAGGGGGCCTGGGAACATAGGAACAGGGCCCTGGCGGCCCTGGCAGCCCTGGCGGCCCTGCCGGCGTGGAAGCCAGGGGCAGGGGAGCGGGGGCATTAAGATAGATCCTGACAACATTTACATTCAATATTTTCATAGCTTCATCTTGCTGCTGCTCACGGTTAAATTGCCAGTAAGTTTCATTTTGCAGTACTGACTTTATAGAAAGTGAGCTGTGTGTCACTTGGTTTTTCTAACCTGAGTTTGAATTGCTGATTGAAGGTAATTTAGGACCGATGACAAATGAACAGAGTCCTGGCACGGCTAACAGTGAAACTGTCCCCAGGTGTGCCTGGACGACAGTCACCACTCGGGTTCTTGGGCTACAGAAAAGATCATTTCAATTCACAAGCTCATTAAGGGACTGTGATGATTCTGAGGAATTTCACCCTCAGCCTCAGATCCATTCCTTTTGATAATCACATGTTCAGCTTCTCAAATAAAATGATAATAAAGACAGATCAAAGATTTTAAGATATGAATAATCTCTCTCTGACAAATATTATCTTGATGCCACATGTTTTAAAAGGCTGATTATTTTATGTGAAAAGTTTAGTATTAGTAATGTTTACGAAGCTTCCCAGCAGCACCCCCTCCCCAAAGGAAGGCTGAAGTTAGTGAGAAAAATTGAGCACATCTCTGCCTGACCTCCATCAATTTCAGCGGCAGCGTGAGAGAGAGACGCGACCACCAGTCTTGACCCTGTAGGACTTCCACTGGTGGGCTCAGCTCCTTGCCAATTCCCCTCACCACGGCAAAACCTGAGACACTGACTACCAGACCAGCAGCATTCTTTGTGCAAAATTATTGTGGTAACAGCCAATTAGTATGTGTTCACTTAGAACACAGTGCAACATTTAATGGAAACAGACACCTAGATTAAAATACTAATTTCTGCCCTTTACTAATTCTGTGATCATGAGAAAGTTACTTTCTCTAAGATGAAGACAAGAAAGGCATCTCACAGGACTGACTCCGGTAAGCTTTAAGGCTCAGCGGTGTCCAACCCGCGCCGTACGGGCCACATGCAGCCCAGGATGGCTGTGAAGGTGGCCCAACGCGAAATCATAAATTTACTTAAAACATTATGAGGGTGTGTGTGTGTGTGTGTGTGTGTGTGTGTGAGAGAGAGAGAGAGAGAGAGAGAGAGAGAGAGAGATTACGTGTCTCAATGTATTTAATGTGTGGCCCAAGACAACTCTTCTTCCTCCAGTGTGGTGCTCACAGACACCAAAAGGTTGGACACCAATGAAGGTAGTAGGATTAAATTAGACAAGCGCCCAGCAGAGCGTGGACTCTGCAAGGCCTTTCGTGCCTTCCCCTCTGTCTCTCGAGGAGGATGGCGGCCACCTTCCACATGGACAGACTCCTGTTCGAAGTTCTGTCACCGTCTGGGCTTGACACAACGCACAGGCCATGCTTTTAGAAAGATTCTGTTTCATACGCCTTACTAATCCAAGCCAATCTTCTCATTTTGTGAGGTTTTCCTGAACTGGTCACCAGTTCTCTAAGAACATAAGTGTTTTGTGCGGTTTGATCCAATTTAGGCAAATTGAGCATGTTTTAGAAAATTCCAGCTCTTATCTTTCCTGACCTGTGCGGGAGGGCAAACCGTTCTTCTCCCGATTTGATCAATAGGAGCTATTATCTTTGCAGTTTCACTGATGATTGACTTTTTGGCACCGATTCTGCAAACCATAAGGTTTTGGTATTTAAGCCTGAACAGTGGGAGTGTTATTTGGAGGGAAGGAAGAAAAAAAAGAGCCTTGAATCCTCCTCATTGATAAAAGCCCGGGCTTTCCAAAAGGATTACTGGTTCATCTCAGCGGTTGGCAGGTAGAGACCCAACATTCAAAGGATGCAGAAGCTCTTCCGAAAGGCACCCGGTCATGCCACATCCCGCATCCTGACCCAGTGATACGTGAGTTCACACAGGCTCAGACCAGCACACTCCCGGGACGAGTGTCCAACCCAGTGGTCAAAAATAAAGCGTGAGGGGGCAAGGGGCTACCCCAGTGCCTTTCTTGTAAATGTGGCAAAGCCATTAATTTGTCAAAGAAAAAATTTTCAAATATACCACACTTTGTGGTATTGTTCATCTTTTTATGTAGAACAAATTGAAAAAAGAGTGCTGTCCAGGTCTTCTCCATGTCTAAGAGGCTGTGTTTGTGCTCAGAGATCTTCTCAACAATTCTCTAAGGCAGGTCCATTCTCATCTCCATCTCTTCATCGCAGAACCTGAGGCACAGACATTCTAAGCCACCTGCCTTCTTAGCTCGTTGGGATGGGGAAGGGGACTGTGACCAAACCCAGGCAGTTGAAGGCAGAGGCAGAGTGTCTCAGACTGCCAATGGGGGTGGCCGAGGGAGCCGAAAGGCGTGCTCTCTTGCTCTCCGACTTCAGCCCCGCTAGGCCCCGGAGGACCCCGTGGACTCTGAGCTCCATGGGTCACAGCTGGGGAGACAGGGCCAGAGACCTCACTCCTCCCCCACCAGTGCTTTGTTCCCTGATCCTAAAACCGAAAAGGATGGTGCGCAACCCAAAGAGAGGAAAGGAAATACTTCTTGATCACACTTAAATGTCCCTTCCCCCCCCTTGGAAATACTATTTCTTTCTTTAAACCTGCTAATTTAATATTTCAGATTACATGCAGTTCTTGTAGCATAAAGGAATTATGCTACATAAAGCACCATGATGACACCCATTTTTATAGTCAATACAAATAGTCTTGAAAACTATCTAAAAACTATCACACTTGGGGTCTCTTCCATGCAACTCTAGGGATCACCCCAACCGGACTAAGGACACCCAGACTACTGAATAAACTATCACAAGAAAAAAACATAATCTTAGCTGAGCTTGGAAGAAAGGGACATCCTCAGGGGACAGGGGGATAACAGCAAGTGGAAACTGATGCAGAAGGTGCCTCTGGGCTGTGGGCTGTGGTTCCAGTGCTCATATGAAAACCAAAGATGTGGCCAGAGGAGATCTGGATTCTTCTTGCCTAAAGCCTTCACTAGAGCCTGGGAGAGTCCCCCATCTGCGGGAGGGGGCTGGAAACATGTCCCCCAATGGCCCAGACAAGCTTCTAGGACTCTTGTAGTCCATCCAGAACTTGGATAGGGTAGGGGGAAACATCCACACAAGAAATCAAAATGGCGTGTAAAGACCAGAGAGGTCTAAGGTACCCGTCCCCCAGTTTCTCTCCATGGTTACAACTTACATAATCACAGCACAATATAAAAACCAGGAATTGACATCGTTACAATGTGTGTCAAGTCCTGTGTCATTTCATCACATGGTGTAGATGTGATGAAACCGCCACTGTAATTGAGATAAAGAACTATGTCATCACCAAAGATCTCTCTCATGCTACTTTCTAACAGTCACCCCCGTCTCCTCCTCCCAGCCATACACAACCCCTGGCAACCACCAATCTGTTCTCCATCTCTGTAACTCTGTTGTTTCAAGAATGTTCTATAAACAAACTCATATGATGCCCTTCACATCCACCCAACGTACTGTGTCTATCAATAGTTTTTTGTATGGCTGTGCAGTATTCCATAGTACTGATGGACCATGCTTTGTTTAACCATTCACTTCAGACATTTAGTTGTTTCCGTTTTCTGTCTATTAAGAGTAAAACTGTCATGAATGTGCTCGCAGCCTTTGTGCTAAATTCTTTATTTCACTAAAAAGGAAGTCAAACCTAGGAGTTGTATGCAAGAAGCAATAAGAAGCAAATAAATTGGAAAGTACATTGAAAAATGTTAAATAAGCCTTGACTTTAAACTATGTATGTGATAAGAGGTACAACAGAGGAAAAGAGGGTTGTAAGGCAGCACTGAGAAATAGCACACCCTGGGGATATACTGTGGGGAGGGAGCCCTAAGGATCAGGGTGAGGGAAAGAGCGCTGCAGTCTGAGAAGAGGCCCGTGCACCAGAAGTACCATGGCACAGCAGGACAAGTGCAAACAGCCCCATAATGGCCGTGCTCAGTGACACCACAGCCACTTTTCCCAACAATTAAATAAACAGTGATTTTTAAAATATGTTTATTGATTTGAGAGAGAGGGAAGGAGGGAGGGAGGAACAGGGAGTGAAAGAGAAAGATTGATGTGAGAGAGAAACATTGGTTGATTGCCTCTCCTAAGTACCATGACTGGGGATTGAACCCACAACTTAGGTATGTGCCCTGAATGCCAATCAAATCCCCAACCTTTTGGTGTATGGGCGGATAAATGCAGCTAACTGAGCCACACCGGCCAGGGCAACGAACAATAATCTTAAAATTACAGAGGCTTCTCATTTGTGTGTGTGTGTGTATGTGTGTGTGTGTGTGTGTTTATGTTTCTTAAAGACAAAAAAAGAAATATCCCCAATAGTTAACAGGAAGATGAGCTTCTTCGGCTCAGTGCAAAGTCCTAACAGAAATTTCAAAATGGCTCACAGCTGGACATTCCTGGAGGAGAAGTCCCAACGAACAGACCCGAAGTTGTCACTCCCTCATTCATGGATGGTGCCATTCAGCGGAGGCTGGGCGCAATAAAAGAATTAGTTTGTTTCTGGCTTCAGAACAAGCTGGCAAAGACAGAGTAAAGAAACTACGGAAGCATGCTGAAAATGCTTAGCTCAGGAACCGGTCTTATCTCCGACAGAGGTTTCATTTCCTTTCCTTTCAGGTGTTGCAGACACCTTAGACTTCCAATGACATCAACAAACTTCACTCTTTTCTTCTGGTTTCCACTTGGTTGCTCTTCCTTATGTGCTTTTCTCTTCAAAAGTGCTTCTGGCAATTTTTCCTTCTTACTCATCCTGCTGTGTCATCCGTCTTTGTCTTCTGGGGTTTGCCATTTAATTTCCCCCTTTGTATGGTCCACGGACACTTTCATTTCATAGTCTATAATCCAATTGTAGTCAAAGCCCATTACTCTGTAATTGTCTCTGGCCAATTCAAAGTCACCTGTCACTCAAAAGAAACAAGAGACCCAAGAACGATGCTTTCCTAGCTGCAAGCCCATGACAGCCTGAGAGTTGACTCTTGTAAAACAAATAAAGTCTTGGTTAAGTTCTGTATACAATGGGAACGAAGTTGTGCTGGGTGTTTCTTAAAGCCATGGTGAACTGACACGGAGCTTTGGAAAACAATATAGCCGGAGAGGATTTCTTTTAAAACTCCTTATTTGCAACTGAAATTTAATGTGATTATGTTCATTGTTTCATCCATCCATCCATCCATGTAGTCACTCATTCATTCAATAAATATTTATTGATCACCTACTGTCTTCTAAACTGGGTAAGTGCTAGCTAGGTGCTGGGATGTAATGGTGAACAAATTCAAGACTCTATGGAGCTCACTGCATGGTAGGAACACAGAGAAGTAAATAAAGAATGAAAATATAGCACAATAAACACTACATGGGGGTGGAGGTGGGGGTGCAGTATGGGAGACTCAGCCATCTTGGAGGCTCCCGCCCTGACCAAAGACTTGGTGATGAAACTTCTGTGGTTTCTGGAGAGCCAGGCATTTAGATGCACACACAGAGCATGGATAATCTAATTTCCTTATTTGAATAAAACAGGATTTTTTCCTGAAAAAAGTGCATAAAGAGCTGAGGACCATGCAGTGGGTATGTCTTCACCTGTCACACCTGTGACTGCCTTGCCTGCAGAACGTAGCTACTAGCCGAGGCCTGGTCTGGAAACAGGGAATGCCTCTCCCAGGCTTAGTGATGAGGCTCTAGCCCTATAAACGTGCTAAATCAATTCTTCAACCCAGACTGGGTCTTTTGCGCTTTCATCTCCTTAGCAACGTAAATACCTGCTAGGACTGGAGGGTTAGTTTAACCTAAGAGGGTCTAAATTTCCAGTTCCTTCTATCTTTCTAATTTACACTTGGCTCCAGACTGTCTGTTCTACAGGTTGCACAGGTTGAATGCCTTCTGCCCCATCCAGATCAGGGAGGAAATAAAATATATAAGACAAAATATTTGGTGTACAAATTTCACCTTTTTGAAATAGCACAATGCTGACATCAATAAAGTTTTTCTTGTGTTTGAACCTCAAACAGAATACTTCCATTTCAAACTATGTTTAAACCACAGCAAAACAATGAGCAATTCAAAAGGAAAATAAAATAAATCTGTTAACTTAGCAATATTCAATTTGTTATTGGAAAGAAAAAAAACTCGAATTATTCTGATTTCCTATCTTACAATTTGCACTTAATTCTATGGTCTGCATGTCCTTTAGCCATCAGTGGGTAAGTGTTCTTCATTGTGATTAGACAGTAAACATCCTATGAAGACAAGGATCACATCTCATGCTTCCTTTGTGTCCTTACCTGGTTTTTACCTGGTCGTGCAACAGGCTAGAGGGGAGGTAGCATAGCAGAGAGATGAAAGGCGTTGTGTTGACTTCAGAGTCAGTCATGTTCAAACCCCTGCTCTGTCATGTGCTAGATTAGGACGTTGGGCAAATTATTTCACATGTGGAAACCTCAGTTCCTCATTCATAAACTAGGCATAAGAGCAATGCACTTGCAGGATTGTGATGAGGATTAACTAGGAAAATATTTGGGGATTAGTTCAGTACCCAGTCCATGGTAACATTCATCAAAGTAGTAGCTATCACCATCTGATAAAGGCTTTTTTAACTTACCGTAGATACAGCCTGCAGGCTAGTCGATGCTCCCAGCTGAGGAGCACGTTAAACAAATACAGATTCTAGGACCCCACCCCAAAACTGTGAAATCTGTCTTGGTGAGTCTTACATAAGCGGCCTAGTACTATTTCTCTACAAACCACCAGTTTAGAGAAACTCAAATAATGATATGCGAAAGGAGAGAGAAAGGAGAGAGAGAGGAGAAGGGGAGGGGAGGGGAGGGAGGAAGGAAGGGGCAAAAGCAGTTTAAATAAACTGAGAAGTTTAATGCTGTTTAAGAGTCTAGGGGAAAGGGAGCAAGCAGACTAAATCCCTTCTTTTTGTCATGAAAGTCCGAAGTGATCGGAAACCTCCATATTGAGACATCCCAGTATATAGTAACCAGGAACAAAATTGGTACGTCTTGAATGGCTTTCAAAACCAAGTGTTTATGTTTAACTTAAAGGTTCTCTTAATTGGCTGACCAACGATACAGCTGATTAGACTTTGAGCGCTGTCCTGTGAAGAGCAGGGCCGTGCTGTCTCAACCCGGCTCTCTGCACACAAGGTCTCTCAATGGCTAGGGATTTTAAGTCTGTGGAACTCTCCACTGAACGGCAAACTGGGCACACTGTAAAAATGTGCTGTCTTCCTGCTCCAGACGTAGACGGGGAGAAAAACAGACCCTTTTTAGCTTTGATCCTCAGCCATTTATAACATTTACAGAGAGAAGCCCCCCTTGGATGCAGTTGAAAAAGCTATTAAGATACCTTACAATAATACAAGTACCTTGTATTTAGGTAGCACTTTTCCTTTCAAGAAAGTCTGTACACAGAACAGATATCAGCTCATGACTCCACATGGGAAGGATCGAGGCCCGAGATAATGATAGCCTGGTTGTAGTTGAAGAAACCCAGACTCATCCGGAGACTTGCCTAGGTCCCCGGGCATGTCATCAACTGCCAGGAGAACGTAACCACGATTTGCCTGACCTAAACCTGGTTCCACGCAGGCCCTCTGAGTCACTGCTGATGATGCCTCTTTCCCAGTTTAAGGTTTGTTGTTGGTGTTCGTTTTGTTTTCTAATTCCCCTCTAGCATGCCGTTAATTCAATCATTTCAAAATTCCAAAGAATCAGGAATAAAATTAAAAAAAAGAAAACTATTTTCAGAAAGAAAAATCCATTGAAAGTATAATTTGTACCTTCTGGCTGTCCCTGGAAACCAAGCATTTAAGTTAATGGGATTGAGAGACTCTTGGATCAATGGAAATTATTTTAAGCAGAGAGGTAAATTGTGGAGGATTACTATTATCCTTCAAGACAGTGGGATGGTTTTGCTCTAACCATATGAGCCTGGGCACGTAGGATTTAGATGGTTGGCAATTTTCAAATACTTAATTTGCCTCAAATTGCTCCAGTTTAAAATGCTTTGCCCGTCTGGAGTGTGTTTCCAGGACCACGTCATTATTGATAGCCTGGGGAGATCAATGATTAGAATTAAATAGAGGGAAACATTGACCAGAATGGAAGTTAGGACCAGAATCGCTTCCCAGGGCCTCTTAGATTAATCTCTCCCTCTTCTGAGGTTCCATAGTGTTTTATCTATTTCTCTCTTAAGACACTTTACACTTTGTAAGGCAACCTGCAATTGCTTCAGTGCACTTCTTTACTAAGACTGCATGGGTCCTGAGGCTAGGATGAGGTCCTCCTAATCTCTACACTGCTCACAGCATCAGCTGTTGCACTCTACACATAGAAGGCGCTCAACAAATGTTTTCTGAATGCATACGTGTTATAATAGCTGTAGTCCCCATATATTATCACATTTATTTGTACAAGGTATTGAGGTGGATGGTAAAATAGTCACAATTCATTTGTCCCTGTACCCACAGCTTTTTGCAGCTCTTCCAAGAATAGATGGAGTCTACTTCCCCAACTTGAATCTGAGCTGGCCTTGTGGCTTGCTTTGGCTAACAGAAGGTGCCAAGATCAGCTTGACCCAGTCTGGACTGAGGAAACACCCAGCCAACACACTGACTCATGAGATAAATAAATGCTTGGTGTTTTTGGTCATTAGGTTTTGGGGTAGTTTGTTATACAGCACTATTTGTGGGTAATGGATACCCATTTACAGATGAGAACACTAAGGCTCAATGAGGTTGGAAAGGATCCTATAAACATAGAATGAAAAACCAAGGATTTGAATCTAGTCTTTCTGATTCCAAAGCCCACAGCCTTTCCACTAAATAAACTCGCCAAATTTAAATTATTCTGTGCATTCAGAAACAAGTTTGAAAAACTAAAGGAAAGAGATAAAATGGGGAGGAGCTTCATGCATTGCTGGGAAGCACAGTGAAGAACTACCCACTAGTGTGAACCTTCCTAGTGGGACAGCATCCAATACTGGTACCTCATTTGATCAGACTTAAGAGATGCAGAAGTACAGGATCTCTTTCCAGCAACGATCGGGAAGAAATGATGTTCCCACCTCCATAAGAACAGAGCTCGACTAACAGCAACCGCTGTTCAAAGTTGGCAATTTGGTATTACCTCCCGTGATGTACTTTTTATTGTCTTACGATGAGAGAAAAATGATTTCGCACGCAGTTAATTTTGTGACTGTGCTTTTCCAACACCAATCTGCCAAGACTATTCTGGTTTTCAAACCTGATGGACACGGTTTGAGTTGGTTTCCGGGGTGTATGAAATGCAGTTCTACAGGCAGCCTGTGAGCAGCCTTGGCATGTGTGGCTGCAGGCATGGGAACTTTCCACGACAATGCAAGACCATGCCTCGGATTTGATGGCGAGGTGCTCTTATGTGAAAAGGGAGGGCTCTTCTTCCTCCCAGAGCTGTCAGGCAGCAGCTTCTCAGGAGGCCTTCAACTGCAGTGAACGGGAACGGCCGATGCTACTGTGCACATGATGGATGGGGCGGCCTGTTCCCTCATGCGTGTCACCTACCAAGACGGGCTACCTGATCTCCAGCTGATAACAGGAGGTTCTCAATAGCTGCTTCGCTCAGAGGAGGTGTATACCATCTCCACGTGGAACGCGGTCATCTACTCTCAGTCAGGGACGACCACGGCATCCGGGGAGATTTGTTGCAACGGCTGGAACTGCTTGGGAGAGGGAAGCAGCACAACTGGTTGAGTTCCGCTGCTTTTCCCTCGAGCTGACAGTCCAGGC
Source organism: Anoura caudifer (assembly GCA_004027475.1). Taxonomy (NCBI): domain Eukaryota; kingdom Metazoa; phylum Chordata; class Mammalia; order Chiroptera; family Phyllostomidae; genus Anoura; species Anoura caudifer. The sequence goes on from PVKU01003095.1 coordinate 35,444, forward strand.
CCTACCCTGTGACGCTGTCCATTAGACGGCCTCCCTCTTCTGCCGGCCTTCCCGCCAGCCCTCTCTGCTGCCTCAAGGTCCCCATCAAGCGAGTTGTACCCTCAGCACGGCGGAGAAACTTGTTTATCAGTCTTGGAGTGGAAAAGGGTTTTCAAAATTTGACACAAAATCTAAAAGCCATAAAAAGAAAGATAACTTTGACCGCTCTAAAATTACTGCATTTTTTCAGACCATAAGAAGCACCTAGGTTTTAGAGGAAAATAGGAAAAAAAAATTTTGAAGCAAAAACATGTGGTAAAATATTTAATAACATAACTAGCATAATATTTCACCCATGTAAATGTAAATCTACATTCAAACTATAAGACACACCCCCCTTTCCTCCCAAATTTGGGGAGAGGTGCATCTTATAGTCCAAAAAATATGGTATTCTAGAAGAAAGAAGCAAAAATAGTATCGAAAGACAAACGAGAAACTGGGAAGAAAAATATTATCGAAACTCAAAAAGCAAAGGGCTAGCTAGCTGGTATAATATAGCAAGCAAAAGCTCCTACAAATAAGCAAGGAAAAAAAGTCCAAGAATACGCTAGATAAGTGGGCAAAGACAATGAACAGGCAATTTACAGACAGGAAAATATATGTGGTTTTTAAATGCATGACAACATGCTAAGCTTACTGATAATATAAGAAAAGTACGTTAAAATGTCAGTTAGATGTCATTTTCCCCAATCAGATTAGAAATTTAAAAAGAGCTTGATAATTCACTATATGGACAGAGATATGAGGAAACAGGGTCCTTCACATTGGTAGGAGTATAAATTGGTAAAACTTGGTAAAAATAATCTGTGAAAATTTTAAATGCAAATATTCTGTGAACAGCAATTCTACTTCTAGTAATTTATCTTATACATGTCCTCAAACATGTATGAAATGATATATACATAAGGTTTTAATGCAGTATTGTTTATAAGGGAAAAATATTGGAGACAACCTACTTATTCGCCAACAGGGAGACTGTGTAAATAAATTAAGTCCTACCTAAAATTTACAATGGAACACAATGCAACTGTTAAAAAGAATAACGAAGCTATGTATGCACTGATTTGGAAAAAGACTCACCAAAATATATCCTTAAGTTAAAAATAAGCAAAGTGCTGCTAGTATACATAGAAAAACATAATTTGTGTAAAAAGAAAGAAAATTCTTATGTGTTCTTATATTTGTAGATACATATTACATATATAATGTTACATATCTGTCTATGCATGCATCACTGTGTAAATACTGTCTTGTATGTATAGTCATGTGCTCTTGACGGCAGAGATGTTTGAGAAACGCCTTGTTAGGTGACTTCTTCATTGTGCAAACATCAGAGAGTACATTTACACAAACCTGCCTGGCACAGCTTATTGCACACCTAGCCCACGTGGTGCGGCCTGTTGCTCCTGGGCTAGAAGCCCGTGTGAGAAGTCCGAGGCTGCTGCTGGCATGACATAGTGTCCCGTGTCACAGCAAACTGCTTTTTTCCAATAAGTAGAAAGAATACTCTAAAATAACAATAAAAAGTGTAGTGTGATAAATGCATAAACCAGTAACATAGCCATTGATTATCATTACCAGCTATTTTGTATGGCAGATAACTGAGTGTGAGCCGTATTTTTACACAACTGGCAGCACAGCAGGCTTGTTTACACCAGTGTCACCACAAACACACGAGTAATGCATTGTGCTGCAGCATGACCAGGCCACCGGGTGATAGGAGTTTTTCAGCTCCGTTATGATCTCATGTAACCCCCATCATGTATGTGGTTCACTGCTGACCAAACTTTGTTATGTGGCACGTGACTGTATAAATACACACACACACACACACACACACACACACACACACACACACACATAGAAGGGATACGCAAAAAACTGATGTGTTGACATCTAAGGAGGGGATCTAGGGAAGGGGTGCTGCAGGTCAAGAGTGAGAAGGAGACTTGCTTTGTATTATACAAGGTCTGTCCAAAAAGTATCCAGCCATGCACTATGCAAGAGAGACATTTAATGAATACAAGGAACATTGTGCATAGGACAATGACGCCTCAGTCCCCTTCGAAGTAGGCACCTTGGAACCTCACACAGTTCTCCAACCTTTGTTGATTGCAGCTGTACCCATTCAACCTGCTCAGACGTTCTGCTTGTTGCAGGCCTTCCATCTGGAAGGAGTGATCCTTCTTGGATCACTTTTGACAGATTCTCAACCATTTTTGAGGCATTTGTACCAAACTTGTATTTGCACTGCACTCATTGCGTTGTCCCTGAAAGCCTTCTGAATCATCCAAATAGTTTTCATGGAGGGATGTTCAAGCTTAACGCAAAATTCGATGCAGATTCATTGCTCTACTTGCTCAGTCATTTTGAATGCAACAGCCATACAGTACACATGTTCACTCAACAGAGTGTACTGCCCCCACTAACTAGTACAGTGAGGTCATCATTGTTCACACATGCACATTCCGGCTCACTCTTCTTGGCTGCCAGGTCACATCACTGTCATGCAAACCATTCTCACATTAACAATGGCTGGACGTTTTCCAGACAGGCCTCATATAGCCTTTTGAACTTTTAAGTTTTTATACCATGTGCAAAACAGGAGAGGTTTTCTTTCTTTTAAGAGTATTCGATGATTCTTCCTTCATATAATGAGTGTTTCTCTCAAGGTATGCCCAGTGTGTTATGGGACGCCACAGAGCCTCCTCAGTGGGTGGAAGACTAACAGAAATAATCATCAAAGGCTGCCAAGGGATGCTGACCAAGATGAGTCAACAGTTGGTAGGCAGACAAAAGGCTCTTCTCTCCCAGGGAGCTGAGCAAATTTGGGAACTACAGACAGTTCATTACATGTTGCTGCACATTCATTTTTGCTTTTCTTTCATATCCTTCAGTGCCAAGCATGTATTAGGCACCTAAGATTTGCTGAATCTCACTGACTAGTAGGCAGTGGGTGATATGGGTTAATAGATGCAGGACCTGCCTGTCAGTTCACGCACGACTACGGGGTGGCTGTGATGGCAGGGAGCAGGAGGAAGAGGCAGTGTGCAAGGAGGAGGGCTGCAGCAAGTGCAAAACTAATGAAACAATCATATTAGTAACATTTCACATATCAGTTCGCAAAGCACATCTATACATCTTTCCACAAACATTCTTTGAAGTGTTATTATCCCCATTTAGTTGTGGCAAATCCAAGGACTGAACAGTGATGTGCCAAAAGTCACAGCTAAAAGGGGGTCAGGTAAGGCTGGAGCCCACGGTTCTGTCCCCTACTCTACAGTGGCCTCTATTTAAACCGCCACTAATCAACCTTTTTACTAGGCTCTGTGTGTGTGTGTGTGTGCGTGTGTGTATTCCATTTCTTTAAACACAAATACGCTAACTAGAAGGCTGCATGATATAATTGACCTATTACAGGGATGTTTGCTCCTCTCTGGCTTTTAATGCAGCATATAGTACTTACATTGTAAACTCTGTTTGACATCTGCAAGGGTTGTCCTTTCAATAATTCAGAAAACCAAAAAAATGTATCCAAAGAAATTATCCCCAAAAGTTATATGTTAAAATATAAGGTCAGGATATTCGGTCACCCTGAAGGGGCATCACTATCTACATTCTCCTTTCCTTTGTCATATCATGTTCCCCACACTGAAATGTGAAATGGGAGAGGTAGAGTCAATCAAGCAAGAAAGGTGACACAGAGGAGAGGAGGGTCATCGCATTTCCTGACAACTGTGTTGGTGACGGTAGACTGGCTTCCTGCCCTCACTTAGAGGTTTACAGCTGCCAACAGCCCCCCTTAGAAGGTCCCCTCCTTGTGCAAAGACCCTCGGGGGTCTTCCTTTCTTTACCTTAGAGAAACTCAAAAACATTAACTCCTGATGTCTGCAAACTTCCCCAGGGAGATGATCTCAATGGAAATAGCAACTAAATCGCAGACAACAAAAGTGAAACCTGCTCCTGGGGTAAACCAAGCACAGCCCAAATTAGACATGGGAAACCACAGGGCTGAAGAAGAGCGGCCTCCCGCTGGCAGGCACTGGGATTGGCTGGTTTTCTACCCCGCAAGGGGTGGCAGGCCTGTGCCAAGCTGTGCATCACCAGGTGCGGATGGCATCATTCTGCGTGCATACGTGGCAAGTACACAAACTAAGAAGTGACCACGTTGCCTTGACTTTTGGCAAAATAAACCTTAATTAGCTGCATGTCAGCAACCTGGCAATCTCAAATATTTGAAAAATGGCTGTGAACTACGGATAAATATTTTCCAATACTCTGAGTGGTTAAAGTAGAAGTCACAAAACTCATGCCATAAAGTTCATGTATAGCAATTCTAAGTGAATTGTCCTTTACTAAAGATAAGGTTTTCAGTTCACACATAGTTTTAACACACCTTTCAACTGTAATACTGCCTTATGTTAGGAGGATTCTGGAGACTCCATTAAAATGCCAAGAAAATGAGTTATTCCCCCTTCTCCTTCACTTCTTTTTTTTTTGTTTTTAAAGAAAGGAAGAGAATCTGGCTTTTACTTTTTTATTTTATGTAAACATGATGTGCTTGGGAGGATGATACATGAGGAATTAGGTTTTCAAACACACAGTTGAGTTGCCGGGAAAGAGTGCCATTCAAGTATTCTATCCTCGACAAAAATACATGTTCCCTTCTCTGAAAGAGAGGTTCAAGATTTTGTTTTTAAGGGCAAAATGGTTCATAATAAAACCAAAAAGTCTTCCTGGATGCAAAGAGCTCCAAAAGAAAAGACATTTAGATGAGTTAGCCATCTAAATCAGAAATACGTGGAATACTTTCAACTACCAAGGAACTTTCCAAAACAGCACCAGCATTTCCAAGGCACTCCATTCATCCTCCTAAGGGCAAATTTGGAAACTGGCAACTTAGGTCTGCATTGGAGAGTCAGCGAGTTACAGAGAGTGGGGTGGGGTGAAACAAGCCCTCCCTAGAGTTTCATGTTTGTAGACCCAAGTTTAAAGTGCTCCTTGAAGATTCAGCCAAAATACCCTCCTGCCCAGCCTTCTCTTCCTGGGCAAGTCTTCAGGGGTTCAACAATGGACGAGGCCTACACTTCAGCCAAAGCCCTCAGTGAATCCAATCACACAGTGACTATGACAGAGACATAAGTCTAAATCTAAGAGTGCAACTCAGTTTTATTTCAGAAGTATCGCCCTTGTGCTCTAGTTGTTGGTGGGACTTCAAGGAAAAAATATGGTCCAAAGGACCGTGTTTTTAGAACATAAGACACACATAGGTTTTAGAGGAAGAAAATAGGGAAAACATTTTTTGAAGCAAGAAATATGGTAAAATATTTAACATAAATAACATGATATTTCACCAATGTAAATGTAAACGGAACTCAACAGCAGCATTAACAACCATTATTCCTCCCAAATTGGTGGGGGGGTGCATCTTATAGTCTGAAAAATGAGGTACATAGGAGTAGGTGCTACCTGCTCCTTCTGAAGGAGCTAATGGCAAAGAGAGAAAAAAACAGAGAAAGTTTGGAATGATGCAAGACAGATCCTAAACTGAATAAAAGCAAGTGCTATAGATATCAGGCATTCTGAGCAAAGAGGAAGAAACACTGGGGAGGAATGAGGGGCAGCTTAGTCTGTTGAACTCATTCACCAGTATCCACACATCCATTCTTTCATATAAACATCACTGTTAGGGAGTAAAACCAAAAGAATGGGAGAGAGAATGAAATTTCCAATCACTACCTTACCAGACAAACCGCAGTCCAGAATCAGTTGAGAAGCGTGACGAGAGATCGAGAAACCACATCACGTAGGAACAGTTGAAGGAGCCTGGAATTTTTGTCCAAAGTAAGAGAAGACTAGCGACTGACTGATGGCCGCCGTCGAACACCGGAGAGGCGATGCCTGGAAGGAAGGTGTGATCTGTTCTGTGAGGTCACACAGAACAGAACCGGGACTGGTGAACTTTGCTACAGCTTTCATGCAGGTTACAGAAATTACACCAAAGCTGGTTTTAGTTGAAAATCCAGAAGATAATCTAACCGTTACAGTGGGTCCAAAGTAGAACGGACTACTGAATGACCAAAAAGCCAAAAGCAATACTCAGTGGCAGCCTAAGATTTTCAGACACTGAGCTAAGTAGTTTTTGGATGAATTGTCTGATTTCACTCTTATAATTTTATAACCATCAGCTCCCTTATTAGTCACATTTTACCAAACAAAAAACAAAAAACCAACAACAAACCCAAAAACCAACTGAGGTGCACAGACATTAGATGTCCAAACTCATACAACCAGTACATGACGGAACCAGGTTGCAAAGCCAAAGTCCGTGCTCTTAGAATTGTATTACAGTGTTTAGAAAGGAGTTTAAAAAAAAAGAAAAGAATGTGTATAGGTGAGGTAGAAAAATCTTCTACCTACAAGTGTAGCTAGAAAATTGGGAACACTTGTTTATTGCTCCTGGGAATGTAAAATAGTACAGTCACTATGGAAAATAATATGGCAGTTCCTGAAAAAATTAAATATAGAATTACCATATGATCCAGGAATTCTACTTCTGGAAATTACATATAACATATAATAATAATCTCCAGATCTGGAGATTTAACTCATAAATACACACACACACACAGACATAATACACACACACATATATGAATTAAATCCATAGACCAAAACATGTACTTGGGCACACACAATGACCACAGCAGTATTATTCACAATAGCCAAAAAGTAGAAGCAACCCAAGTGCCCATTTTTGGATGAATGAATCAACAAAATAAGGTATATACATACAAATGGAATATAGAAGGAAGGAAAGGAAAGAAAAGGGAAGAAAAGAAAGAAAATAAAATCCTGGCACATGCTACAACAAGGATGAACTGTGAAGACGGAGCTAAGTAAAATACACTGGTCACAAAAGGGAAAATACGACATGATTCCACGTACATGGGGCACTGAGAGCAGCGCCGCTCATGCAGACGTAGAGTAGAGTGGTGGCCGCGAGAGGCTGAGGGCGAGAAGGGCACGGGGCCTCGTTCTGTAACGCAGAGTTCGGTTGGGAAGGATGAAAAAGCTCTGCACGCGGGTGGTGATGGCGGTTACAAAGCACTGTGACTGGACCTAGTGCCACTGCCCTGCACTCACAACGATGATTAAAACAGTTAACTTTATCTTACGTATATTGAATCGCGGTATTTTTTTAAGGCATGTCCATGGCTGGAAGTGTTCAAGACGAGGCTAGATGTCCACACGTCAGAGATGCTGAGGAAGGGATTGCTGTTCCAGGAAGGGGCTGGGGTAAATGAACTCTGAAATCCCTTCCAACTCTAAAATTCTTGACAAGATAAGCACTTCATCAATTACAGAAGTAAAAAAAAAAAAAACAAAAAACTGTTTTATATTTCCCTAAAAATACAGACTACCTTTTATCCTGGAGCTTCCTAGCCTGGATCCCGAGACAGCTGGGTCCTGGAGTTGATTCACAATCAGAATCTCTCATTGTTTGTACAGTATATTACCAGAAAACCATTTCCAGCTCTTTTTAATGAGGACCAATTTGTTATTTTTTTTGCAGACCCCTGACTTCCATTGTTATAGAAAAGATACAAGAAAAGAAAACCTAGGTCTTGCAGCTCAAGAATTAATGAAGGCCTGAAACAATTACGCCTTAAATATACAGAGGTCTCCTTAATGTAAACAGACTGTATTTCACGGCAAATCTTCTTAGAACGAGGGATCCATTTCAGCACGACGGGGCAGGCCATGCAGCGGGGCTACAGTCTGTACTCAATTTGCGATTTTACTTCCGTTGACGTTGACTAATGTACAAATAGCCTGGCTTAAAAGATCTGGGAAACACTAGGTCACAGTGTGAAATATATGCTAATATAGCACAATTTATATAAAAATAGAGGAATGTAAATAGCTAAGTGAAGCCAGAGGTAGTTCCTCCAGCCAAGTGGGGACTGAGGAATATTGATAATGCAAAGAGAATGCTGTTCTGGTTAAAACCTCCAGGAACACTGCACTCAGGGCTCTTTCCTGTTTAAACGCAGAATTAAAACTGAATTTCTGCTGCTCTCTGAAAACATGTGCGTCTCTCTGCACCAGTGATTAGGATATGATACCTTACATATTGGAATTAAAGTCAGCTTTAACACTGTACATCCCTGCAGCTGAGGAACTAACAAAACAGTGGGGATCAGCTGAAAGCCCACATGCCTTAAGAAAAGTCAAAGTGCGCTTGCTACATTGGCAGGCAGCATGATGAAGTGGAATAAACAGAGTTAAAAACAACCGCTGTTTATTCAGTGTCTATGGGTCAGGCATAAGAATTTCACACTCATTGTCTCATCTAATCCTCATGATACGGGCTGAGAAACAGTACAACCTGGGAGGCAATTCAGTGATCAATAAATTCTGCTGAAGTCATTCCTCAGCAAAACCATGGTCGACTCATCTCTTGGCCCTTTCAAGACACGGGCAGCCTTCTGTACCGCCTATAGGTTCTGATTGCCTGGATTTGCGTAACAGGATTCGAGTGGGGGAACGCAGCAAAGACAGAAACAACAACAACAAAAAGCCATTGATGGATTCCGGGTAATTGAGGCAGAAAACCCGGAATTTAAGGTCCAAAGGTGAACTTGAAAATTGCATGTAATTTATGAGATGGCGTGGGTTTGGTTCTCTTTGGCTGCTGTACATCTTCCATGCCATAATCCACCTACCAGATGAACACGCTTTTCTAAGAACCCCCTGGTTAGAACCTTCACTGGCATCTATCACTGCACATGAGATAAAGTATAAAGACCTCAGCAGAGCATGCAAAGTCTTTTATAACCTTGTCCCCCATTCTTTCAGCCATGCTAAATCACAGCTCGCCGTTCCCAGCACTCTCTGCCCTGCCCAGTCTCTGACTCTTCGTACTGGGGCGCCCATTTCCAACCCTCTGCCCCTCCTCTCCATTCGTTATTCACTACTAGAATCTCCGTGCAAGGAATATAGGGGTTCAGAATAAATGTTTATCGAATGTAGGAATGAGAGAAATACAGAAAGCCATACATGAAATAAGGGAAGGAGACAGAGAGGGAACCAAGTGTTTTCTCTTGCCTTTCATCCTTCCAAATAGGCATCACCCCTCCTCTGAGCTGTTCAGGACTTTAATACACCCCTTCATTGCGTTTTTCAAGTTTATCTACGCCTGTATTTTTTTTCCCCACCGAAGATGCACAGCATTCCAAGGGTAGGGACTGCGTTGGTCTGGGCAGCCAATACTTAGCTCAGTGCCTGGCAATGAACGAGAAATCGTTAAATAAATTTTTCAAGGTCTTATAAATGCCCCTGTAAGGAACCACTTAGGGAGCAGTAACTTGGAGGTCCTGGTCAACATTTGGATTGGATTTCTGTGACTCAAGTTTGATAGACTAGGTAAACAAACATCTGGTTCTCTTGGACACAACATGGTCCAAGTAAGGACTCTTTCTATTTCCGTGAGCCAGCCTAGATTTATGTACTGAAGCTCTTACTCCTTACAAAAGCTAAAAAGGTCCTCACTCAGAAGCTATTTATACGTACTTTTCACAAGCTTAGTTATCAGATTTCCCAGTCCAGAACTGACTAGACACAACAAATTGAGAACAGGAAAAGAGATGGAGGCAGATAACTAGAAAGTACTCTGAAGAAAGAAAGAAAGAGAGAGAGAGAGAGAGAGAGAGAGAGAGAGAGAGAGAGAGAGAGAGAGAGAGAGAGAGAAGACCCAAGGACTCAAAAAAAAGTTAACAGCTTGGGGCAATTAGTTCAGAGCTCACCAGATCAGGGGTATGTACTCTGTGGCAACACCATTAACTCACAATGATGACCCTGAATTACTGTGAAAAGGTAGCCCTTTTTAGGAAGACAGAGGTGTGTGGGCAATCCATTAAGGAAGATTTCCATTAAACAGCAAGCCATTTGGAACTTAACGGGGATTGCTTCTATTAGTTGGAAAATTCACTTAGGTGGAACAGTTAATGAGCTGACAATGGCCAAGTATAAGATGTGTTCCTATAGAAACCAAAGAGATTTCCTATTGTGTATCTGTCCATTTTCAACTCTCCAGCACATGGAAAAGGACCAAAAGAAACATCAGCATGAAAACACACTTTAAGTGGGAGTCCTAAATGCAATTCCAGGAGAGGCTGCATTCCCATGTATCCCCAGATCAATTTATGAAGATTGCACAGGCCCTTACGTGGTCATCCGCACAGAAACTCTTGGGATCTTACGTTTGATACAAAGAAAATCAACACGAAGTCAGCAGAAGCAGCTAGCTCCAGGACCCTAATGACATTCACAGGACTAGTATCCAATGCAGAATTAGCCAGAAACAAGGCTCTGTCTGAGCCACGGAGCAATTACGGTGCACTTGTTTTAGTCCTGTTCTTTGTGACACACGTTCAAGGACAGGCGAACAGCAAGCTTTGAAGGCGACTGGTCGAGCTCTAGCTTGGGGGTGGAAGAGGTGGTACTTAGACGGGGAAGGGACAGCAGCGTGCAGGCACCAGAGGCGTCCCTTCCCAACCAGTTGCCTTCCGCTTGTTCCCCACCCCGCCCCTTACAGGCTTCCCTGGGACCCCACGGGAGCAAACATTCCCAATTCCCCTCTCTCCAGCCAGTCAGGCACTTTCATTCATTCTACCTTATTTAGAGCCCATTCTGTCCCACGCCTGAAGCTGGGCAAATCCACGGAAATGGCCTCATTTCTATGGCACGTTTGGGAACAGCCTATTTCAACTTGGTCCTCGTGAACTATATAGGCACGTAGAGTGTACTGATAAGTAGACCTGTGCCTTGCTAAGGGAAAAGGAGAGAATTAATGTTTCGTAATCACCTACAGTGAGCCACACGGGGTGGGGCACTTTGCATCCCTTTGTATCTTGTTTGATCTTTACAATAACCTGGCAAGGAAGCATTGTATTGCAGATGAGGTAAACTGTGGCTTTAAGAAATTGTTCTTTGCTTAAAATCATGCAGCTTGGTCGATGGCAGAGCCAGGATTCACACCTGAGTCTGCCGGACCTTGAAGGCCTAACTCACTCCACTCTGCCATGATATTAAAAAATCAGGACATTTTCCTGGAGGACAACCAGAAGCTAAAGGAAGTTTTAGAGTGGTGGTCTGATGTGACGCCATCCTAAGTCAACCCAGTTAGAAATCTTAATGGATTCATCGCTAAGTACCAGCCCTCCACTCCTACTCTACTGAATATTTCTAAACCCCTGGTGGAGAGTATGGTCACAGATTAGCTTCAGAACTCTGAAAAGGTGTGCAAAGGCCAGCCTCAACTTTTTTAGCCCTCGATTCTAGCAGGGTCTTTCTCCCCCTGGTTGCTGTCTCTCAGCAGTCTGGGCGGAGCTTAGGACATGGATAGTCCCCCTCCCCATGCTCTCTGCCAATCAATTAGATCCAGGGGCAGAGGATCTGCTACCAGCTGCCAGGCTTTGGCAGCTCGGGGAGGTAATAAAGAACAAAAAACTTTTAGAGAGCAATTCAAATGAACATACAGTGCTGCCTGGACTTTAGTTTCCATATATGTAAAATGGGGGTGTGCGAGAAATCTCTTTCTGATGTCCGTTACGATGATTAAAGAGATCCTGTGTATAGCGTAAGGGGCATAATACGTGGCACGTTGGAGGCTCTTAATCACTGCAGATGAGTATCTTAAATATCGTTAACACTCTCTTCTTGCATTGTCTATAAGTACTTATGTGCTTAACAAATCCTATTAAAAGCATAAGGTAACTTTTAACGAGTGCTTACAATGTGCCAGGAGCTGCTCCAATTACTTATTTAATCATCACGACATCCCTACAAGGTAGGCACCATTGTTATTCCCGTTTTACTGGTAAGATCACTTGGGCAAAACCTAAGAGTCCTTCGATGGATGACTGGATAAAGAAAATGTGGCACACGTGCACAGACAATGAAATACTCTCAGCCATAAGAAAAGATGAAATACTGCCATTTGTGACAACACGGACGGATCTTGGAAGTATCATGTTAAACTGCACAAAATAGAAAGCGGCAAATGAACAACAAAACAAGCTCATAACAGACAACAGACGGATGGTTATGAGAGAGGAAGGAGGTGGGGGGGAATGAAGAGAGTAACAGGGACAAACACACGGTGACAGAAGGAGACTGGACTCGGGGGGTCAGCACACAGTGCAACAATACAGATGATGTGTCATAGAATCGTACACTCGAAACTTCGGTACTGTTATTTCATTTTAATAAATATAAATTTTATTTTTTTTAAAGGACACTAAGACACAGATGAAATAATTTGCCCAGGCTGTATATCTAGTTAGCCAGGGAGTCTGGTTCGATAACCCAGAGCTTCACACCACTGCACTGGTGGTAATTACTGTTATTATTCAGTACTGTTACTATAACTCCCTTTAGTTCCAACAGGGATCAGATGCAGCTCCTCAGAGCACCTCCTAGGAATATTCTAAATTTACCAAGAGTATGTATTTTACATTCCCAGAGTCTGTGAAGGGATATTTAATTCTCTGACACTTAATGCAGTCTCTTCAGTTTAACTTCCTGACCATTTAAAGACTTCTTGAGTCTGCTCCAAGTTTACTGAGCCTACACAAAAAAACAAAACCTTCCTAATGGCTTTGGTTTTGTGGACTTCGTAAACATTCTGCAAATGATAAAAGGATCACATGTGGTGTTATCTTATTGAATAATGACCTGGTGTGTCTTCTCCTAAATGAAATGTTTGAGCAGTGTTTTTGTAGGCCAGTGATACATTAGAATAATACCATATATTTATACAGTGCTTTGCAATTTTCCAAGTGCTTTCTCAATTACTGTCTCATTTGATCCTCACCACAGGCTTGCAAAGCAGGCAGGGCAACTGTTATTACCATCCCCATTTTATAGGCAATGCGGTCAAGCAAAAAGTATCCCAAGCTTTGAAGGAAAACGGGGTAGGGTTCTAGTCCATGTGCCTCGATATTCTAGCTGTGTAACCTTGAGCGAGTTTCCCAGCCTTTCCAAGCTTCAGTATATAATTTACAAGGTTATGCAGAGGATCCAGTGAGATCGTCTATGTAAATCATCAGCCAGGGCCTGTCACTGAATATTTCATTATCATTAATGATTGAGTTATTTGCATTGTTAGTATTGTTTGCTCTTAGAGCAAAACATCATTAAAAAGAGAAAACTAAAAGGGAGGCGGCAAGAACAAAGTACTGAAAACAAATTGGGCAAAGTGAGCTTGACTCCCTTTCAGGCACTGGTTGCCGAGGAAGGGGGGTGGGTAGCTCCAACTCGGTGGGCCATGCATGAAGAGCGAAGGGCGAGAAGAGTAAGGGAAATGAACATGGCCTGGCTCCAACAGCCCAGGGAGTCCTCACTTTCATGCTAGGGACCTCTGCTGTCTAAGAGCAAACATGGAGCCCTAGGCCAGACCCACCTTCCCCTGCCTGCCCCCCATCTTTCCACTGGCAGGGACCAGGCTGAGCGTCCCAGCCCGGCCAGAGGATGCCAGGACCCCAGGCTCTTAAACATCCCAAGAAAGCCCTGCCTCAGCCCTGTCTGGCAGGATCTACATTTGATTGTCTAATTGGATGAACTCCCTTCTTTGAGTGGTCTTTTCAGAAGACAACCTGTGGCCACTCTCCAAGCACGGAGGGAAGCAAACAACCCCAATGAGAAAACCTTGCCTTTAAGAAAAGCATCAAACCCAGCCTCAGGGAGGTTTCACTTAGACCCACCAGCACTGCAACTTTTTCTGCGATTCCAGTACTACCCCATGTCCCAGATTAGATCCATGAAGCAGAGGAAGGAATAGAGGCTGGGGAGGCTGAGGACCAGAGTCATCCTCTGACTCCAGTCTGGGCTCAGCAAGTGGCTTAACCTGTTTGACTTCAGTCTCCCCATCAGTAAAATGGTCTCCCCCCCAGTAAAAAGACTGTCATGAATATGACTTGAGACCATGAATGTTAGCCTTTGGCACCATGCTTTCCAGAGAGTAGAAAAATAAAGGATGCTGGTAGATTCTATAATACGATCCTACTATTATTGTTATTAATTGCACTGAACCAATTCATGTTTCTCTGATCTGGCACCATGAGTGATCCAGACAAGCGTGTATTTTTTCTTCTCATATTCCAAGAATCAAAAGCCTTGTCTGACCCTCCTCTCACAGTCTGCTAACGTGAGCACCACAACTCCTGTGGGGCCATCCCTGTAACTGCCCTCTCCTGAACACCTGGACAGGGGAGCTCCTGGTGTTTGTGGGCAGACATCACCCTGACCCCAGAGACAAGCAGTCTGCGGGGGGCAAGTGCTCCTTGGCCCCTTACATAGAGCCCCAGCGTGACAAGGCCATCCCCACCTCCTTCCCTTCCAGAGCCGGGAGGCTGAGGCCACCCATCCGTTCTGGCTAAACCTGAACCTTGTTTTCTAAGCTCAGGATAAACCAAATGAGATGCCTTTTGACAGACAGAAGAGGGCAAGAGATTGAACGTGACCTTGGAGATAAGCGCTGAGGTCTGCGCCTGCCCAGGCCAAACTTGACAATGACCTTGCCCCCAAAATGATGCCATCTCCAGAAGCTTTGGCTAATAATAGATACAAAGCATTCAATGGTGGTACTTTTCTAAAGTGGGCCCTTAAACTCTGAAAGTGGGATGTTAGTATTGGGTTGGCCAAAAAGTTTGTTTAGTTTTTTCTGTATGATGGCTCTAGTGGTGCTTAGTTGTCTTTAACTGTATTTGAAAAAAAATTGTGTTAGATTGTGTTGTGGCAGAAGTCATACCAGTGTGCATTTAAAAAAAGCTTATCAAAATTGGTGAATTTTTGTGCAGCTGTTTTAATACTGAAGGTGGAAAAAATACACACCATTTTCGGCATATTACAGTTTATTATTTTGAGAAAGGTTAAGATGCAACTGAAATACAAAAAATGATTTGTGCAGTGTATGGAGAAGGTGCTGTGATGGATCGAATGTGTCAAAAGTGGTATGTGGAGTTTCGTGCTGGAGATTTTTTTGCTGGACAATGCTCCATGGTCAGGTAGACCAGTTGAGGTTAATAGTGATGATTTCGAGACATTAATTGAGAACAATCAACATTGTACCATGCGGAAGATAGCTGACATACTAAAAATATCCAAATCAATAAAGTTATTGGTAAAAATGAAAAACATGTCTTTTATTTTATAGAAGAAACTGAACAGACTTTTTGGCCAACCCAGTATTTAGAGAAGTTCATCGCTGGTCACCGTTTGGGAGAATGAAAATGAACAGCCACACGTGAGGTTACACAGCACTTAAATTGTTGTGCTGTGTGCAACAAATGTCTCCTGGAGCCGGGGTCATGGCAGGGTAACTGAAGGGAAGGGAAGAGAAAGGAAGTTTGGCCTTTCACTTCCTGGAGGGATCTTGTACTACCTTCATAAACTCAGGCTGGTTTCCAAACCTCTCAGGTCTTAGCTTCCTCATCCTTAGAACAGGAAAATTAATACCAGCGTTATTTTTAATTTTTGTAAAATTATGAGATCTTTGATGGAGGGGGTTGAGTTAATCTCGCTCCTCATTCATAGCACATTATGAGCACCAGTCCATGAAAGACCCCTCTCGTACTTTTCCGTTTATTCTCTTTCATCCACTTTCCTCCCCTGTACCATACCAGCCATTCCAAAATGTTTGATGGGCATGCTTTTGCTCCCAAATGCTCTTGCAAATGTGCGTTGTTGTGTTTTTGGATGTGCATATGTGTATGTGTTTAAATTTTTGTAACTGGAACTGTGTTTAGATCTTTCTGTTTCTTAACCTTTTTTACCCAGGATTATACTTTCAGATTCATCCATGTTGTTACAAGCATATCTACTTCATTACTTCTAACTACCGCATAGTATGTATGCTGGTCTTTTGTCCTTTGCTCATTCTGGGCCACTCAGTTATTCTTTGCCTAGCTCTGTGCCCCCAAGGCTGATCTCTACAGACACAACACCCAGAGGCCCAGGCCCACTGGCTTCTGGTTTTGTTTGACCAATGGGACGCACCAACAGAAGACTGAGGGCAGGAAGAAAGAGGTCAAGTTTATAGTTTGTCACCCTCCGTGTTCTCACCATCCATTCTCTCCCTGCCTTACTGAGGACTGGGCAGCGGGTCCATTCCTTTAAGGCGACAGCTGGGTTGTCTCCCAGCTACGGCTCCAGTCTCACTGAGCTCTAATCACATCATTCTCTCCCCTTACCCTCTGGCCTAGGGGTGATAAAGTTTCTCCTACTTTACAGTTCCTGGATGACTTACTGTCCCTGGTGGTCCCTTACCTCTGTCCACCATTGTAAATAGTACCTCCATTAAATTCTCTTGGATTGCATTCTTTTGGTGCAATCCAAGAGAATTTGCACCCAAAACACTATATATATTATATATATATATTATATATATAGTTTTTTTTTCCATTACCATTTATCCCCCTTATACTCCCCTCCCTTCTACAATCACCACACTACTGTCTGTGTCCATGAGTCCTTTTCCTTTCTGCTCAATCCCTCCACCCTCTAACCTCCCCTCATAGCTGTCATCCTGCTCTCCATCTATGAGTCTGTCTCTGTTTTGCTTGTTAGTTCAGCTTGTTCATTGGACTCCACACAGGAGTGAAGTCACACAGGATGTGTCTTTCTCTGACGGTTGAGCACACCACTTCTAAGCTGGGACATTTATTGGGATGTATGCCATGGTCTGCATCCATAAAATTTGACCTATCTGATCTTGCAAGAATAGTGTCATGGTTACTGCATTTTGCCATGTATAACGCGCACTTTTTTGCCCAAATTTTTGAGGGAAAAATAAGGAGGCACATTATACATTGGTATAATGATCTCATACCATGGGTATAATAATCCCATGTATAATGCACACAAAATGTAGGTGCACATTATACATGGCAAAATATGGTAATTTATGTGTCAACTTGGGTGATCACAATGCCCGGATAAGGATGTTCTTGGATAAGATTAACATTTAAATTGGTGGACTTTAATTAAAGATAGCCTTCCACAGTGTAGGTGGGCCTCATCCAATCAGTTGAAGGTCTGAGTAGCCCAAAAGGCTGACCTCTGCCCTGAGGAAGAGGGAATTCTGCCAGTCAACTTTGTAGATTTTTGACTGATCAGCTTGCATATCACATGAGTTGATTCCTTAAATTTAATCTCTTTCTCTGATTGTGTGTGTGTGCGCGTGCACACACACACTATCCTATTGGTTCTGTGTTTTTGTTGTTGTTGTTGCTGTTTTAGAGAACCCTGACTGATACAGAGAGCCAGCTAGATTGCTTCCAATCCCTGGCTACTGCCAATAATGCTATAACAAACATTTTTGTACATGTTCCCTTATGAGATGGGATGAAAATTTCTTTGGTTCCAGAGGTGAAATTTCTGAGTCAGAATAATACCAATTGAGTAGTGTTGTAAAGTATAATACTATCACAAAATTAAAATACTTTAGAATTACTAGAGGAGTATTTACCTTGTGCCACCCACATGTGTGGGAACTAGAGACAGAATACAAAATAAATACAATCCCTGCTCGTACTGAACTTTCAGCAAAAAAGTATATAAATGATCTGGCACACAGCTGGTGCCTAAGATGTGTAATTATTGTTGAGACCAAAATTACCTATACCACACAGTTACTGTCCATATTAATATACTTTATTATTCATCTACCTTCATCAACATGACTTTACTATTCCAGAAAATTCTTGACCAGGAAGATAAAGGTTATGAATAACTCATGAAAAACATTCAATAAACATCCAAGTGATCAACTTTTCCAAAAATGGCATCCAAAGACTGTTTACATCATTCTCACACATAGTTGTGCTCCCTGACTCTAAACAATTCATCTGGATCCTCCCACAATCTGATCAAGTCCTTGCATTCACAGAACCACATGAACTTCAGGGCAGTGTTCTCCTTTACTGCAATAACGAGCCCAGCTTTGCCCTCTCACCAGGTCAGTGTGCTGGTCCTTTAAGGAGGCCAGCATTGACTATCTTGGTGAAAGATGTCTTATACTTCTCTTGCCCTCCCTGAATGTAGAAATGAAAGAGGTGGAGTGGAATTAAAGTCACGATCCTTGAGTTCTAACCTTAGCCGGGCTGACCATAGCTAACCAGAACCTCTGGTGCACACCCACCACAAATAAACAAATAACTTCTCCAGGCTCCACGCACAGTGTTCTCATCTGCACCCAAGGGGGTGATGGTTGACGATCCCAACGCTAACTGCTATGAAAATCTGTTCAGGGCAATTGGCAGCAACAACACCGGCAGTCTCTCAGGAGGCTGAACTGAAGCACTCTTACTTAAATCTGGAATATGGAAAAGAAGATTATAAATGGTTTCCTTCTACCAAGAAAAAAAGGTGAAAATTTTGGTTGAGTGTGCATACTGCAACTGGGTAGCCTGAAGGCAGTGCCGGTCAGAGGGAGGGACAAGCAAGGGAAGGCAGAACCACGTGGTGACCGATGATGGTGGCGATGATGAAGAAAGTGAAGAATGCCATAGCGCCGGCCATGTGCTTGGCACTGTTCTAAGCCGGATGAACGCATTTGATTCTTAGGATAATTCTACGAGGTCACTACTGTGATCACCTCCATTCTCCTGATGAGGAAAGTCAGTAAAGACAGGCAATTTCCTGAAGCTACACAATGGCAGCTGACGTACCGGTTTCATTTCCTTATACCCCAGTGAACGTGCTAATGAAAATCAAAACCAAATGGCTGTCAAAAGGAAGAGGGAAGAGGAAGACATTAAGAAACCAGGGATCTAGATTCTCCTCATGCCACAGATTTCTCCCAAATGGTGGACAGTCGTGACGGTTTTACAGCACCTTAGAATGACAACAGTGTATACCTAGTTAATGGCGTGATGCTGCCATTGGACTAGAGAGATGTGTTGTGTTTAAGTCAAATTGCGCCTCTGTTTCTATGCATTTCCTGAAGTAATACTGGAAATTTGGTTTTTAACGGCCACTTCTTTCTCTCTGAGCATCTACAGCTCTCTGAATCACTAATCCAATGCTTAGTGTTGAAAGTAGCAGAAAACAGAAACAAAGGGCATTCGGAGATGCCCATCCAAGCCCCCATCCAGCGCTTCCTGGCTGTTTCCTCCGGCTCATCTTTTCCACTTCTCTGCACTTCAGTTTCCTCATCAGGAACATGAGAGGATTAGACCAGGGCCCCCACAGCACTCACACTCCGTGGCATTCCCTTTAGTCCACTGTACCACCAGTGCACTGCAGGGTTATCTGATTTTCATGTGGTGTTATCTGACTTATGAATACATGTCTGGACCATCTAAAGGACTGTTAATTCCTGGAGGGCCGAAGCTCTACTGTATACTTTGTTTTTCAAACCACATAAAATACTTTCCCCCCCAAATTCTACAGCACTACTAGCTCAGTGAATAATCGAAAATAATTTCCAAATGAATAAGTGTACCCTCGCAAGCCATGATTTATGCTTCAGCCAATCAAACACTATCTGCTTCAGCAATCCTCAGTGTGAAGTTTGGAAGATGGCAGAATGCTGGATGGGGGCTGAAATGGTGAAGTCTCTTTAGCGATCCCATTCACAGTTCCCTCATACCCGACAAGGTTTCACCCACCAAGGACATGCCTGGGGGAATACTGCCCTGGCAGATTATACAGTGTTAACCTCAGACAGGATCACGGCATCGCAAAGCCAGGGAGAAATTACATAACGCACAGAAATTTGCTTTGGCACAGGGTGGGGACACTGTGGCACCACTTCGTGTGTGTTCAGCAGTTTCAGCATCCCGTGATTTTTCTGTTTTATACTTCCGGGCAATAAATAGAAAGAATTCTGCCTAACTGCCTAACTGGTGGACAGCCGACCCCCCCCCACCCCCCGCCCCCCGCTGCCAAAAAAATAAGTTCATTTCAGAGCACTTACCCAGGCGGCTAATTATGCCATCTTAGTTATTCATTCAGTTTTTAAAGTATGAAGATCTTCTACTTTAAAAAATCCAGATGTGACTGCTATTTCTGAGGCAGGAAGAAACCGAGAAACAACTTTACGGATCACTCCCTAGTCCAATGGTAGCACAGTTCCGTTACCGAGATACAGTACGATACTGTCAAACTATGGTGCTATAAACACGTAATTAACTTTTTTCATTTGGGAAGCATTTCTACTTGCAGGGAATTCAGATTCCTTGCTCCAGTGTCTTCTCTTTCCCCACTTCCTTCTGCCAGCCATTTGGTTTTAGTGTTCATTAGCACCGCCAAAGGAACTTGAGAAAATAAACCCAGGAAGTCAGGCCCCTGCAGAGCAGCTCTGGAAAATCACCTACTGGGATAAAATGATATTCAATTTATGCTCTCCACTTGCTACAGATGATAAAGAAACAGCTCTGATGAAAAAAGAGCGTTGCCATCGGGAGACACTGTAGAAGTAAGTCTGCTGGTGCAAACCCATTTGCTATGTCATAGAACTGAGGTGCCGAGAGGCAAACGCCCTGTTGGAGCCACGCAGATAGCCAGCCGGAGGCACAGCTGGAGCGAGAACCCAGACCGTCAGCTCTCCCCTCCAACTATTTAGTGAGTGTGGCGAAGACATAGCTCGGGAAAACGCACGAGAAAACACGGGCTTACATTTCTACCACATTCTTGGGAGACTCAAGTAGTGTCTACGTTAAAGACTCCCATTCGATTACTAGTTTAGGAAGATTCAAGAATTATTCATATTCAGTAATGTTTGACCACCTCTTCTGTGCTCTTTTATTTGTATTTTCTCAGACACTTTTCAGCACAACCCAGTCAAGTTGGTTTTAATATTTCCACTGTGCTGAGAACGATGCTAACTAGGCTCAGAGAGATCTGCTCAAGGGAACAAAGCTAGCGGAGATTTAACTCTGCATTTACACCCAAGACCTCTGGCTCAGGACGGAGCTCTTCCCTCATGTCAAGGCCTCACAAACTTCATTAATTCGCATTCTACCCACGGTGTCTGTTACAGGAACTGTTACTTACTTAATATTTCCCTTCAGATGGACTCACTGTTTTTAGTGAAATAAATTTGGTCTTCACTTAATATAATCTATATTACATTATCAATGAAACTACGCTATTAGCAGGAAAATTAAATACAAGTTTTATATATAAGTAACATCTGCCTGGCATACAAAACTTAAATTGCAAACAGTGGTATCTGTTTCACACTTTGAGAGACAGGCACCTCATGGCCATGTTTTAAGGAATAAATATATAGCCCTTAAAACACTTACGGCTCAATGTTCATCATTATTGTTATCATCAGTCACAGCTCCCTAATCTTTGCACGCATGGGAATGTCCTGGGATACTTGGTGAAGTGCCCATTTCCAGACCCCATTCATGGGTCTGGGATGAGGTCCAGGGACCGATGTCTAACCAACACACGGCTTTCCCATTGCTGATCCTCCTCAAATCGTACTTCAAGAAACCCTGTACCACAATACTGGGGACTTTATAATGTGCCAAAGCAGGAATCCCCTAGCACAACTTCCCCCACGAATACTTTAAACAAGTATCAATACTGCTTTGCAGTCACCAAATCACAAAGCTGAAGACACCCGACAGGTCACTTAGTGTGGACCCTGTTTCCATGAAGTGTTCCAGTTTGTCACTGATCCTGTTTTCAGAGGCCATCCTTTGGTAGCCCCTATACAAATCACGCTTCTCCCAACTGGGACTGAGTTGGGACTAAGGCATCTGGGGGGAGAAGTTCACTCTCCGCAGGCACCGTATTATCATGGGTGGAACTTCCCAACGCGGCGAAGTCATAAATACGCTCGGAGCAGCCCGGGGGAGCGTTTGATCTTCTGCCCAGCGATCCCTGCTTGTCATCTGCTCAGCCTCATTCATCACAATAAAGACAGGGAGCTAAATTGGAGAGCAAGCTCCAGTGTCGGGGATCTCTGGGAACGAGACAGGGCAGTCATCACCCTTCAACGGGCCAAAAAGGGCACGGAGCAAGGAGGAGTGATTGCTGCAAAGCCAGGCCTGCAGGTGAGCAAGACCTGCATCCAAGCAAATGAGGAGGAGGAGGAAGGAGAAGAGAAGGGGCCTGGCCTTCCTCAGCACTGGCTCCCTGCCCTGGAGGTGCGGGCACCTGGGGCTGCACGGTCAGCTCAGTACTCAGCATTCCAAGGTGGTAAGTGGCAACCACTGGCCACGTGTTGGTCAGCTCTTCAGTCTTTCTGAAACGTTAAATCAGCTGTCAATGCAGAATACAAGGAAATCGTACAAGCTAGCCTCGATATTCAGCTTTTCTAAAAAAACTGAAAATCTCCTACCATCTAGCCCACGTTCCAGTGTGGCAACAATCAGCTGGAGTAAAGTCGTGGTCACTCCACAAGACAGAGTATTGCTGTCCAGTTAGCAAGAGTTCACATCACTCTTCAACAGATTACATCCAACCTTAACTCAGCCACCTGCCTGCTCTGTTGCCATTTGAGTTTGTGAACGCTGTGAAACCCATTTCACTAAGTAAAATGTATATGCCATTACCATATTACCTTCTTTCCTTCCGTAAACATCTATATTTGTTAAATGCCAGGGCCCAAGCCCTAACATGTCATAGGTTCAATAAATATTAGTTGAATGAATAAGGAAATTTATTGAGTCTAAATCTGTACTAGGCATTTCAGGGGGATATAAAATGGAGCAAGATATGCACCTGACTTCAAGGAGGGAGCCTGAGACGGGACAAAGAACACTGGAGTTAGAGTCTGACTTGACTGTGTGTCGTTAGGAAAGTTACTTAACCTCTCTGATCCTT
The DNA here is from genome assembly GCA_004027475.1 of Anoura caudifer. NCBI lineage: Eukaryota > Metazoa > Chordata > Mammalia > Chiroptera > Phyllostomidae > Anoura > Anoura caudifer. Next base: position 58,334 of record PVKU01003095.1, read on the forward strand.
GGGCAGCTCATCAGAAAAGTAAGGATGATAATACCTCCCAAAGTATTTTTAAACGATTAAATGAAAGAAAATATTTGAGAGCCCAGGCTAGAGGGGAATTCCCTGTAAGCACACCGAGGTTACAAAGTAAAAATATGTGTAAGAGAGGTAGGCATAGTGCAAAAAGGGAAGAGAATACAGGAGGCTGAGGGGCTCAGACAAGCTTCAGGAAATGGGTTTTACACTGGACCTTAAGATGCACATGGGCTCAAGTCTTAGTGAGATGTAAGTGATAAAATTCTAGGCAGAAGAAAGAGTAAGAATGGAAGGGTACAGAGTACAAGGTGCGTTTGAACAGGACATGGGGTGTGGCCCATGAATGCCAGACTAAGACCTGAAAGCCGATGTTACGCTGTACTGCCCTCTGACCTTTGGTGTGCAGCAGGACTAAAGACACGGGTTTTATCACCTGTGTGCTTTCCTGGAGTCTGAGCTAATCCCTCTTACACTCAAAAGGCCGTGATTCCAGTGAGCACACACGCCACCAGCCAGGCCGTCCCGACCCTCCCTTTACAAGCACCCCGTCCCAGTGTTCACAGTGCAGGGCTTTAAACCAGCCTAGGCAACGATCTTAAACTTGGCCCAGCTCTTACAAGGTTCATGAAAACCTTTCATGTGGGGTTTTGCACATGATTTATTTTTATCTCCCTGGGTAATATATGTATTATAAAGTCCATAAGGAAAGAACTGGTAGATTTCTACATCTCAAACAGCAGTAGAGGCACCTGGGTACTTAATAATCAAGGCATCCTAATAACAGTTGGAGTAAATATTAACGAGATTATTTTAAATTATGAAAATAGTAATGTAAATTTAATGCTATATGTCAAGCCCTATTATGTGTCAAGTGTGTTACTTACAGTAACTACCTTGATCATTCAACAGCCTATGGATTGCATAATATTATTATCCTCATTTTATAGTGTGAGGCATAGGGGGGTTAAATAACTTGCCCAAGGCCATATACCTAATACCTGACAGAGCTGTGATCTGAGCCCACGTGGTCTGAATTCAGGGTCTAATTTTAAACAACTATGCTATTCGGCTTCTTATGAAGAATGGGAACACATATGCAAGAAGGAAGGAGGGGACACAGAGGGCTTTCAGAGAAGGGGGAGCCCCAACAGGGTGGACTGGATCCAAGGGCAGCCAGGGGCAGGGTTTGAGGGAAAGGAAGACCCACAACAGTGAATGCCTTGTTGCCCGTCAACAACTTCTGCTTTTGAGAACTGGAGAAACACAGAAGGCCAGAGCTAAAGGTCCTTTGGAGCCCCTCTGAGGGAAGCAGTAAGTGTAGTAGCTAGGACTGTGGGCCTGGAATCAGATGGTCAAAGTGTTTCCACCGCTCTCTGCTCTGGACCTCAGTTTTCTCCTCTGCACAATGGGAATAATCCTAGTACTTACCTCATAGAGTTGTTGGGAGGATTAAAATAATTCATGTAAGGCAGTCAGAATGGTGTCTTGCATATAAGAAGCTCTCAACAAATGTTAGCTGTTATTATCTCAGCATTCCCCTCTTCCTGATCAGAATATTACACAGCAGATCCACATATGGTTAGTTTTATTCCCGTTTTAAGAGTGGTTGATTTTAGGGTTCAGTCACACATTCAGGCTGGGCCAACGAGATCAGTGGACTGCCCAAGGTCAGTTTGCCAGAGAGACTGGAATACCTCCCAAAGGAAGAAAAAGTTACACTCACGGCCCTGGCCGGGTGGATCAGTTGGTTGGAGCATTGTCCTGTACACCAAAAAGTTTGCAGGTTTGATTCTCAGTCAGGGCACATGCCTAGATTGTGGGTTCAACCCCTAGTTCGGACACATACAGGAGGGAACCAATCAATGCTTCTCTCCAACATCTCTCTCTCTCTCTCTCTCTCTCTCTCTCGTCCTCTCCCCTTTCTTCCCTCCCTAAAAGCAATAAACATATCCTCAGGTAAGGATTAAAAAAAAAAAAGTTAATGTCCAGAGTTTGGGCCAAGGAAAAGACAAAAAAAAAAAAAAACCCTTATCTTTATGTCCAAGTTAGTATGATATGAAGAAATAAAAAATTATTTTTAATCAATATTAAGTACCTACCATTGCCGATTATTGGACTAGAAATACAAAACAGGATGGCCTCTGCCCTCGCTGAGCTCACGGGCTTCTCGTGAGGGACATGCGTCAAGCCGTGTCCTAACAGCAATGAAGGAGAGGGATGGTTGGGGGAATATGGTAACAGACTTGGGAATTTGGGGAACATTTCTTGGAGGGAATAGCACCCAACCCAAAATCTATCTAAAGAATGAAATGGAGTGGTCCGGATAAGTGAAGGAAGGGGTGGCGGAGGATTTGAGAAAATAGGGAACCGGCAATGTGACTGAAGAAGTCAGCAGGGCCATGCAAAGAGACTGGGCTTCATGCTGAGGCAGCGGGGAGCCGGCCAGGGGGTGCTGTGCAGAATAATGATGCATCAGAGTTACACCGAGAAAGACCATCTGGAATCTGAAGAAATGAACTGGGGGCAGGGAAGCCCGAAGAAAAGAGGCAGGAGTTAGGGTAACGGAACCGGACAACATCTCCGCAGGAGGAGGAATCGGCAGAACTGGCTGGGACACGGGATGCACATGGCAAGAAAGAAAACGAAGGAGTGGAGGTTTCCGGCTCGGACCCTGTGTGGACCACAGGGCCATTCTCAGGGGCAGCAAACACAAGGGAGAAGCCAGTTAGAGTGGGGAGCAGGGAGAAGATGAGACCAAACTCAGTTTTGGGTAAGCTGAGTCCTAGATGCTTCTTAGACTCCCAAGGGGAGCTGAGAGTTGGCTTCTATGGTAGCTCAGAAGAGTAACCCAGGCTGGACACAGAAACGGAGAGTCATCACTCTGTAGGTAGTACCTGGAGTGACAGGAGGGGTGAAACTCTCAGGTGAGGTTGTGGAATGTGAGAAGACACCAAACCTGGGACCAAACCACGAGGAACAGCACTCTCTAACGGAAAGGGGAAGAAAACAGGGGTTGGCCAAGAAGTGAAACAACTTGTCTGTATCTTCCTCTGCCACTGATGGTCCTGTGATGGTCCAAGCACAGGTCCTTGGTCTTCTTCACCATCTTATCCCCAGCACGTGGCACGGAGCCTGGCATGAAGCCGCAACGCAGTAAATGTTTCCTGAGTGCATGAGTAAATGTCTCAGGTCACACAACCAGGCAGTGGCGCAGCCACACGGTCTGGATGACTCCATCAGGATTCCTCCCCCCACAGGCTGGGAGAACCAGGACTTAGAGCGAAGTGATACGGAAGCTCCCTGGTAGCTCCGTAATGCTCAGATCCCTAGGAAGCTCCTCTGTAACGACACCTCGCCACAAAGCACTTAATGCGAAGTTATTCATCCCTTTTACTGTTTCTGGGTATGAACCACCTTCTGTAAGCACTGTACCTGTGTCGAGTACAGCACACTACGCTGGCTATGCCCCGTGGCCACCAGCGGAACAGCCAGTTTACGGAGTGGCCTCTTCCCGCCTGTAACCTCAGTGCAGCGGACGTGGACCCCAGCCAGGCAGTTCACCGGACGCTACAGTTAGGACTTTTCAGAAGGTCCTGCTGCTAAGCATGAAACCAGTGGGTGTGTACAATAAACCTGGGAGTGGGATAGCTCAGTTCATATCACTCTGCCTGACGTGGTATTTCCCACGCAGCAAAGAAATGGGCACTGACATTTTTAGTGTTCATTACAGGAGTATCTGTATTTTAGATTAAGGTTTATCTAAATAGTTAAATACCTAAATAAATATATATTTATATATCTATATAAGTTATATATTTAAATAATGTTTCTGTACTTTAGATTTCTCATAAGACAAATAATGCTCATTTTAAAAAAACTTGGAGAAGTATTAATGAGAGAATAAAAATATTGCATAATCCCATTATCAGAAATAATCATTATCATCATTTGAAATTATATCCTCTCCTTTTTATATACTCTTTTAATAGCTGAGATTGAACAACATATCTTTGTACATTCCTTCTTATAATATTCTTTTATAAACATGCAATAAAAATTTATATATAATCATCCCTCTATTGCTGAGCACATATTGTGTATCTGGTTTTCTGGTACTGTCAGATTGCCATTAAGTACTTTGACTATACATTATCTTTGTTCTAGGCTATTTCTCTAGATTAGATTCCTAAAAGTGAATTACTAGGTCAAATACAACTTAATTTTTATCTAACTTCTTTAATCTGACAGAAAAAGTTCATACCATCTACCCGTAAATTATAAACAGATGCAGAAGTACACACACACATAACACACACACCCCAATCTTACACACATATACCCTACCAATCTCTAAAGGCCAAAGAGTACAAAACATAAATGCATGCATCCACTGTAAGAGGAAATTCCTCAACAGATTTCTGCCTGATCTTCATGTGAATGGCTACTCGTAACGTGCAAGAGCATGTCAGTGGCCATGAGAACCCAAATGCCACAGGAGGCCACAAAGCGGCAGAGCCAGGAGGGACTCGGGACACCCTCCAGTCCAAGCCGCCCTTCGCATTGTAGGAATGAAGCAGCCGAGGCCCAGGGCGGAAAACTGACTTTATCACCCACGTGAGTGATGGAGTCGCAAACAGGGAATTGCAGAATTAGGACGAGGGCAGGCCACAGGACAGTTCAATGCTCATGGCACGTCTTGCACGCGGCAGGCACTGTAGCAAGTGCTGGGAACGCAGCGGCGAGCACAACCGGGCTGCTGGCGGCAGTCGAGGGCGGGAAGGGCAGAGCTTCTAGAAGGGGCTGTTAAAGGGAACTGTGTTTATCCTCCTCTGGAGCACATTTACTCTGTCCCCTTCTATCTCACACAGGAATTATTTTTTTTCTCAACTTTGGGTTCTAATGATATTATTTCTTAAGAAAACATGGAACCCTCCTACACTTATTTCCAAAATTGGATACAGGATGTAAATAATTATACCCACCAGATCTCACAAAATAATAGACTAATAACAACCACCACAATTGCTAACATTTATTGAGTGGTTGCTATGTACCAAGTACAATTCTAAGCCTTTCACTTGGAGTAATTCATTTAGGCTGAGCTTCTACTTAATCATAGCAAGTCCCGTAAGGAAATAATTTGAGAAAATCCCAAACCTGAACCTGATGTGGTCAAATAACTAAATCTCACATAGCTTGGAAAATCCAGGCTGGTGAGGCGCACCTGACCACAGCAGAATGTAACCATATAAATGGGACAAATGAAGGCCATTGGAAAGCAGGATATCCCAGGCCTCCTGGAATATCTTCTGGCACAGGAAACTGATCTGATGAGAACCTTTCCAAGCAGCTGGTTCAACACGTGCCCGCTCTCCAGTTATAACCCTATGATACGCAATGCCAATTCCCTCAGCTGAAATGGAAACTAAACTTTGACTAACCTAAAACAATACTATTGTACTTCTCAAATGGGAGGTTTTCAGAGACAAAGTAACTCATTTTAAAAAAAGGAAAAGAAGAGGCTCTAACTTAGGAGTGCTTGGTTGCAAGGGGCCAGAAGTGTCACTTAGAGGTGAGAGTGCGAGTTGAGGGTGTGATTTGGGCGTGACACCAGCAGAGACTCATTCAGCCTCTCCTCAGCTTCTTCCATCCAAACACTTACCTCAGAGTGGGTAAGACTCTGAAGTCTCCAGATAGATCCTACCCCCACACCAGAGGACCCAGCAGGAACGATCACAAACCCAGACATCTGTTTATCTCTGTGCAAAACTCTGTGAAGACTTCTGGGCAGACCGGGTTGTTCTCCTGAAGAGCCACGGTAGTGACTCTGTCAACACACTAAGCTCAGGCGTGTCCTGCAGTCCAGAGGAAGCTGCACACACAAGACCCAGGAGGCATCTCTTGATGTGCACAGCGGATGTTCGATGGCAGGGATTCCGGCTGTCACTTCAACAGTTCTGGGGTAACTGAACCCACAGAGTGGTGTCTCCAACTGCTCAGCGTGTTATGTCTGTCTACTTGTCTGGCAACTTCCAACCTTACATGATGGAGCAAGAAGATCACAATGATAACTGATCATGAGTGATGGGTATTCAGTGTTCACTCCGTGTCAGGCACGGTGCACAAGCTCTACCTAAAATACAGGATTTGGTACCATAGCACTTCTATGAGGGGTCATTATCATGAATAGTCACATCCCTACTTTAAAAAGGAACAAAATGAAGCTGAGAGGTTAGACTTGCGCAAGGTCACACAGTTGGTTAGTATTGTAGTAACGATGGAATTAGAATCCAGGTCTGTTTGACTCCAAAGCCTTGTGGTATTCACTGCTTTGACCACTGCCCTATATTTAGTTCAAGAGTTCAAGCTTAATTTGTTATTTTGTCAATTAATTAGAAACCTAAAGTCTCCAAAAAGAGACCATCTTCTTCAGTATGCAAATGATCTCATCAAAACTGAGCCCGCAGATGCAGAAAGTAGAACTCTGGGTGTTATGGACCGAATACATGTTCCCTCCAAATTCAAATGTTAAGACCTATCACCACATGTGATGGTATCAGTAGGTGGGGCCTCTGGGGGTGATTAGGATTAGTGCCCTTATAAAGGAGACCCCAGAGAGCTAGCTGGCCCCTTTCAAAATGTGAGATTACAGTGAAAAGACAGCCAAGTCATCTATGAACCAGGAGGCAGTTCCCCCCGAGACACCGAACCTGCCAGTGCCTGAATCTTGGACTCCCAGCCTCCAGAACTGTGAGAAAGAAATTTCTGTTGTTCATAAGCCACCCAGCTTATGGTATTTTGTTATAGCAGCCTGGACAGACTAAGGCACTGGGATTATGCTGAATGAGGCGATCACAGCACGATAATATAAAATAACCTCTCTAAACACCTCTGATTCTCAGAGGCTGTGACGCACAATGGTGGAGGTCCCTGGGGAAAGAGCCCTCGCAAGGACTTTATGAGCTTTTGGAAACTCAGGGTTTGGTTTTTCTTCTTGTAAAGAAAATATTACAAACTGTGGTTAGTTTGCTCAGATAGGTTTAACAAGTTGAGTGTTTTCCTAAACAAATGTAATGTCTGGGAAAATGTTTGAATGTAGGAACACTGTTATTGAAGTTTCCAATGAGAACACTGTTTATGCTAATAACCAGCCAGCACTGGCCACTCTCACCATGAACGAGCGCTGAGAAGGTCTAACCCCCCCATCCAGCCTCATGGGAGACAGATCATCAGTGTATCTATCTAAAGTCGCCAAAGGAGACAGAAGAGTTCGGTGGGGAGCTTTGGTATTATGTAGACCAGGGGTGTCTACAAACTCATTTTCACTGGGGGCCACATCAGCTTCACAGTTGCCTTCAAAGGGCCGAATGTAATATTAGCACTGTATAAGTGTAGCTATTCTTTAACTAGGGGCAAGGAGCTCAGTGTTGCCAGGTAGAAACAAGGTGCTAGGTCAGATAAAACAAGGTAGAAGGCCGGATTCAGCCCATAGGCCTTGTGTTTGCCACCTGTGATGTAGACCTAGGTTTTTTAAAATTTCTCCTAACCTCAGTTTCTTTATCTGTAAAATACAAGTAGTGATACTTCATGGAATTGTTAGAATGAAATAATTGACAGTGTGCAAAGCGCATAGCATATTATAAAGTGCTCAATAAACGGTAGCTATTAAAACTAGATTACTTTCTATTTCCTTGTACCATTTGGGGAATAACAACAAGTGGAAATCGGAACAGAATTAACATCTTAAAGGAAACCTTAACCAACTCCTTCCCTAGGTTTTCACCTGTGAGGCTCTTCCTGCTTGGCTGAAAAACTCATCCTCAGTTTTTAAAAGTTGCCACTTCTTCAGGTCATGTCTCCAGCCCATCTAGCCGGGGGCTCAGACATAGATGCAACGTGCCAGCCCACATCCAGGACGCAGGCCCAAGAATCACAACCAAAATTGGATCACCATACATTAACAACACCACATAGAGGAACAATCAAAATGGATGCCCCGCTGCTGAGGGTGCCCGCTTTCTTTGACTAATTCAACCAAACTTCTACAAAGCAGTGAAATTCACAAATTGATCTCTATCTCCTCAGAATTAAGAAGGGAAGAAAATTCTTCCTTTAGAACAAGTTCCCTGTGGCACAAGGAATGTGATTCACTTATTTTTTTTATTCCTCTGCTCCTGGCACAGTACGAGAAATACAATAAGGCTTTCATAAATATTTGATGAAGAAAGAGTGGAATGAAGAAACTGAATTCAGAGTGCTTACTAGTTTTTACGGAAGGGACCCGGAGTCCATCTTACTGCTCCGCTGTCCGTAGGAAGTCGGGTGCTGCCATGGCAGGCACTGGAATCTGCATTCTGGACGAGAGGAAGGGAGAAACGAGGGTGGAAGGGAAGGGGCGGAGGGTGCTTCCTCCTCGGCCACAAGGCTTTCTTGAAGTTCCAAATAGCATTTCTCCTCAGATCTCATTGGTTAAAATTTAGTCACATGACCATACCTAGCTGTAAAGGTGACTGGGAATGTAGTTTTTCAGCTGGGAGGCAATGTGCCCAGCTACAAATCTCAGGGTTTTTTCCAAAAAAAAAAAAAAAGGATGTTGGGAAGCAACTAGCACTCTTTGACACATATGGTATGTAGGTTGGTATGATTTGATCATTAATTAATTAAAGCACTAATTAAATAAACATTATTAAAATTAAAATTTTACTAGGCACCAGAAATTCACTGATCTAAGTAGGCATTAAGGGTAAAAAGATAACAAATGGCATCTACTACTGAGAAACTCATTGTCGAGTGTACATGGCACCAACAATCACCCAGTCAACCAAGGTGATCTCATGCCACGTCCTAATATTAATCAGATCCATATCCTCTCTCCATCCTTTATCATATCCAAGTTTTGGCCTTCATCTGGTCTTATTGAACCATCTTATCTGGTTTAATGAACAGCTCATGAATTTTCTATTTCTCCTCAAAGGCATCCTTAAAGCTTCCTGCATAAAACCCCTCACGTGTCCCACCACATCCAGACAAGAATCTGCATTCTTTCACTTGCCATACACTGCACACGGCCCCACTGGCCTCTCCTGGAGCCATGTCCCAGCACCCCTGGCCTGGACCTTCTCACAGGCAGCACAGAGACAGACAGTCTGGGCCAGCCGACGGCCTACACCTTGATGCTCTCACCTGCAGGCCTTTGCCATGCTTGGTTCCACCTGAGGCACCCTTCTCATGCACTTGTCTGATGGACACCTGCACTATTTCAGACACAGTTAAATCATCTCCCGCGCTAGGGAGTCTTTTCTACCCCCCGAACCCCAGTCCCTTCCTCCGTCTGCAGCTAGGAGTGGGCGCCACCCTCTCCCTCTGCTCCCTCGCAGCCCCCACACACATACTTCCACGAACTTATGTCTCCACATTGCAGGGAACCGCTACTTTTCCGTTCCAGATTGTGTCTCTCCTTGGATATTTCTAGTGCTAGGCATGTTGTAAACACCCACGTCTTCCTTCATTCAGTCTAGAGGACCGCTATTAACAAGTTATATCCATTTCCTACTCCACAGACCTTCTAATCTTAAAGGAACCTCACAGGAGTTAAAAGGAAAAAAAGGGAGTGAAGACAAGGAGGGACTGGATAAAGGGAGAAAGGAGGGAAAAAGGGAAGAAAGAGGAAATGGAAGAAAAGAAGGTAATCAAATGCTGACTCAGCTCTCTGGTGCATCAAAATGCTCAGCCTCCTTAAAGTCCCTAAAACATCTGAAAGGTGCTGTCATATCCACATTAATGTTCCCTTTTCCTAACTTAAAAATTATTTTTAGACTTCCCCCCACACATTCTCCGATACCCTGTCTACGCTTACCTCTTTATTTAGAAATTGCCTCGCTTTCCAAGCTTGAGTCTCCTAATAATAACAACATTTCTCCTCGAAGATCTACTCCTTTTTGCATTTTTTAGAAAAATGAAACTTAAGCATATTGGTAATTGGCAATAAACGGAAAGGCTGGGAGTTCAAAGGTTTCAGCCAGCGTTTTGAGGGGCTCTGTAACACAGGACCCTTTTAAGGAGCCTTGGCAGGAATGTTAATTACTTAAGCAAAGTCATGCATGACACACGCTTCCACCAAGTGTCTGGTCAAACTTTAACGACAAATGTAACTTGAGGTCTCCAGCTCATCTTTCTGCTAAACAGAGCTCCAGGATTCAAACAGGATTAGTGCCACAGACCTGTTCCCATTAGAAAATAAACCATTACAGAAGCCCAGTATTTTATTCAAGTGGCTGATAGGGTCTCAAGTATCCCTTCAGCTGCACAAACTAAGACATTCTCCCTTAACAGCCTTGATCACAGAGCTTCTATTAGGAAGTTTAATATAGCAGCAATTACAAAAGAAGCTTTATGCTTTGATGAAATAGGAAGATACCTTCACCATGGTGCAGCTGTGTGACGGTCGTCCATCACCAAAACATCTCTCCATCAGGGAAATTCTTACTTTCTCTTTGGGTCAAAATACTGAACACTGCCCTTCATTCATTCATTAGACCAACAGTAACAAGGGTTCTTCAAGACACAAGAGGCTGAGTGGCAAATTCACTGCCCTGCTCTCAGGGATCTCAGCATCTGGTGGGGGAAGATAGGCTCATACATTAACCCTGAGGATGCAGTGTGATAAACAGTGACGGCAGAGCACTCAAGGACTCTGAGCAGCAAGGGGAGGGTATTAATACTAAGGAATTAGAAAAGGCTTCTCACAGGAGTGATGTTGGAACTGGATCATTTTAAATGAGCAGAGCATACTAGGGAAGGGGCTGGATAAGGGGTGAGGGGATGAGGAGGTCACTTCAGGAAGAATCGTCCAATTAATCAGGTTAAACAATGAATCCAAGAAAGGATTTGGCATGGCTAAAAGGTGAGAATTTGGAAGAGTAAGGAGGGTGATGAAAGCTGAAGTTGGAAGGGCAAACTGTGAATTCCTAGCTCTTTAGTTCATATTGATTCAGTTAGCAAACTCACTGCCTAACTGTGCCCAGCAAAGAGGGCAGACAGAGCGTGTACGTTCTGGAGGGGAAGTTAGGGAAGGAAACTCTGAACCCATGGTATGCTTCCACCTTATGGCCAAGTGCTACACTGGGGTTCACTGTCATCCAGAGAGCAATAGTTTATGACAAAATTCTGAGGAGGAAGAAGGCAAAAAGCCAGGTGACAGGAGAGGGCAAAAAATAAACTTGAGCTACCTCGCATCTCTGCTCTGAGAATCAACTATGATTCCCTACGTGTCAACACTTGGTGGAATGAGAGATCCAAACCATGACTCAAATCACATAAGGCAGAGACTGCTACCTGCCTCTCCTGTATCAACTCTTCCCTTATTCCTCCCCAACCGAACCCCAGTGCAGGGAGGTAGGGTCAGGCGACCAAGTGCTGGCCAATGAGACTTAAACACAGGTGTTATGTGGGATGTCATGAAAGCTCCTAAAAAGTGGGAGTTGAGATAAGCATCATCTGTCCTTTACTCTTCTCCTTTTCCCTGCCTGGAATGTGGTGTGATGGCTGAAGTTCCAGGAGCCACCTTATGATTCTGAGGATGGGAGCTACGTGGTATGGATGCAGCGTGTGTACAGGTGGAGCAGAAAGGTAAGAGGAGCCTGAGGAATGCATGGAGCCGCCACAGGGGTCTTGGACTGCAATCCACTTCCACACCTCTGTTATGTAAGGGAATAAAACTTCCAGTTGTGAAAGCTACTGTATTCAGGTAGGTCCTAACTGATCAGCCACAACTTCTACTCTCCTTCTTTCCTTTGGGCAAAGAAGATGAAATGCTGATCCTGTCTGACAATGAGTTTCTCTTACTTGGAACTCGGAACATGCACTTAAGAAAAAAACATCCACCTAGGGACTCGGACACTCATATGCCATTGCTGCTGCTCCTTCCCCTGAAACCACAACCCCGTGTTTCTGCTGTCATAATGGTCAAGCAAAGGATAACAAGTGTGGGAGGAGTGGCTGCAGCTGGGGGCTCGCTGGGAAAGACAAGCTCCACACATGCATATTGTTCCTTGTGTACGAGGTGACGGAGTTTGCAAAGGAAGAGGAAAGAAAATACGGGCAGAGAGCATGAAGTGTTTTTCAGACATACTCTCCTAACCACAAATAATCGATGTCAATCAATAAGAAAATGAGTGAATACATTGTGTATAGCCACACAGCACGATGCTAAACAGCTGTCCCAAGGGATGACGTCCTCTTCTAAGTGCTGCGCAGATCGTCATGTGATACTGATCAGTGAAAAAGCAAGTTACAAAACTCTTCATACAAAAAAGTTAGACAGATGAATGAATGAATGGCTAGACTGACTGACAAACTGACTCACACAGTGGATATAATGTTTGAAGATATGCAACCAATGTGCTTTCCACTTCCTTCTCAGCAGCCATTACACTACCACAACCTCAGAAGTGGAAGGAGTAGGGCAGGAGGAGACTAGGACGTAAGAGAAGTCTCCACCCTTTTGCCTTTGGGAAGATCTGAGAAGTACGACGCTTGTTGGCATCACGGATCCTCATCCCCCACACTGGGCTGAAATTCCAGAAAGGCAAAGACGAACAGAGTTGTGCATGTTGAGAGGAAAGCAAAGCCACTCAGAGCATGCACTACACTTTCTGGTAGGAACTCTGGGAGAGCAGGGGGCCTCCGTACCCAGAGGCCCTGTCGTGACATGAAATTGCAGCAACACTGTACCTCTGGCATCATCAAGCTGCAGGAGGGCAGCCTGAAGCTGTCCTTGACTCTCAGGAAAACGTAGCAGGAGCCCATGGTGAGAGTAGACAGCTTGCCACATGTGTCATAATTCACTTTGTGTACTTACAACAGCAAACCTCCTTTTGTCCCACCATAAATATATATATCTAGGTGAGGTTTCTACCAAGAGAAATACCAGTTCACCAGCCACAGACTTTTGCAACAGACACCAGCCCAGACTGGCCCAGTCGGGCCTGAAGCAGAGACATCGGAGCAGCCAGAGCCGGGCTTGAATCCAAGTCTATTTCCTGCCTCCACTGCCGCATCCCAGCCACGAAGGAGGCAGCGTGCTGAGGAAGACTAGCTAATTAATAAAAAATGTTACATTTTCTTGGCACATCTCAGATGTAGCATTTTCCAACTTCATTACATTTGCATATACATGTTTTTTAAATTCTGGAAGGATATCCAAGAAAATGGTAACTATTTTGACCTTTAAGAAATGGGCCAGGGAATTAGGGGAAGACTAGGAGGGAGGCTTACTTTTTACTTTAAATTCTTCCGACAGGTTTGAGTTCTTTCACCACAGCCTTCTATTGCTTTTTAAATGTTTGAAAATTAGTTTTAAAAAGCCTTTCTCAACGAAGTTGGTTTCACATGCTTTTACCACAATTATCAGGATGTTTATGAGTGACTCACACAGTAAGTGAATGACAGTGACACAGGACCTCTCAGAGAGACTGAATTATCAGGAGTTAAGGGACTCGAGGTGGAATCTGGGCCGCTGCCTTGGGCCCGTCTATTGATATTAAACAATAGCCAGTGTTTACTGAACGTGTGCTGTGTGTGAGGCACCACACTGAGCACTTTACTTGTATTATTAACTCACACACTCCTCGGCAACCCTTACGAATCAGATCCTGGGCTCTGGGTAAAAATCTGGGACTGTTTGTTCTTGGGGCCCCTGGATACATCTACTTTCTTCTTTGGCTTCCTGAGAGCTGCACCCGTTGATCGGTGACTCCCTGGCTTCTTTAGGAATGAGCTGTGCCTACCTGACGCTGGCAGTGACCAAGCTGAGGAGGACCAGCCATCCTGCCAGAGTGACGCAGAAGGCATTCCAGCCAGAGACAGGGCTTCATGCTGGGCCACATTTTAGATGTCCGCTCCATGACCTTGGAACATCAGTAACAGTCTCTTTTCCTAAGGCCCAGTGCGTGCTAAAGCGTGGAGAGGGTTCTGACATGATCTCATGCAAGCGCCACACCGCACATGCCCCAACACAGCTGGCATCACCAGCACGACCACCACCAATAGGAGTCAGGTGCCCGCAGGCCAAGGCCAGCAGAGCGAGTCACCAAGGTTCTGGGAGTGCCGGAGCTGCCCTCCTTCTCTTCCCAAGTAAGTACTCAGGGAACAAATCCTGGTAGAGATGACTACAGGTGGAGCTCACTGACCTAGGACCCAGGTGGCCTTCAAAATCAGGCTCAGCTGCCCTTCTACCTGGAAAGGCTCCTGAGCTATTGTTTCCCTATTGTTGAAGCTGGAATACCAATAGGAAGTGAGGCTGCTGTGAGGAAGTTTGTTACAACACAGTGTCATGCACATAGTAGGCATGCAGACAGTGGTAAGGGCAGTTGCTATAGCTGTTAAGAGTACGTGTGTCTGGCTTGTCTCAGAGCCTTGGATGCCAAGCTGTTCATCTAAATCAGATACGGCAGAGGGAAGGGAGGCCGTGGTGGAAGGATCGTGAGAAGACCACACAATTTCCCATTTTATTCCAGGTCGGTTGAGGATGTAGGCTATGTTAAATTCTCTTCTAGTCCTGAGGGAAAGATGGAATTTTGGCATTTTTAGTCTCCCTCAAAAAGAAGAGAAGAAAGAAACACACAAAAAAGGAAGCTGGCTGAATTTATTTCTCCTACTTTGATTTACACCCCCCTTTCAGGTCATAATCACTGTTTTTAAATTAATACTTTAACTGTCTCTCCCAAGAAAAAGGAGGGATAACTGATCTACTTTTAAAAAGAAAATAAGTCCAAAGGGCAAAGAATCTGCCCCCATTGAAATAATTCTCTCTAGAAAAGCTATAAATAAAATTTCTGATTCAAAATTAAGATAAGACTATCTGAGGGAGATGGGAGAAAAAAACTGCCAAGGAAAAAAATTTATGCCTACATTAGCAAACTCCCTAAAAGGATTAGTTCCTTTTACTTAAGAGGATTTTTTTTCTTTAAAAGCCTCTTCCCAATTAAAAAAATAAAGTAAAATTAATATCTGCAAACCCCTTCAGACTCATGAACTTGATTTCACTTAACCTGGCTGGCCCCTGGAGTTCCACCCTCTTCCGAGGTCCTTCTGACTGCCAAACTCTCCAGTGTGATCCATGCCCACTGCCTCCACTTCTCTCAGCCTTCTCCTCTTGCAATCCAGGCTCTTGCCGTCTGTCAACCCCCACCACTGAGAACATTCCCCAGTGAGTTACTAATAACCAGTTCAGTTCCCTTGGACTCTGCAGGATCCGACACAGCTGTCCACTGTTCCACCCCATGAACTACACTAGCCTGCTTTGCCTGTTGGCCTATTCTCCGTGTTTTTCATTAATTTCTTAGATCCCTCCATGGTCTCACTCATCCTCGGGTCTTTATTTAATACTGCCTGTGGGAGAGACTGCTAGCTGCCCCAAACACCTCTTCCAAAATAATAGCATTGTAGCTGGGAATATGACTGCTCAGAAGAAAGACTACATTTCCCAGCCTCCCTTGCAGCTAGGTGTGACCATATGACTAAGTTTGGCCGATAGAGGTGAGAGTGGGCATCCCCTCCCTTTACCCTCACTTCCCTATCCCTCCAGATATAGTGCAGGCAGGCTGTTGTAAAGCCATCTTGGTTCACAAAGATGAGAGCTACAAATGAATAAAGATGGAGCCATAAGATAAGGGACTGAAAAGCCCCAAATGGCTTATGCTCTGACTTCTCTCTTGTATAAGCCACTGTTATTTGGGATCTTTGTTTCAGCAACCAAATTTTTATCTTAGTACTCTGTCACAGTGACGATTATACTAAACCCATTTGCTTAGCTAATGTCTCATTCCTGAGAGACATCTTTTCTTCCCAAATCTAGAGACTATCCCCACTTAGCTACTACCTCAGATTCAACCTAAAATGTGACTTCTTCCACAGTCTACTTTCTTCTCAGCTACCTCCTTTCTCCCCAAAATAGTTCCATGTTCTCTATGCTGAAAGCCTTCCATGTTATATTTTTTTAACTTTTTATTTATTGATTTTGAGAGAGAGAGAGAGAGAGAGAGAGAGAGAGGGAAACACTGATTTGTTGTTCTGCTTATTTATTCACTCACTGGTTGATCTTGCACGTGCCCTGACTGGAGATGGAACCTGCTTATCAGGATGATGTTCTAACCACCTGGCCAGGGTTATCATGTTATCTTAGAATCTACCCTCTCTTTCAGGTCCAAGTTATATTTAAGACGTTCTTCAAAGCCTTTTAAAATTATCTCCTGCTCTACAGTCCCCACTCTTACCCTGATGAAGGCCCTCGTTGTGTCAAATCTGTGCTGCCATAGTAACCACTTTCCGCTTCCAGTGTCTCTCATTTACTGCAACAGAGTAGGAGCCACCATTTATTGAGCCCCTAGTAGGTGCCAAGCCCTGGGTTGGGCAGAGTAAACGCATTATCCCTAATCACAACAACCACTAAGGTAGACATTATTGTTGTTTGACGGGGAAGGAAACTGAGCTTCTAGGAAGATGAAATAAAATCTGTCCAAAGTCATACAGCGAATAAGTAGTAGAAATAGGGTTTGAACTCAGTAATATCCAAGTTCCATTCTGCCCCTCAGTATGTAGAAGCATTCAATAAACAATTGCTGAATGAGTGGATGAATGAATGAATGAATGAATGTCTTCCCACACTCTGGTCAATGTTCTTAAAAACATAGCTTTAATTATGAAATTTTCATTCTCCCAAGACAGAGCTGAGGGTTAAGTCCCCATGATTTTCACTGCGCCCCAGCCACATAGTAATCCCAGGTAGGAAGTCATCCAAGGAAAAACAGTGTGGTTGCTACGCAATGTAGCTTTACAGGAGGACCTGAAATCCTTACCGCCGCCCCTCCTCCAAATCCATCCTCAAGTAAACATACGATCTAGGTCAAAACTTCTGCTTGCTGCCTCTACGACAAATCCTCTTCCCCTTTCTCCCACCAGAGTTGTCCCCAAAATGTTCGTAGACAGAAATTTTGGAGCTGCCACTGTTCTGCTTGTGGCATCCAACAACCCATGTGATAAACATCAAACTCCCTGGCCCGGCTTCAACAACCTCCACGATACAGCACGTCTTGCCTCTGCAGCCTCAGCCCCAGAGCTCTCCCGCGCAGAACGACGGCTCCAGTCAGTGCTCCCCTGTAACCTGGCCCACAGACAGGTCTCCTTTTCACAGACCCACTCCTGGGCTCCTGCTTCGGTTTTTCTCTATGCTGAGACCTGCCTACTCCAATGGATCCTTCTAGGCCGAACCTAAAGTCAGCTCTGAGGCCTTGGATACCCAACGCCCTCTCCTTGCCTAGACTTCTAAAGTGCTGGGCATCCTACAGCTGTCAACTGCTTTTAGAGTGAACTCCAAATTCCTTACCTAGGGCCTCCATAACCTAGCCCTGCTTTCTTCAATGTCTAGTACTTCCCTCAAAAAGATTCATGTGTTTTGCTCTGGGGACTGTATTTGCTGCTCCACTGACTGCAATGGCCTTCCCCCATAAGGCCCATTGTCGTACCTCCTCTAAACCTCAGTTCAAGTGGGAACTTGAGAGAGGCCTTCCTTGCCCACCCCTTAGGCAACAGCAAACCTCTCCACCTCGCTCCCCTCAAACACACCCTGCATCCCATTGGCTACTGTTCACCATTGCCACCCATTGGCTACTGTTCACCATTGGCTACTGTTCACCATTGCCACCTGGCTCATTATATGTGTATTTCTTTATGTTCTGTTCCTCTCTGTTAGAATGGAAGCTCCATTAGGACAGGGACTTCATTTGTCTTTTTGGTTGTCAGTTACACTGTTACACGGTGAATTAATGTTGGCTGTTGAATTTGGCTGTTACTCAGTGAATTAATATTGAATGAATAAACAAATGAATGAATAAATGTATCTAGTACCACAGGAGTAGAGCCTTGAGCATAGCTCTCTCCACACCAATTTTCTTTTTCTTTTTCTTTTTTTTTTTTGGTTCTTCCAAATTCAATCCAATTTTTGCACTTTTATATTTCACATTCCCAGGGGCAAAAGTAGGTTTTGTGGGCCTGAAGCTTATCCAGCCAGGGGTAGGTAGGTGGATGGGTGTGTCCTTAAAAAAGTTGCAAGTACAAAACAGCTAAGGCCCCTCCTAGGGCCCTGGAGAGGCTGTGCAAGGCAGAGCAAAGAGCGTGGCCTTCAGTAGCTTCCTGAGAAATCGTCCCCCACACATTCCCTTCGCCTGGGCCACTCCCTCGGTTCTTCAGCGGCACTTGCCTTGCCAGCCAGGTCTCCATTCCCAGCTGTTGTCCCCACACCCTCTGCTCCGAGGAGAAGTCTCCCCAGTCTCCTGCATTACCCTGCTGTACTTTCTCATGTCCCTTATCATTCACTGACATGATCTTTCTTACATGATCTTTTACTTTTTACATGCTCTTTCTTAATATTTCATCTACTTGTTTATTGTCTGTCTTTACCACAAGAATGTCAGCTCCAGAGAGACTGTGTCTAGTTCAAGAGTGCAGGGTGCCTGGAACACTGATTGCCACATAGCCTAGCTCTAAAAAGATTTGCTAAATTAGTGAGAATAATAGAGCCAGAGACATGGAAACACTGAACAAACTGATAGCTGTAGGAGAGAAGGAAGGAGGGGGGAAATGGTGGAAGGAAGGGGAAGGGATTAGTCAAAGAACATGTGTGAATGACTCATGGACAAGGGAGAGGGAACCAACTATGGATGAGAGGGGTGGGCTGGGTGGAGGGGGGCAAAAAGGAAAAAATTGGGAAAACTTTAATGGAAAAATAATAAAAAAATAAAGTAAAAAATAAAAATGATGTATGCAAACATCACAAAAAAAAAAATGATTTGCTGAGTAATGACATGAGCCCAAGAGCCATCTCCCACATTCTCTGACAGCCCAATGATCGATAGGATCAGGGGAAAGAAACTTAGTAGTTAATTGTATTTTTTATCATGGCTCCTTGTGACCATTGTATTGCTAATGACAAAGACAAGAAATTACTTACTGCCTCTCACTTGGTTCCCTCTATTTCTAACTCAAAAAGTTTGGCAGAACAGTCAGAGAGAACTTCTTTCTCAGAGAGGATGAGAAGTCTGTGGCTTTATTTTGCTATTATCTGTGGAAATGCTGGGACTTTCTAGTAAAGTTAATGAAGTTTATTGTTTGTTGGACAAAGGCTTTTGGTTGTATTTTTATCATCTTTCCCCATGACGAGTGATGATCTCTCCCAACTAAGTTCATGGCTGTGATGAAATTTCAGCGCCATTTCCTGCTTCCTTCAGTCTGGTTTCAAAATAGTTTAACTCCTACAGAGCATCCCTCATTATTTCCTTTGAAAGTAGCCCACTGGTTTCCTTCAAACTTGCCTGGATGGCTGCCACTACCATACGTTTGGGAGCCTAGCCCCAAATCTGTTTAATCAGAATCTCAGGAAGGCTGGCAGAGCATTTTGTGTGTTTAACAAGCACCTCAGATAATTCTGAGGAGTAGCCAAGTTTGGAAGCTGCTAGGAGCATCCCAACAGATACAGATGATAAAGAAAGTATCTTCAAGAGCTTTGAGATATTTACAAGACAAAGGTCAAAAACCTGGAGCAACTCAGGAAAAATAAGTATGTTTACAAATGTTATCAAATGAACAATGAAAACATCCACCACCTCCACCACCCCAACACACAGCGACAATTTTTTCTTGATCAGTACAAGTTAGGGCACTAGCTAGATGAGGGCATTGGAGAAGGAGAAAATCACTCTCAAGTCCTCGAATTCCCAGGTTATCCCCTTGGAGAAATCTAAGCACTTCTGCAAATGATGTGCAATCTTTCCAGTTGTGAGAGCCCCAGATGTGCCACGGAAGGAGCGAATCACTAAGCCCTGAGCGCCTAGAATTCTAGCAGTCGCTAAGATTCCAGGCACCCCCTGAGGACGCAGTCTAGTCCAGGGTGCAGTGCGGCAGAAGGAGAATAAAGAACAGCACCGTAACCAGAAAACCGGCTTTGTGAGCAAGCTGCTTCCCACTCCAAGCCTCAGTTTCTCCATGTATGAAATGGGCATAAAACTAGACTACCTCACAGAATAAAACAAGCCCAGATTTGCACATTAGACACTATTCAAAAGTGGCCATTTTCTCCTCACCTATCCAAAGCCAGCCTCAAATCTTACCTCCTCACTGGAGCCCCCCCATTACCTCAGCTCAGGCAAAAACCTCTATGGCGGTGGAGTGAGCAAAAAGAAAGCAGTTCATCTGTGAGCAGGTAAAGAATAACAGGTAACCAGTGAGAAGCACCTCATGAAACTGAAATTTGGATCTCTTTCCCTGCCCTCTTCTCCACGCCCCTGACTTGTCCTAATCCCTTTCTCTGCTAAAGGCCTCACCCCTACCTTCACCGCATGCGAAGTTCATGCCTGTCCAGGGATTCGCGAAATCACAGCACTTTCCCTGCCATTCTGCGCTGTTCGTGAAGGATAATTCATGACTTGTGCTGAGCAGCGTCACCAAATAAGTCCTGTGTTATCATAGGATAGCAGCCACCTGGCCACGTGGACGGTTACCTGTGCTTCCCGAACGCATGCCCACTAGACACTAGGTCCAGCAGGAACACAGCGGTGAGCAAGTCACACCAATGTATCTGCCTTCAAAAGGCTGACACCCTCTGGAAGTCTCAGATTTCCCCTGGCATCCTCAATAGCAGCTGCTCATCAGGAAAAGAAGCTCTCTTCTTTCAGCTGGACTCAGCGGTTTTATTACGTGCAGTAATCTCCAAATCTGTGTGATTCATAAGTACAAAAAATATTTGACCATGGTCCTCCCTTATATGCATATTTACTTATTCAGAGTTTACATACATGCAGTTCTGTACTATTATGCTGTATTTCATAAAACCCATAAAATAGAAATGTGTAAAGGACAAGATAAAAATAAGTTCTAATACTTCCTTTTTCCTTTTGGTCATCCCACTGGCTCATCTGGGACGGGTCTAGACATGATTTTCAAGCTCCAGCTCAGCCATTAATACTGCCTGTGATCTCGGGCAAGCTTTCGAAGCCTTCCGCACTTCAGTTTTCCCTATACGTGGCGATAGCCGCAAGAGCTATCTCGCAGTGTTATGAGAGGGTGAAATGTGATAATTTCGGCAAAGTACTTATTCCTGGCATATTATAAACACAATGGTAGCAAGAACTGTCAATACATCATTATCATTATTTCTAAGTGATATCTGTTCACAAGCCTAATTTTGGAAGACAGATAGTATGTCCCCTAATACACAACTCTACAGGATGGAGGAGATGCTTCTTAGCTGTTGGTGTCAGGTATCATGAGGGCCGAGGGTTCAAGACCCAACTGGGGATCATATTCTCCACTCAGAGAGATGAAGGTAAGGCATTACAGGGACAGCATTTTTGTTCCCATTGTAAATCTTCTTGTTTTGACCCCCAGGGAGGTTTCTGGCTGCTGGCAGTTCACACTGGTCTCGGCTGTCACTGCCCACCCTGCTACCCCATCTCCTTCCCAGGCAGCCATGTTGGTCCCTGGGGAGCCTGCCGTGGAGCTAGCTGGTACGTGCATCACAGCTTATTGAAGGACACGGAAAAGTGCTCAGGCCCCAGTGCAAATCCAAGAGTAGTTTTCAAATATCCCTGTTTGGATGGGAATGCTTTAAAGCTGAAGTATGTTTTCCTTGGCAGAGGTACCCCCATTAGATGCAATTTCTTCCTGAACATTTCAGGAATTATTTTATGTCTGTGTTCTCTATAAGGACTGTCCACGGCGGCCGGAACGGAAATTACAGTTCTAAGAATGCTCGCATTAGCATGCAGGGTAACACACAAGCCCCAAGCCAAGTATCTTCATCCTGGCTGGCCTGCCAGCGCGATGATTAACAAGTCAGGCTGCCACCTGGGACTGCACTGGGAGCGCTCCCGGGACTGCCGCTCCCCAGGCCAACGCGGGCAACGTGTGTTTAGTCTATCAGAGTATTTATTCAGGACGCCTATCACCGTGGAACCCAGACAGCCGTCTGAGAGAAGGCTGCCTGGTCCCCTGCAGGGCACGGGTGGGGCAAGGTGGACCTATTTTTTTCCACAAGATTTCTTTCCCAGCCTAAGTCAGCCCCCACAGCCAGGAAAGATTTGGTCGGTCGGTCAGTTATGGCAGCTTCAGACGAGCTTGATCTCCAAAAGCGAGGCTTCAAAGGGTGGTAGGTCTGGTGAAGCCCCTAACTGCCTCTTTTGGGAACTAGGCATATGGTGGTACCCACCACCTCAACCCTTGCCAAGCTCATGCCTGGCATTGGGGCACCCCTTCCCACCAGTCCTCTGCCTTGTGTCAAACATGCCTTGCAGAAGCCAGGTCTGCCTGTCATAGGCATTCAGAGCCCTGATATAGAAGAAAGGAAGGGACCATGACTTAGACTCTAAAGAACTGGGTTCGAATTCCATCTCTGACACTTAATAGTCATCTACTCATAAGTCACCTCTCCCCTCTATGGCTGTTAGCCCCTCTATTCAGAAGAAATTATCTCTCAGCAAAAGTCAGTATGTTCAATTATTAATGTTGAAGTTTGAATACATTTGATTTTGTGCCACTGAAAATGTTAGAGGCAACATAGCAGAAATCAAGCAGACAAAAAGTGGTTAAACACCCATTGGTAAAAAAGCTTTGGAGAAGATTTTAGAAACAGTTACACTGGGGAGATGTTTTCTTCCTGCCCAAATCTCCCCCAGACCTTCTAGCCCCCACAGCAATAAAGCAGAGGGGAGAAGCCAGAGGGTAGTTGACTAGGTCGCACGTTAGAGAACACGTCCTCGGAGAGAACTCTGCACCCGCAGCCACACGCCAGCAAACAGAGGCAATAGCAAACCGGGTCTCAAGTAGTGATAGAAGGTGAGTCTGGGCTGCCATTGCCAAACTCTTGCTGACTGCAGAGAGAGGGGCTGAGAATTCTGGGCAGTGAACGCCAACCTCCGCAGAGCAGCAGCAGAAAGCATGGGAAGAGGAGGATCTGGGCAGAACGAGAGGGAGGTGCCTGCGTTGCCCACATTTCACCTGCCCCGCCCGCCCCTCCAGTTCTCTAGAGTAGAAAAAACAAAATTACCATCAGCACCATGTTGTAGCTAGAGCTATCTATTAACTGCAATTTCTTGTATTTATGCTAAGGAACCTCTTTAGCAAACTACATACAATTCAATTGACAATGTGGGTTGAGTTTGTTTCATAAATTCTGAAGGAAGTATAATGTATCATTATATGGTCTACCATTTCAGGGATCAGAATGTGGAAGGGAAGGCAAGGCTCCAAGTCACCCAATTGAGGGCCAAGAACATTTGCAGCCAGCATCACCCTGGTGGGTATGTTTCATGCAGCGAGTGAAGGTGTAGGGGGAGCCCCAGTAGATTCAATATGGAACTACAGGCAATAAACGTCAAAGAGTAGATGAGCCTGCCTCCCTGAGATATGCCATCTCTCCCTCTCTGGTTTTCAGACTTCAAGTCAGCACTCATTAGCAGATCATTAAATCAATTCTGTGGCTCCCCACCAACATCAAAAAAAAAAAAAAAATGAAATGGAGTACTTCAAACTGCAACCAAACAGAAAAGAAGAAAAAATATCAGAGTGAGTCACACACAGAAAGGGAAAGCACTGTTCTGTGAAAAGTTGTGTTTAACCGTCGCTCCCCTTACCAGCCTTTCACCTCCCTGGTTTCGGTAACCCATGGCAACTGAGGTCCGAAAATATTAAATTTCCCCACTCATCAACACGGTCATGTGCGGTGATCCGGGATCACCCAAAGCAGGCGGTCCTCCTTCTGGTGTCCTGCCAGGAGGTCAGCAGCAGCCTGACACTATGTCACCACGCCTATGTCACCCACCTCCCTTCATCTCACCACGTGGGCACTGCAGCATCTCACGTCGTCACCACGGAGGAAGGCTGAGTGAGGTACAGTAAGATATTTTGAGAGAGACATAGACACAGTCACAAAATTTTACTATAGTATATTGTTATAATTGTTCTACTTTATTATTAGTTGTTATTACTCCCTTATTGTGCCTAATTTATAAATTAAACTGTATCATAGGCATGTACATATAGGAAAAACAGTATATATAGGGTTCAATACTATCTGTAGTTTCAGGCACTTACTGGGGGTCTTGGAACATATTCCCCACAAATTAGGGGGTTAGTATGTACGCAACTGAGTATGTTTATGTGTACACTGCGATGTAATTTTTGCGGGGGCAGTTACAGTCAGAAAAGTTAGAAATCCTCTGTCTTGTAGGGTCTTCATAGGCCTCCACGGGACACTATTTGAAAACTGTATGGCACCTCACAATGTGGACGGTTTTAATCTTTCCTTACAACTTGCATTCCCAGGTCTTGCAATACTAAATTATCTTCTTGATTTCCAACCCTGATTGCACAAAGAATCTCCCTGGATATAAAAGTTTCCAATGCCCAGGGTCCATAGATTCTGATCTACTCGGTTTGGGTGGGGGGCCTGTTGGATGGTATTTTTTACAACCTCCCCAGGTTACTCTAATGTTTAACTGAGGTTGAGAGCCACTGGGTTCGGTCATTCTACCCTCATAGCAGCCCTGAGGGGAAAGCAAAGAAGAGACGATTATCCCTGCTTAACAGACAAAGGAAATTCAGGTCCAGTGCAGTTAGGGTATTTAGCCAAGGCTGTGTCCACAAGTCAGTGTCAGAGCTGGGTGAGAAGCCAAGTCTCCTGACTCCGGGTCCAGAGCAGCCTCCTTCCCGGGGTCCCTCACTTGCCATTTTATCCAACATCTTTCCATTTAAAACAAGTCTATCAATGATTAGACAGACAAAAAGTGAGAATCTCAGAATTTCTTTGCACAATCATTCTCGGAAATGCGTCAACAAGCCCCTCTTTACTGGAATCACAAAATGGACCACTTAAGTAAATCAAGGCATCTGACGGAGGCCAAGAGAGCTATTGATACTAGTTTGCCTGTCTCCAAGGAGCAAGATACTGAAAGGCAAGGGCTTAAAATGAATGAAAATGTATCCAGTGCACAATCAAATGAAAACGTTGTGGGCCCATTGCCAGGGATTATCTGCCAACTGGATCTCTTTCAGCGCCCTAAATTTAACCAGCTGGGAGTCTTTTTATTCCTCCCTCCCTTTTTTGTAAGTATCATCTTCTTCAGCCTTCTGAAAGGAAGAGATTTCCTTTTAATGGGAAATCTGTATTTCAACATTAAGATGGAACGTAACGTGCCAATCTCCTGGGAAGTAGGTTCTTTGTGTATTACATGCTTGGCATAAAAGAAAAACTCACATTCCTTCAAGTTTATTTCAGGCATAAGAGACTGGAAACATGTATCTGTGGAATTTAAAGTATAATCTCACCTTCATTCCCAACATATTAATAATACTTTACATTTGTAGATCACTCATTGCTTTTACAGATCAGAATAATTTCTAAACCTCCAACCTGTTCAAAATGCAAGGACTAGATTGAAGTGAGGCTACATGGTGCGTGTGTGTCTGGGAACAGAGAGAAAGAGGAAAATTGAGGCAACCTGGGCATTTACAATGGTTATAGCTGACTGGGATTATGAATATCCTTTATTTTCTTCTTGTTTGTATTATAGCTTTTCTGTAACAAATACTTTAGCACCTTGCAAACTTAAAAGACAATTATTTGAACTGAAAAATAATAATCACAAATCACAAGTGAAAAGTAGAAATGACTCTCCCTATAATCCAACGACAAGATCAAGGTTCTCTGCGAATGTGGCCAGGTCAGCTCAAGGCCAGTTAATCACAGGGCCCCAACTCCAGCCCAAAGAGGCAGAGCCCTCACCTGGGCGTCTGCACCGCCAATGCTGGCGATTACTCAGATAGAAGTTTTCTGCTTCCTCCCCAGGGCAGGAAGGGGCAGGGGAGGGCAGGAGGCACTTAGAGACCAGACTGGAGAGGGGGTGGGGGAAACCAGTTCCTCTGTGCACCTCTTAAAGACCAAGGATGTGGAGCCCAGGGGCCTTTCCTAAGCCCCATCCTGGCAAAGACCATCTACTTGACCTAAGAGGGGTAATTTGGGGTTGGGTGCTGGTGCCCTGACCCCGGTTTGGGGCTCTACGGGCTCCTGCTGGTTACAGAGGTGCAACCATCCTCAAACCTGGGTTCGGAAGAATTTTCGGGAAGACAGAAATCCTGTGGCAGCATCATTAAGTGTGAAAAAAGAAGAAAATGGTTGGGCTCTGGGGTTGCATATAAAGCAGCCATGGAATCACTCCTCCAGCTGAGTCTTGGCAGAAAGGGGAGAGGAGTCCAGGAAAGGATGTGTCTCCTGTCCCCCTATGCGTTCACTCATCCACTCAGCAAACACTTCCTGAGTGGCTCATATGCTTGCAGTTACGTACAGTCATTTACTCCGGGGACTGCTGCAGGGAAGAGGGACGGGCCAAGCGCAGCCCCACCCACTTGCCCAGCTGTGGCCCTCCAAGGAAAAGGTGCCTTTTCTTCCTGGGAAGATGTCGGCTGACTGAGCCTGGTGCCTGGGCAGTAGCCCCTGGCCCGAAGGCCCGAAGGCCCGAAGTGCCCTCTCTAAACCTCACAGGGGGCCAGAGTGCCTGGCAATGGCCCTGCTCCCAAGGCCTCACACCTTGCTGGCAATAAAGATACAAAGACGAAAACAGCACGACTCTTTGTCCTCCAGAAAATCAATCTAAATGGAGACAGAGAGCAGGGAACTGCAATAAGGCATCAGAATTAATCTAAAAATGATACGTAAAAACCATAACAGAAGTGAAATAGAAAGGCAGCCTGGTTAAAAGCGACATTAATGCTGTCTACAGTGAAAGGCTCAGAAATAAAAATAAGGAGAAAACGGCAAAGGAGGAGGAGGTGGAGAATTGTGACTGTTGATTGCATGCCTCCCCTGTGCTAAGGCTGGTCTTGTCAAGCGGGAACCAAGGCTCGGAGGGTCTGACCGCAGTCAGTAAAGGCAGAGTAAAGATTCTGTCAGGTCCACCTACTTCAGAGCCCTTGCACTTCCTAAGACACTGTGCTCCCCGCACGTGTCGGGTCCGGGCCAGGCTGCGGCAGGAGGGCTTGCTGAGCACAGCAGGGCAGCGGCGTCCGACCCGCGGCCCGTGGGCCACATGCAGCCCAGGATGGCTGTGAATGTGGCCCAACGCAAGATTGTAAATTTACTTAAGACATTATGAGATTTTTGTGTGTGTGATTATGTGTTGTAATGTATTTAATGTGTGGCCCAGAGACACCAAAAGTTTAGATACCCCTGATAGTGATTATGGTCAACAATACTGTATTATATACTTCAATGTTGCTAAGAAACTACATCTTAAATGTGTTCACCATGCCAAAGAAATGATAATTATGTGACATAATAGAGGTATTAGCTAACACTATGTGGTAACCGTATTGCAATATATAAATGTATCACATCAACCCCTTGTACACCCTAAACGTACACAATGTTATGTGTGGATTACATCTCAATTAAAAAATAAGAATATTCCAAAATAAATGATCAAATTCAGGAAACTGAATGTTGATAGATACTTCCATCTAACCCAGAGGCCATATGCCAATTTGTCCGCTGTCCGGATATGTCCTGCCCAGCACTTTTGCCCCCCGTGGAACAAAACCCAGGCCAGGGCCGCTTACTGCACTGAGCCGTCGTTTCTTTAGTTGCCCTTAAGCTGGACAACTCCTCAGACTTTGTCTTTCATGGCACTGGCCTGTGAAGAAAACACACCAGTTATTTCACAGAATGTTCCTTGCTTGGGCTTGTCTGCTACTCCCTTCATGCTTGGATGCAGGCTCCCCGCTCCTGGCCAGAAAACGACACAGCGACGCTGTGCCCTTCTCGGCACAATCACATGGCTGGTTCCGGACGTGATGCCTCCTGACACCTGTCTGCTTCTCTCGATGCTATCAGCCTGCTTGTCTGGCCAAGATGTCCAATTTCTCCACAATGTATATAGTTACCAATTGCCCATGAATATGCGGGGAGACAATTAAAGACCACACAGATAGCCTGCTCCTCATCAAACCTCCCTCACCCAACCTGACTTAACATCCTTTGATGGTTCTTACCCAAATAATCCTAGGGCTGCAAAATGGTGACTTTCCGAATCCACCACTTTCTCCACACTCATCAGGTAGCATTACCCCACAAAGAAGAGCCCTTCCTCCCCCCACCCCCCGCCTACCAAAATATCTACCTATTACAAAGCACACTCATAAATTCCTACTGTTCAATGGGTTATGATCCATTACTGTTCTCATTTATTTTATCACTCAAATGTCCCAGATTTGGACAGCTACAGCCCCTTCGAGCTGGTTCTTATATCTCCTTGACATCCCCGATCATGTCTGCTTACTTTCTGGCAAAACAAAATGTTCCAAGCTTAATTTGTATCTTCCCTTCTCCAGCAATGGGATCAGCCTTGTTTCTCAAGGACCCTTGGTTGTTTGTACTGGAGAATGGTATAACCTGACACTTCTATTCTTAGTTTGGCATGTAGTCCTCGAATGAATGACTAAATGAATGAAAATCTGCCTTCCCTGTGGGGCTCATGAATCACTGCAGAGCCAGAAAATCGTCAACTGACTTCCTGAAAGATGGATATGTCAGAACAGAGCCTTTAACCCCCTTGTGTCTGCAGCCCACTCAAGTCCAACTCCTCACCTCTTCCCTTCCCACTCATGCTTGCAGCTTTCACAGTAAAATGAGTGCAGAAACCCACTGGATCATCTTGGCAATTCAGAAAGCCCTGGGGGAAGCGAATCTCTCTCATCCTCAGGGATCCGTGCAGGCCCATTACTGGTGAAAGGTTGAGGGAAAGGGAGATGAATCCACCAACTCAAAACATACAGGAAAGGGGAAGGGAAATAGAGCCAAGAGTTAGAATTAGACCCTCCAAGGATGCTATTTCTAATCTTCTCAGCTCCCCTCCCTACCACGTATTCTCAGCCCTCTTTTCGCATATGCATCTCACGGAGGCATAATGTTCCTTGTTCCGGATCACACATCCGGGGCCTCGAGCATCATCCGTGGCGGTCAGTGCTGGGGAAAGCCACTAAGGGGAGGTGCTCGGAGAGCACCAAGCCAGGATGTGTGCTGGGGGACATCATGGAAGGCTTCCCTGAGGAGGTGAAATCCCAGCTGAGCCTGGGAGGAGAAGAAGGAGTCAAGATACGGGAGGAGAGATGGGTAGAAGTTGCTGCTGGTTAGCGTTTGAGCAGAGCACTGCAGCAGACCATGTGCCAGTCTGTTTGGGCAACGTCATGCCCGTGTAAATGGGCTCCGAGGTAACAGGGGCTACCTAATCACCGGAGAAACCACTGGCCAAAATTCACACACTTAACCAGTTCCTCCTTTGCAATCTGTGTTCTATAAACATTGAAAACATGCCCCACGAATTCTAACTTCTGACTCTGTCATGTTTCTTGCCTCCAGGTCCAGGTAACCCCAACGTTCCAAGAGCACCTTAGGACTCTGACTTACACCTGTGCTGCCAGCGTGGCTTCTCCCTTTGCCTATTCAGGACGAGGCTCCCTCCCTTCTCTGGGCCAGCCACGCCCAGGAGGGCTAGCTGGACTAGGTTGTAACAGGAGGCGAGAAGCGGTCACTACACCTGTGTAAGCAATTTTTAAAAAATCTCTGATAACATCTGTGGAAGTCGGAAGAGTGTCTGGGCTCCCAAGTTAGCACTTAGAGCAGGGGTGTCAAGCTCATTTTCACCGGGGGCCACATCAGCCTTGAGGTTGCCTTCCAAGGGCCGAACGTAATTTTCGGGCGTATAAATGTAACTACTCCCTTAACAGTTAAGCGAGAGCTCAGTGCTGCCCCCGGGTAGAAACAAGGTGCTGGGCCACGTAAAACAAGGTGGAGGGCCGGATTGGGCCCGCGGGCCTTGGGTCTGCCACCTGTGACTCAGAGATTAAATGGGCTGCAGAGCGTGGAAGGGTCCGCCCGGAACAGCGCTGGCACCTGGCGAATATTCCTAGAATGGAAGAAGGGCAAGCCAGCCAGCCCGCCACAGTTCTGCACTAGCTTCAAACCCCAATCCAAAACAGGAAGTGGGAACAGGTCTGGGATGGCAGCACAGGGGTGGCCCAGGGCCATCGACAATTCCATCCAGTGACTATTTCTTCTCACGGCAAAGGCAACACTGTGCTAAACCTCAGCAGTCGTGAGAGAAAAAGATAAACAAGGCATGATCCTCGCCCTCTGGGAGCAAGTGAAGGAAGGGGAATATTAGTAACATCTTCACCCATTTCCTCAGCCAGTTCAGAGGCATCTCCTGACTGAGAGACCACATCCTTTGCTCCTAGCTCTAAAAATTATCCACCAAAATGTTCACTGGACACGTAATAAGAACCGGTGAGATAAAGTTGTCTAATGGCCAATTGCCCTATTTATTCAAAAAAAGGCACTGTGCTTGGTAATGAGGACAGAAAGGGGCCTAAGTCAGATACAAACCCAGCCCCCAGAGTTTACTTTCATCGCTGTACATCTGCTCCGTACTTCACAAATGTTCAACGAAGTCCTATATGGAGACTTCCCTGTCATTTGATCCTGATAACAACCTTAGTAAGCACTTCTCAGTCGCGGAGGCTCAGCAGGATCACAGACTTGCCCCAGATCTGCAGCTGGAAATGGCACTGGCAGGACCTGCCGTTCCAAGGCCAGTTCTTAGGTCACTGGATCCCACTGGGTGTGACTTGAAAGCACACTAGCGGCAAGTGTGCAAGGGGGAAGAAGAATTAAGAAGAAAGAAAAGAATCTAAAGAGTACCAAGAACAATTTCTTCCTAATTCATTTCTACTTTTCCAGTAATTCACGACTTACTCGTGTATCTTAGAAAATGCTAACCTTCCAGAATTTGAGGTAAGGGTACTTAAAAAAAGTAATCATGCCCTAGCTGGATGGCTCATTGGCTGGAATGTTGTCCCATACACCCAAAATGGTTGCGGGTTCCATCCCCGGCCAGGCCCCGTATTGGAGGCAACTGATCTATGTTTTGTTCTCACGTCGATGTTTCTCCCTAACCCTTCCTCTCCCTCTCCCTCTCTCTCAAATCAATAATCACATCCTCAGATGAGGAATTAACGAATGTAATCACTGTTCCCCCAAAGCCTGTACTCAATATATTGTGAAATACAGTGATTGTTCATTAAGGGGGAAAAGATTCAGAAGGGAGTTGAATCTGAGGCAGCTACTTTGCACTTGAGAGCACCTTTCTCTCTCAGCTGTGGTAAGTAAGTCGAGGCAGGCCACTAATAGATTATAAATGCTTTGTGATAATGTTTTCAAACCAATTGATCTTTTTCGCTTATTTCTGAACTAGATCAGCTGAAAAACACCAGTAGAGATTTCCATAGCAACTCATGACACAAAAGACATCCAATTGGAAGGTTGAAGGCATTAATCCTTTTTCTGTGAGGGTCACTTACATTGGATTGTCACCTTCAATCAGCAGGTAACGCCACTGGAATTCTAGTTAGTACTTAAATGGACTTTCCTGTTTTATTCTTGGCTGATCGCCCTTTCACCCTCTCAGAAAGGCCAGCAACATGCCACTGGGGTTTGTTACCAAAGCCTTCATAATTTACAGGACTTTTTTTCTTTTACATTTGAAACCTCAGCTACCTCATAAATAACTCCCTTTATCACAAGCGCGGATGTTCCTGTAATGCTACCTGCAGTATCTCAAATGTTTCAGAAGTTATCTAATGGGCTAGACAGAGACTGCTTTTGACCTCTGGGTTAACCAAAGTTAACCCACAAATCTGACTGCTTTAAAGGCTGCCTCCTGCTCCAGCTGCTATTTCAAGCTGTAAATTACTGCCACTCAGGGCAATGACAAGACAGGGCATCGGGACCTCTTCTGACACTGTACAGTTTGTGATTAAATATGGTCTTGGCTTCCTTTCTCAGTAATCAAGCATGTGGACATTACATATAATCCCGAGAAGCGGCCTTCTCAGTAACCTAACCATAGAATGAAAAAAGCACGGGGTAAATGATTAGAGTGTTTTAACCACGTTGAGGGCTCCAGTTAGAGTAACTTGATTTCCTCCAGTTCTGCCTGTACACCTAGGCCTGATCTGTGCCGTTCTCCACAATTAACCTGACCCCATTCTCTGTGTCCCCCAAGGTGCCACGATTTCCCATCAGCTGTGCCTTCGGCCGGCGAAGCTTCGCTGCCCTTCCTCACCAGGGGGAACTCTGCTCGCTCACTCACCTCCCAGACCCAGCTCCAGTGGGACAGCCTCCGTGAGGTCACACCCCACAGCCGCATCAAAGCAGGCCTCTCTCATCTGTGTCCCCCGGGCACCTTGGACACCTCTGCTAAGACACACAGCACACTATAATATTCTAGCGATTTCTTTACACATCTGCACAGTGTAGCATCCTCATTCCAAACACAGTCTTTGAAAAGGCAGAATTCAAGCTGACCGGCTGTGTTTTCTTTGGAGTCTTGGGCAAGTTGTTTCATATCAGGGAACCTTCCTTACCATGTCTAGGAAATGAGGCTAAAAATAGCCACTTCAAGCAGGCATTTGCTGTTCTGAGTTGACTAAATGAGAAAAGATGCAGGAAGTAAATGTTGCAGATGCTGCATGAATGCCAGTTGCTGCTGCTCCTCCTCCATCACAATCACCAACATTATTAAGTTCTAAGGCCCTAAGGCCCCAAGATTTATTCATCATTGTAGCTCCATCTCCTAGAACTCTGAGAATACAGGTACTCAAGATTTTGCGCTGGACTTTTGAAGACAAACACGGTTTTACTAGTAGTTAGCCGGGCCTGGACATAATTGTACCTCACCCATCTGATGGCAAAGCTAAGCTCAAAGCATGAAGTTCCCTCCATTCTGTTTCCCTAACCGAAGACTGAAAATCAATTCTCGCTGTCAAGGAGTAAGGACAGTAGTTTTTGTGCCTGTGGAGGGCTGAAGGTGGACCCCTGAATCCTATTTCACATTGTAACAAAACAAAAAACCCAAACGGGTTACTTTTAAACATTTGGTTTATAAAAATTTTCCCAAAATCACCCAGAGCTGGAGATGGATGGCAGATTGCTAAGGCCGTGCCAAGTCAAAACGTAGAAGAATCATGACAAATTGTTTCTTGACTCCCTTGTTTTTCCTTTGAAAAAGTAATTTACAGTGTGGGATGGGTTCACTCCCCTTTCCATCGTCTGCGTCTTTGGAAAATTATGGCGCGCTCCGTCTGAAAGGCCGCTGTGACCCCGGGGGCCTGCCGCTCACTGGGTTTTCTCAGCCCCAGACACTAGACACAGGCTGTCTGTCACTCAAGACCCTGACATTGCAAAAGCAAAAATTTTTAAATAAACATTTTTAAAAAAGGAAACTCTGCCTAAGCCAACCCAAATGTTTTCTTTCTGTGAAATTTAAATATGTGTGAAATTGGATTCTGCCCAGCCGTTCTTTCTGAATCTCAGTCATAGGGTAAGAATTAGGTAAACAGCTTTATCTGTCATAATCATCCCACAAGACCCGTTCAGGAAATAAGTCAAGTTCAGGGTAGAATGCAGCCTTTTGGTCACTAATAACACCTAACCTTTGTTTATAGGATGACCAGAGCCGACACTGTGTTGAAACTGTACAGGCCTGATATCACTTAGACTCCACACAAGGCCATGAGGCTGGTATCATCAGCATCATGCCCATTATACAGATGAGTAAACTGGGCCTTGTCCAAGCTCACTCAGTGAGTGGCAGGGCTGGGCTCATATCAGGAGGGTGTAGCTCAGAGCCAGGACCTCTCCGCAAAGCTCCAGGGCCCCTTGCTCCATACCAACCATCTGCATAGCCACTGTATGGTCAGCCGTGGGCTATTGAACTTGTTTTTATGACTAGATCCCTTATGTTTGCTTTCACCGCCTCTTGCTCTCCCTGAGCCCAAACTAAATCCTGCACCTACAAATCAGCAGCTAAATGGAGGCCAAAGCTGAGACAAAGTCCGGCTCCCAAGTACTGGGACCCCCTAATCAGCCCTCCCCCTACTTCTCTCCATTCCCTCACTCATGGCAGGAAGCCACACATCCCCCTATATCTAGATGGTATGATGTGGAGCTCATTCTGGGTCATATACAAGGGGGACCCCCAAAAAACAGAATTTAATAAAAATTGTGTAATTAAATATACAATTTATTTATAAAAACTGTGTACTTATTTTTACATGTTTAAACTTCAGTCACCTTCAAAGTACTGCATTTGATGCAGTATACCTATCAAGATGTTTTTTTCCACTGCTCAGAACAGTTTTTGAACTCATTGACTTTTAGTGCTTCTACTGTTTTTTTGTTTCACCTCTTCCAGATCAGCAAATTCTTTCTTTCTGAGGAATTTTTTCACCCAAGGGAACAAAAAAAAAAGTATCTTGGGGAGAGATGAGGTGAATAGGGAGGGTGGGGCATGGGGGTTATGCCGTTTTTGGTCAAAAACTGCTGAGCACTCAGCCCGATGTGGGCAGGTGCGCTCATATATCACCCATCGTGAAATGGGCAAGCGCACTGAGTCTCCAAAAAAATTTCACTGAAGCCAAATGCAGCCTCTCACAACAACGCCAGCTGGTACACTGTTACAGATGGTTTCCTAGAACGCTCACCTAGCGGGGGGTGGGGGGTGGGGAGCCTATACTATAAGGGGCTCACCCTCCAGGAGATAATTCTAGTTTTGGGGGGATCCCCCTCATACGTTCAGTTCAGGCAGATGGCACGTCTCACCTGAGTTATGTAGGCTCAACACCCTCATCGGCATGGCGCGTGGGAACATGCTATTTGGAATCAGCTCTGGATACAGATTTCAACCCCATTGTTTAGGTCGGTGAACATGGCTTCTTAATAAACCTCTCAGAGCCCTAATGTCTTCATTTAAAGTAGGTGTAATAAAGTTTTTTAAGATTGTTGTAATTAAATAACATGTAAAACACTTGATGGTTGCTAGCGTTCAATAAAAACTAGTATCTTTGCCCATTAAAAGGCAAGGTCTTTCTATGACCTCTTAACCCTTCTGTGATCTAGTTGAAAAATCCCGACAGAGCAAAGTGACCACGTTCATTCATTCAAGTACTTACTAAGCACCGATTATGCATCAGACATTTGAATGCGGGTTTGAAACTCATACTAGGCTATCAAGGCTCATTTCGGGGAATGTAAAGACTGGTTCAGCTCCTGCCCAGTGCCAGGTACTTAAACAGAGCATCTCATTTGCCCTCACGACCACCTGAGACCGATGTTAGCAACCCTGTTGTACATATAAGGAAGTGAGACTCTGAAAGGCTCGCAAGTTACCACCATGATGACCCCCTCTCAGGACTCTCGTGACCATCTCCCATCTTCTCATCCTTCCGCAGTGTTTAATTTAGGGAAAGTTAAAGGGAGAATCAATTCTCGTAACTTTCAACACAAGTCAATTAAGCCTGGGACAATCCCTGGCCTCAATATCAGGTTTTGCCACTGGCAGGGAAAAGACATCTTTCGGGACTCCTGGCAATGAAAGCAGAGATGCAAAGATAAGGGGCTTTAGGGCAGGTGGGCAAGGAAGGCTCCGAACCGTCACCACCCACTCCACCAGCTCTTTCTGGTGCCATACCTGCCCTTCCACCATCCAGGTCTAGTCTTCAAGCTTCAGGTAAAAATCGATAACTACCTGACAGATGGCCAGGCATCCTCAAGGCAGCTGAGAAATACCCATGCACTTCTCCTCTTCCATAGCAAGAGCTACGGAGTCAGCTGGACACAGGTTCAAATCCTGCCTGACCTCCAATGCCACCTCTTTCCACTATTCTATGCAATCTCTAAGCAAGGCTATAATATAGTTTCTGTGATTTTTATGTGTGCTAGCTAATAAATGCTTATACTTGTGAAAAATGTAGCCTATGACTTGTTTTCATTGTAACTTAGTTCACTATGGAGGAGACACCCAAACCAGCCAAAATGAACCTAGCCCCCACTGAACAGACAAGTTGTCTTAAGTCAGTTTGCAACAGAGTCCAATAAGCCAGTCCTGCCTGCCTTATTGAATCCCTGCCTTCAAAATGAGAGAAAGGAGGACCCAAGAAAAATTCTAGAAGTCTCCCTAAGGTCTTACAGTGAGAGGTACTGTAATGCGGCTGTTAAGAGCAAAGGGTTTGGGTCAGATTGCTGCGTTTGAATTCCAGCATGAGCTCCCAAACTTGTCTGTGCCTCCTGTCTCTTCACCTACAAAATGGCAACATGACTTGCACTTCCTCATAAGGCAGTTAGGATGATCCACTGAGCTGCTGAAGGAAAAGCACACAGAGCTAAAGGAAGCCCTCAGTAAACGTAGCTGCATTACAGTAGGGGAACTATGACCTGCTTTCCGAAAGGTACTCAATAAGTGTTAGCTCTCATTTTATTATTCACCACTGTATTCAACTAGCGTGTACTAATTGCCCAAGTATTAAGGGATATGGAGATAAATCAGAACTATACAATATCCCCTAGACTGCTCCCGTGGTCTGTTCCCTAAGGGACTCCCAGACTAATATGTGAGTCAGACAAGCAGACAAGCACAATCTCAATGAAGTTTTATGGACACAACCAAAAAAGAAAAAAGAAAAAAAGAAATCCATTAATTCTGCAAGGAGAATCCAGGAAGGCTTCCTAGAAGAGGTGATACTTGACATAGGTTTTAAAGAATGAATGGGATTTGGCCAGGGTAAAGTTCTTACAGGTAAGTGTATATTTCTCAGCTTGCTTTTGACATTGCAAAATTTCCCCATGTTAGGAGCCGTGACTCTCTCTCATCACACCAGCAATCCCAATTCTCCACAGAACAGATACCCAACATTTACAACTTATTGGCAGGTCTGTGAAGAACAAATTATATTACACAAGAAACAGAAAGAGAGAGAGAACACACGGCAGGTCATGGGGGTCAGGGGGCGTGGCTGGAAAGGGTGGAAACCCTATATCCCTGAGGCAGGAAGTGTCAATCTGCCTATTGGTGTGTTTGCTGGTATAAACCATAATGGGGTTTTTCAAAACGCATCCTTTTCATCTGGGACATCACAGCTGTGTTACATTTCCAAAGCCTTTCCTCTGACTTTTACGAGCTT
The DNA here is from genome assembly GCA_004027475.1 of Anoura caudifer. Lineage (NCBI taxonomy): Eukaryota > Metazoa > Chordata > Mammalia > Chiroptera > Phyllostomidae > Anoura > Anoura caudifer. The sequence goes on from PVKU01003095.1 coordinate 95,465, forward strand.
GGGTCTCTAGCAGACCAACCTCAGGCACACTGTGTCCTTTCATTGCAAGGGCACTGGGCTGCACAGCTCGGATTCTGGACTCTTTCGAGGGTCATCCCAAGGGGTCACTTAAAGGCCTCTGAGGATCTGAGGAGCAGTATGGAGATCCAGCTGCAGTTTAATAACAATGCCAGTCCTCACTGAGCGCTTACTAAGTGCCAGACACTATTCCAAGTGCTTTACTTGTATTAACACTGTTGATTCCTTGAAACAACTCTATGAGGTGGATGCCATTCACATCCCTATGTTACAGATGGGAGCAGAGGTTAGCCATATGATCACAAAGTCACATAGCTAGTAAGTGGCGCAGCTAGGATTCAAACACCAACCATCTGACCTAGGAGAGACAGCAGCCGACTCTTTCTAGAAGTAAGCATATAAATCAAGTCTTATCACCACATTAGTGAAAGGTGTGCCATGTCTATAATTTGGGACTTCTGTGGGACCCTGGGTATATCTGTTCTTCTTCTTCTAAGAGCCACATTACCATCCTGAGTTTGCATAGTAAGCCCTTCTGCCTCGCCTGCTGCAAAACGACTAAGTTGCTAATAAAAGCAATGCCTCTCACTGTGACTGGTGCCAACCCCAGTCTCTAAGTGCCAATGGTCTGTTGGATTTTCCCACCAACTTTTCTGGATGGCTCTAAGCAGACAAACCACCCAGACTGCTGCAAATGTTACTTGGAGAAGAGCACGTGCCAGAAGCAACAGGAAAGAGGGGCCCACCCTCGCTGCAGATGGAGCTTTCCTAAGTAAATCCATCCTCCAAAGTAAGTTAATTATTCTTACCAGGGATTCTTACGAAGCTTGCAATTGCCAAGTACTTCAAAAGATCAATTTCATGAGCATTTCCCCAACTGCGTCTATAAGATTGTATTGGCCATTTTACAGAGAGTTTAGGTGACTTGCACGAGGGTGGGGATGCAGGTACCCAGAGGCAGCCTCCAGGTTCAAAACCAGTCAGCTCCAGTGTGCCAAATCATTAGGCTGGCTGGCAAGAAAAGGACCTACTTGCATTTTGGTTTCTCACTTGTCAGGAGATCTCAAAGGGCTGTGGATATTGAGACATTTTGTTAGGACTGAAGGGAACACCAGCCAACTTTTTAACTCCCAAAAATCCAGAGCAGGCCAAGCAGTTGAGGAAACACTGCCAATGAGATGTAAGGTCCTGAACCTTTAAGTCCTCAGGATCCCCAAGGGAAGGCACACCGGAAGTTGTCGAGAGGAGGATGGAGCTGGGAAGTCGTGAAGGCGTGGGCCCAATGCACTTACTAGGGGCACGAACTGGACAAATGACCCTACTTCACTGAGGCTTAGTTTCCTTGTCTACAATAAGGGTACATCTCCATCCTCCCAAGGCCACTGCTAGTACATACGGGCTGCTTTATACATAAAAGAGAGAGAAACCTGCCCTCTCGGTGGAGGGATTACAAAAAATCACTCCTTTGCTTGCCCAGCCTGTGAAATTTTGCACTCTCCTCAATGACTCATTATAAGAAGTTCATGAGAAAATATGGACAAAGTAAGGCATCCTTCGCATTTGGCTTAAACATTGCTCCCTTGGCAGGCCGCCCACATCCTCCAGGACAGACCCTCCTACAGAATGTTCCCTAGGCCCCCTGCACAGTTCTCCTTCTTAAATACGAGTTTCATCTGAAAAAGTGTGCACACCAGGCCAGTTCTCCATGTTAGAGTGTAAGCCCGGTGAAGGTCGACCCCAGGTCACTCATGTTAACTGCCCACATGTCAACTCACACTCCGGCACACAGCAAATGCTTGTTAAATAACTCAGTGAACACATGCAAGCATTTGGAGGGAGTGGTCTAAGAGAGGTGGACTCTTACTACAACCCTGCTGCTCTGAAGGGGGGCTTATTTCTCGGTTCACGTCTTCCCATTAGGCCTATCCCCGACCACTGAACCCCAAGCCTTAGTTTGAAGATCAATATTGAAACACTTCCTTTTAGTTTTTAACTTGTTTACATTTATTTTCATTTATATAAATAAAGGTAATATTTCTTCATTCAATCAACATATGTTTGCTGAGTGCTTCATCTGTGCCAGGCACCTGTCTCAGAACTAGACATGAAATCATGAGCAAGGTCATAGACTCAGCCTTCTAGTTGGGGCTGAGTAAACTACAAACTATTAAACAACTAGACGAGAAAATTTCAGGTAGTGATGAGAAATGAAGAAAATTAGAACAGAGTAATGAGTTAGGAAGTAATTGGGGGGAGGGGGAATTGTGACTTTCTGTTGGAAAGATGGGAGGCCTTTCCAAATGACAAGACATTTCCAGCCCCGCGAAGACCTCGGGGGACAGCGTTCCAGGCACAAGGTATAAACCCGGAGTGCAAAGGTCCACAGGCCACTGGGCTTGGTGCATCTATGCAACAAAAAGAAGGTCACCGTGACTGGAGCAGTTTGCCCGGGGACGAGGGGCAGTAGGCAGTGGCCAGATTAGGTGACAACTTGCAGAGCAACGGGGTAGAGACTGAATCTGCACGCAATGGGAAACCACGGAGGGTTTTAAGGAAGGGGATGGATGATGCTGTTTATATTTTAATGAAATTACTCTGGGTGTTCAAACAGGTGTGCAAGTGGACAGAAGTCTATTATACTCATCTGGCCTAGAGCTAAGGCTGGTTTGAACTGTGATAGCTGGGCATGAAAAACAGGCTCAAGGCATAATTTAAAGATAAAATGACAGAACATGTCCACGGTTATGAGAGGAGAAGAAAAGAGCACAATCAAAACTAAAGTAATCCAGAAGAAAGCGAACTACACTGGTCCTCTTTGCTTGTGCACCTATCATGGATCCGGCACCACTGGCTTGCTTAACCCTCAGAGCTCTCGAGGTTAAGTCATGATCCCCGCTTACAAGACGGAAGAACCCAGGCTGAGAGAGCGTAAGTACTAGCCCAAACCAGTAAGACTTTGGGCTTCCTCCAGTGATCTGTGCCTTTCGGGATTCCACAGGGCCTGGGGCCCTGTTCCAGCAGAAGCTGCGGAGAGCCCTTGCAGGGATCCAAGCGCTCCGCTGGCAAACTGGGCTCTCTGCGAACGAAGTAGGGCCGCAGCGCCGCGCTGGGAAATCCAGGGGCAGGTTTCCGGTGCAATCTGCTTCACGTCAGTCGCCCCGGATTATCTCAGCCCTGTGATCTCACGTGCCCTGTGATCTCACGTACCCTGGGACATGATGGGAAGTGACAGGGCCAGCCGAGGAGACCCTGTGCACAGCAGCGGAGCAAGGTGGCAGTTGTCTGTCATCGTCGTTGTTGTTGTTGTGTTTCAAGTACCGTGGTTCTTTTCCACCGAGAGCCACTGCCAATTTCTCACCCCAGATGACTAGCGACAGTGGTTAATCCATTGGATATGGTGATACATGGCGAAAGTCCTGAGTGTTGGAGCCTGAAAGACCAGGACTAAGGTCCAGGCTGACCCACTTGGGAGGTGCGAGGCCTTGCAACAGTTTAACTGTCTAAATTTCCAGTTTTTTGCTTCTCCAAAACATGGGTAACAAAACAACCAACTTCACAGGGCCACATAAACAATTAGTGGATGATTTCTACTGCAGAGCCCATGAAAGCTACCCAGTAACATCCCATCATTACCATCATCACCATCCTCAGATACTAAAAAAGAACAAGCCACTGTCTTCAGCTGCAGCCCTCCTCTGTTCCTTGGAGAGGTAAGCTCATGAAAGTCTGCAAAATGTAGGATTCAAAGAATTCTGCAACACCCCTCCAATTCTGTTGCAAAGAGATGGGTGCTAAGCACAAAATTCTTGGCTTCATCCTAAACTCATGATATCTACCTCTGGCATAACATGCACAAGGTGAACTGTTAACCAGATACCAGCACTTGCTAACTTTACAGTCTTGTGAAAGTGAAATAATCACATCTTTACAGCTACAAAGTTGAAAAGGCTTCTCTTTTACTATGAGGAACATAAGGAGACCCCAGGCAAATAAGTCCATCTGAGCTTTAGGTGTCTCATCTGTGAAACTGTAATAGTACCTTTCTCCTAGGAGTGCTGTGAAGATCAAGTAAAATAGTCACATAACATGTTCCATAAATGTCACCTCCCGTCCGCTTTCCCCCACCCCCAGCGCAGTGCAGGGAATGACAAGCAGTGATAGCCTGGAGGTTTCTAGTGGTCAAGTAGAGGCTGAGAGGGCCTGTTTTTGAATCAGAAAGTCTACACATCTCATGAATACAGAACAGACTGAGAGTAAAAAAAAAAATACACCAAAAAACAGAGAGATATAAACCAAAGTAGGAGCTCATAAGACACCCTCTCGTTCCTGCCTACTGCTGAGGACACTGTAAGTTTTAACTGTAAAAATGAATATTTTTCCCTGGCTGGTGTGGCTCAGTGGATTGTGTGCCAGCCTGCAAACCAAAAGGTCACTGGTTCAATTCCTAGCCAGGGCACATGCCTGGGTTGCAGGCCAGGTCCCCAGTGGGCAACGTACGAGAGGCAACCACACATTGATATTTCTCTCCTCCTCTTTCTCTCTCCCTTCCCTTCTCTCTAAAAATAATCTTTTTTAAAAAATGAATATTTGTAGTGCTCCTTTGTTTCTCCATGAGCTCGTGCATGCACATCCTACTAATGTCCACAGCCCTGGGGTAGGCAGGGCAGATGCTATTAGTCTATTTTACAGGTGACCCAAAAGGTTAAATGATTTAAGCAGAGTTCCAGAGTGAGTCTGTAAAGGAGCTCTGAGGAAAACGCAGGTTTCCTGGCTTCCAGTCCACCACCTTCTCTGCCACACCTTATAAATTATGTCCCTGAGAAGGACAGACTGCACTGCTCCTTTAACTTTAATGTGTGTTAGGAGTTATAAACCAAGTCATTGGGCCTTGAGGGTCCAATCTCACGGCCTCCTGCAGGTGCACAGGGTGATAACAACAACAATATAATCTTGCTAAGTGCTCTGTGGGGCTCTGCGGCCAAATCCAGGCCTGCTGCCTCTTCTGGTGCAAGAGTGACAATATGTTTCTACCTTTACTTGTGTTTGCTCTGTCATTTACTCAGTTCTCTAAACACTTGTTACCTAAAGAGGTCACTTGGATGGGCAGCATCACTACCCCCAGGGGCTTGTTAGAAATGCAGACTCTCAGGTTCCCAGGCAGAGCTTCCAAGTCCAAATATGCATTTAACCTGCTTCCCAGAGGATTCATATGCACATTAGAATTTAGATAAGCATTGCTCTCAAAAACTCAAAATGTGTTAAAAAAAGCCAATGCAGAATGTCGTATGCTGATAAAATACCCACAGTAGCAATAAGGATGGGCTTACTGAGTTGTTTCAACTTTTAATTGTCTATTAATGTTACCAGCATTGAATCATGGTGCCTGGAACATAATAAGCACTAAAGAAATATCTGTTGATCTTTGACTGGTGTGGCTCAGTGGGTTAGGTGTTGTCCCACCAACCGAGGAGTTGAGGGTTGAGGCGCATGCCCAGTTACAGGCCAGGTCCCTGGTTGGTGGGCAAGGGGTGCAAGAGACAACCGATCAACGATTCGCACATCTATGTTTCTCTCCTTCTCTTTCTCCCTCCCTCCCCCTCCCTAAAAATAAATAAAATCTTTTTTAAAAAAAGAAATGTGTTGAACTAATTGATGATTAATTATTGTCAGTCTATATGTAACGCTTGCCCATCTTCCTTTTCTCCCACTGCTCCTCTATTCTATAGAATTAAATGAGTGAGTACACACAAAGAACTTAGTGCCTGGCACACAGTAAGTGTTCAAGTGTCAAACATTACTAGTAACAGACCATGAGGTAGAGGCCTTCATAACTGGCCACTTTGGCTTTGAGGAGGAAATACGTAACAGGGCCACCTTGGAGATTTGTGGGAATGCTACTTGAAGGAACACAAACCTAAGAAACAGACACTCTGGAGCATACTTTGTAATACAGATAAAAATTATTCCAGTGGATTCCAGGGAAATGATTAAGTGTCCAGGAGAGGTGGGCTGACAGATTATCAGTGTTGGTATGTAAAGTATGTTTGGCATAGTAGTGAAAAGCAAAGTACTTCCTCATATCTGTAGCTGCCTCTTGTCTTACTGGAGATGTGAGGATAAGAAACCCCAAGGCGACGAATCCTGGTGCTGGGGAATGGCTTGATGGACAGGACCACTCAATCCGGTCAGATAGACACTTCAGGTTCAAAGGTAGCCTCACACGCTAATGAGCCTCACTTGCTAGCCCGGTCTCCTCCCTCGTACCTTGTTCTTTCTCACTATACCGACTTCGCCCTTGCCTTTAACCCTTACCCATAAGAGGCTTTCCCACTCCTATTTTTTATCCTTTAAAAATGAGCTCAAATCCATCCCTCCATCCCCTCCCCTCCATTTAATTTTTTTTAACCCTCCAAGTTACACTAAAAATTCCACCAGGGCAAAACTTAACCTTCTGTTTCCTTGAGTTCTCCCACAATGCCTAACATCGTCCCTTGCACTTGAACAGGTGGTCAATACTTATGGCTCAACCCAGCTGTTTTAAAAACAGATAAAAGACAAGAGAGTTCAGATGGATTTCCTATCACTTATAATAAAATGACTGCATATCTATAACATTTAAGAAACAAAATAAGCTTCCCAGAGTTTAAGCTACATTTATTTTGCCTCTGCCTAACTTACACTGGGCCCTTCCCTCGACAGTTGAGCCATCCGATTTTCTGCTGTTCCCGTTAACCTCAGATCGGAAGAAGCCCCTCTCCAAGGCAAACTTGAAGTTACACACAGCTATGCATCACTAACATGTGATGCACACTCAATGAGTGCCAAGGCTGTGTTTTAGGGGCATCGATCATCACAGCCACCTGATGATTTAGCACTATTACTGCCCTTAACTGGAGGGAAAAACAGACTGGGGGCAGGGGGCATAATTCACTCAAGGTTACAGAGCTAGGGAGCAGCGGGGACACTGGAACCCATGTCTTGGCTCCCACAGGAAACTAGGCACTTACCCATAATGCACTTCTGCCTCCACTTAAGTCTCCTTTATTTTTCAGAAACACCGAAAAGATTATCTAATAAACTGATATCCGCATTTTATCAAATGTAAAAAAGCCAATTCAATAAACACTGCTCGCAGGAAAATTCTACCTGTAAGGCAATTCAACTCAGGCTATAAAACACACTCTCCAGGCTGATTTTTGGCACAAAATGTCAAGGACAAAATAAATTTTTTGCTGATTAAAAGAAAAAACTCTCTGTGGCAGCTATTAAATTTTACAGCTGAAGAAAGGGGGCATTCATCAGCATTGGCTTTTTTTGGTCCTTAATCATAATGCCTAAGCTCCTATTAGTTTTAGAAAAACAAAAAGTAATTTTTTCTCAATGTGTCAATAGAATGCAGTTCTTCCCAAAACAATGTTAAATAAAACTGAGGCATTAAACAAAATGTTTGAAAAGAACCAGTTCCACCCTTTGACCCTGTTCATTGAACCATCATTTCAAAAATGTTTCAAAGCATTTTTGTCCTCTCTAGATATTTCTGTCTTTTGTAGAAAGTGTCAGTTTAAAAAAAAAATCGTCAAGATATGCATTAGTTAATATTGACCTTTCAAGACCAACGGGTTTTATTTCCTTGGCAAAAGTATCTGTTTTAACGTGAATGGTTCGAGATACTTCCTCACACTGGGGTCAGGGCTGGATGGAGCCTGAGGCACCTACAGAACAAAGCCAACCTGGCCTCTGAAGGCACTATTTGTTCACAGATCTGCAGACCGGGATGCGCTTCAGGACACTTCACGGAGCCCCGGGCTGACTGTCAAACTGTTCCCCACGCTCGGCCTCGAGCCTCACTACTTGTGTGGGCAGCATTTGGCCTGCTCTCTATTTACACAAATTCCCTAACGGTCTCTGGCACCACTGACGTCTCCGAGGGAGGCACAGTACATAGAGTGTTTCACATGAAAATCTTTAAACAAAAGGAATTAAAGAAAATCCCTGTTTAATACTAAGTTTTTACCAAGCTCCTAAATTCTCGAGAGCATGTGAAATATTAACTTTCCCCAAATGGGAGCACAGAGCTTGCCTTGTTTCAATTCATACTGTCGGGTCACAAATGTTCTAGAGAGTAGCATGCCTCGTTCTTAAGAACCTACTGAGATTCTTTTAAATAGTGGTAAAGAAAAAAAAAAAAAACAGCGTCTGAAGTCAGACAGGCCTGTGTTCAAATTCTGGTTGTGACATGCTCCAAGTCTCAGGTACTTAGTCTACAAATTGGGGATAACAGTGGTCACTAATTCATTGGATTGTTGCAAGATTTATGTAGTATAATGTGTAGAATAAGCATTCAATGTGTAGGGGCAGTTGTTGAAAAGAAATTAGACTTCCACTATCCTGACTCACAGAGACACTCGTCAGCAGAAAGTGCAAAATGGTGAATCTCTAACACAAATTCCCAAAACCTCTTCCTGTTCCCGTCACTCAAATCCAACCTGAGTCAGGCTTGGTTGACCACCAGCACCAAGGCACCCAAGCTAGGCTTCACAAGGAGGGCACAAAACAGGAGTCACAGAGAGATGGAGGTGGTGATTCCTGGCTTTGGACCCATCGCCCTCTCCCTGGGGCCAGCTTTCTCCTCTACTTTGCCCAGCACCAGCCTAGGAAAACAGCAGTAAGGGCTTCTCTCTCCACCCTTAGTCACTACCCATCAGCCCTAGAAGCTCCCCAAACAGCCACTTGGCTTGCCCAGGTCCCTGAGCCGGCAGAGATCCTGCCATTACCCACTGTGGCTGTCCCCACAGCAACACTGCTACTACCAGGAGCAGGTGGCAATTCTTTCACAGCCCGGCCACTTTCCCCTCCACCAACCACAGCCACTTCCTGTGGCCGGGGCTCTCCCCGTGTGGTCTAGAGTTCCATCTGCCACGTCTCCATTTCCCTGGACAGCCAGTCCCAGTTTCCCATTATACCTTATCCCTTTTGGATAAGGTACAATGCTGATTGGAGAAGTAAACATGATATACGTTTTTATAGTTTCCATAGGTTTTCATGAAGCATAGATCATATCACCAAATTTGGATCTAACAATAATGGTAAATAAAATGATGGTAAATAGAAATGTTTAATCCTGCTAAAATATTATTATGTGCAAATCATAATATTATTTCAAAGAATAGAAGAATCAGAATTGTTATACACCAAAAAATTGAAAGTGTTTTTTCTTTGCTTGTAGGATTATATATAATTGGCTTTTACATCCTTCTTCCTTTTTACTTATTTATATTTTCCAACTAATCAGTAATACATTCAATAATTCATTCATGAAAAATTACTGAATGAATACCTACCATATGCCAGGCTGGTGCTGGGTGCCAGAATTACTATAGAGAACAAAGCAAATTCACCCCCATGGAACCCACGGTCCAGTGGAAGAGGGAGACGCTAATCAAGTATTTGCCCAAATGTATAATTTTAAAACGGGACAAGAGCCGCAGAGGAACAGTACAGGGCACATGACAAAGGGCAATGGGGGAACTGATCTCTTCCGGTGTGGGGGTGGGCTCAGGGAAAGCAAACGGGTTCATGCAGAGAATTGGAAGGGAAACGACACCTGCCCTCCTGCCCGATTGCCTCCCTTCTCTCTGCTCTGTCAGCAGCCAAGCTGTCTAAGCTGAAGACCAGGTGGAGGCCGGGCAACGCTGGGGGAAACCGTGGAAGGCGAGCCCCTCAAGCTGGCCAGAGCAAGTTTACGTCCTAGGGACAGTTTGGGAACAAAGTGCACTGGCCCAATGTTCAAAATGCTATTTATCTTAAAACCTGTAACCAGTGCTTTGGAGAACAAATGGCAGGTGTATTTACATTAAACATGAAACTCATTCAATCCTGTCTTTGTGAGGCACTGGGCTCCTTTATTCCCGGCTTCACTGGGGCTTTGTAGTCTGTTATCTCCTATTACCACGTTATTAGGCTTTCCTTCAGTCCCTACCACTCCCCCATCCACGACTCCTTTCGGACTTTCTCCACAAGTGCGTGCCACAGGGTTTTCCACCTTGGTGAGCCCCTGTGGAGAGATGCCTGGCCTAGTGAATGGTCTTTTCATCCTCTTCCCCACAACTGGCTAGAAACATCTTCCATCACATAAGATAAAGGGGGTGTGGAAGTGGGGGATGTTATGAGCTGTAAGTCCTCAACAAGAACAAGAAGGGACCAAGAGAGACTCATTTTTATGCCCCTGCCCCCACACACACCTTCCACTACCCCAAGCCTTTATTTATGTAGTTTCCTCCATTCTCTATTCTCTAACTCTACTGTAAAAAAATTAAAAAAAAAATCCTACCCATTCCTCAAGGCACAGCTAAGGTAACGCCTGTCCGCCCTCCAAATACGTTCGGCGCACCTTCCTGGAATCGTTACCCCACCCTGTGCTATGCACCTGCTGGCGGCCAACGGCCTAATTTTTCCACCACAGACCGGCTGCCGTGTTGCCAAAGACCCTGTCTCCTCATGTCTGATTCTCCCCAGGCCCAGTAACACGGAGTCATGGTTCAAGGCCACAGAGTCAAAACTAGGCTTAAATCCCAAATTTTTCATTTACTATTTATTTGGCCCTGGGTAGACCATTTCTTAATCTCTCTGAGACTCAGTTTCCTGGCCGTTGAAAGGAAGACGACCATGATACCTCCTTTTAACTGGCTGTCGTGAAGATTTACTAAGAAAATGCCAAGCACAGTGTATTCAATAAAGGGTAGCGATGACTGCAGCGGCAGAGTGCTTTACAGTTAACAGACAACCTTGCACGCGTCACCTCCTGTGGTCCCGTGCCAGTTTCCCTCAGAGCCCGTCCCAGACCCCATCTGCTCCCCCATGCCGTGACTGTCAATTCTAAGAGTGCTCGTGAGCCAAGTCACATGGAAGCAACATGGAAGATCAGTTGATTCTGCCTTGAGAAGGATGGAGCAGGGACAAAGGAAAAGGACAATGGGGCAGAGTTCAACCGAATTTTTAAAAACAGCTCGAACTTTACTGATTACTTCTGAATTCATTCTTGAAGGAGGACTTGGAGGTTGCCAAGCAGAGTAGAAGGCTCTGAGGGACAGTATGCACAAAACATCTGGTGCTTCCACAGGTTAAAAGAACAATCTGGAAAGGGTCAGACTATTAAAAGTCTTGAGAGTTACTGAAGGCATTTGGGTTGTCTGTCTACCTGCAACTTCTCAGCTTTGCCCAAGAGCTTACTCTCTCCCTTTCTCTACACCCCCTCCCCAGCCCCCAGCCCCACCCCAGGTCTTCTGACCTCTGGCATGAGCTGGGATGCTAGGGAAGGTTCGGCAGTAACCTGGAGCCTGCTTCTTTCCTTCTCTCTCCTCCTGCTTTCCCACTGCCCCGGGAAGTGAAACATGATAAACCAGGGCAGGGTTTTCCTTCTGGCCACACTCAAACATGTTCGAAGCTATCACAGCCTTGCGGATCTGCACCTGAAATTCCACATATAATTTGTCACAACTAAAAAGCCTATTTCAAATCAAACATTTTCCCCCTGTGCTTCACCTTCCTGAGTACTCTGGTCCATTTCAGGGTTCTGGCTGTTCATCTGGGGGATGAAAAGGAGAATATGAGAGCTAGGATGTCTAGTCATTTTTTTTTTTTAATCTTAAAGCTTTTTCCAAAATACCTCTTTTTAAAACATCTAAACATAGCTTCTAAAACTTAGCCATTGCTTCTGCACACCTAACCCGCTGCCTCTGACTCAAGCAGAGAGGGGCCTCTGATATTTACGTCTGTTCTCAGAGGAAACAACCAGAGCCTCCCCTTGAACCTGAGTCTCCTCAGCTCCCCAAGGCTCTGCGGGCGAGGCTGGCGTTTCCAGGGGGGCCGTGAGAACTGCATTTTGAAGAGCCTGTCGTGTGTGAAACGCCATTAAAATCTGTCCAAGCGAACCACCTTGGCCACGCCATCGTCCTGAGTTTATTATTGTCTTTTCCCCGCTCTTACCCAAACAGCTTGGACAGCTTGTTTACGAAGGGCTCTGGAGCTGCCCCGCGCAGCAAGAAAGGCGATGACAGAATCACAGGGTGTTGTGGCCACACTGAGCCCGGCTAAGAAAAACTCATGGGGAGGCAGGGATACAGGCCAGGGATCGGCTTTCAGTCTGAAGTACGCCTGCCCAGAAAGGTGCATCTGTCTGGTGGCTGAGTAGTTGCTCAATAAATACACACTGAATGAATAATGAAAGAACCATCGAAATCTTCCCCAGCAGCCCAGTAAAAGGTATCAACGAGAGAGGAGCCAAACGCTTTCCAAAACACACAGCCTGCCCCCTAATTCTATGCCCTCCGCCCAAGAAATTTGTTTTTGTTTCTGATGTTGAGTACAGGGATTACACTGAGGACTTCTGTAAAATATATTTAAGATTTATTTGCTTCCTTAAAAAATAAAACTGGCAATCCAGGAGAAAATCCTATAACCCAAAGAGCAATTTATTTTATATATACATACAAAGTTTTTGTTTTACAAATGAGATCATATTAGAGATACAGTCTTACAACCTGCATTTAGACACTATGCCCTTTATCAAGCATAGAAAAATCCAGAAGGTAAATTTTCTTCACTTCTTACCAGAAGTAAAACCACACTGCATTCCTAAAGGTGAAGCCTTTCTTTCTTTTTTTTTTTTTTTTACTAGAAATACAAGAATTTTTAAAGATGGGGGGAAAAGTAAAAATAAATGGCTCAGCCAAGTAAAAAATAAGAACATTTGGTGTTAGCATTGGCAACCTCCACAGAGTTTGTCCATGTCTTATCGGAAGGGCTTCTCCTCACTCCCAAGGTCAATTTGTTTTGTTAATCTGCACGAAGATAAAGGATATCTGTGTCTCCCCACGACTGCTGGAGATTTCTCCTCCTCCGCCCTCCATGGTAGCATTCCAACCGCAAAGAACAGGGAGAGGGGAAGCGCAAGCACAGGATGAGAACTGCCCGCATCATCCCCTTCCTTAAAAAGGTCCCCAGCCTCCCCTGAACTAAAAAGAGGAGATCCAGTGCCTTAGACAGCAGCGTCAAAGATACATCCTCAGCCTCATGTCCCACTAACCTTCTCCCGCCCCTTGAAATGGAACATGCAGCCCCTAATGAGCGCATGTCATTGCTCTTTCGATCTCTTTGACCAGGTACACGTGATCTGCCACGCCTAGCCTGTTTGTGTCTTTTGCTGAACTCTTGCTCATCTTTCAAAACCCAGCCTACACGGCAGCCGGCCTGGCTGTCTCCGATCCTTGCGCAGACCCTTGTGCTCCCATAGTGCTTTGCGAACACTGCTCTTAGCAGTTTCCCCTCGCGCCGTAACAATACTTCTCTTCTCCACTAGATGGTGAATTCCTGAGGGCAGAATCAGCACCATGTCTTAGTTTACCGCTGTATCCCTGCACCCCAGCACCCACACACACGGTATATAGGAGGAGTTCAAGAAATGTTTGCTGAATGTGTTAAAAACCCAAACTCATTCTCATAGCCAAAACTACACACCTGCAACTTGAGCAGAGTTCCTTACCCAGGTCCCTCAATACACCCCTTGTATAGAGGTCCACGCGCTCCTTCTGTTATGTTGAGGTATGTCCCCTCTATACCTACTTTGTTAAGAGATTTTATAACATAAATGGATGTTAGACTTTTGTGAAATGCTTTTTTTGCTAATACTTTGCTGAGGATTTTTACATGTGTGTTCATCAGAGATATTGGCCTATGACTTCTGTCCCCGTGCTATCTTTATTTGTATTTGGTATCAGGGTGATGCTGGTCTTGTAAAATGAGTTTGGAAGTGTGGACTGCTGTACTTTTTGGAAGAGTTTGAGAAGAATTAGTATTAAGTCTTCTTTGAATGTTTGGTAGAATTCACCAATGAGGCTGCCTGTCCTGGACTTTTGTTTGTTTGGAGGTTTTTGATTACAGATTTAATCTCTTTACTAGGAATGGGTCTATTCAGATTTTCTATTTCTTTGTGATTCAATCTTGGTAGGCAGTTTCCAGAAATGTATTCCATAAGTTCTAGGTTGTAAAATTTGTCAGCGTATAATTGTTCCCAGTAGTCTCTTATGATCCTTTGTAATTCTGTGATATCAATTGTAACATCTACTCTTTTATTTCTAATTTTATTTATTGAGGTCCTCTTTTTTTCTTGATGATTCTAGGTACAGGTTAGACTTTGTCTAATATTGTTTATCTTCTCAGAGAACCAGCTCTTAGTTTCATTGATCTTTTTTCTTATCTTCTTACTATCTATTTCATTTGTTTCTGCTCTGATTTTTGTTATTTCTTTCCTTCTACTATCTTAGGGCTTCAGTTTGTTATTCTTTTCCTAGTTTATTGAGGTGTGATGTTAGGTTGCTTATTTGGGATTTTTCTTGTTTCAAAGTGTTCCTTATAATGATTTATGGCTTCCACCTTTTATGCATTTGGTTTTTTGTTTCCTCCTTTCCCTAGAGGAGCAGCCTAAGTGGTTTCACAAGTCCAAACAAAATAAAGAGCTGTACTACAACTAACAGTATCTACTTGTAGATGTGATTTCCTTCTTGTGCCCAGAACAACAATCCTAAGAGGCAGTTACTGTTATCCCTATTGTACAGATGAGAAAACTGAGGCTCAGGGAGGTCAGAACACTGCATAGGAGTGAGCAACCAAATCAAGGTTCAAAACCAGGTCTGTTTAACTCCAGAGGTCATGACATTGGTTTCCTCAGTTTCAAAAATTGAGGGCACGAGTCTGAAAACATCATAGTGAAGGAGAGGCCCAAAGTGTCTTTCATTTGATTTGTCTCCTCAGACATCTGACGGTACTAGTCCATGTAGTAAGTATGTAACCCCCCAGAAGTCCCACCGTTGTAGGCAATGACATTTCTGCCCCCACCTCAGCGGTTTACACAGGGGTGTTATTTCCCTCTGACACAGAAATCGAGAAGCACGCTGCCCAGGGCTGATGCGATGGCTCTCCTCCACTCTGCTCACCTTCGCCTAGGTGGGGATCTTGACCTCATGGTCCCAAATGGCAGCACCTGCATTGCAGGCAGACAGAAGGAAGGTACAGAAGAAGTTGCAAAGCCATCTACCAGATGCCTTTCAAGAAAGCTCCCAGGAGCTACCTCATAACAATTCCGCTTACAGCCCACTGGCCAGAATGTACATGCACAGCCATACCATCTGCAGAGATCAGCACCAGATTTCAGGAGCTCTATCACTGCAAAACAAGAGAAGAACAGATATTGGGAAATAACTAATATCCTCTGCCACACACAGTAAATTAAGGAAGAGTCGAAGTGTGTTCTGGAACCACTCTATTCTTACCGGCAGAGATATGGCCTTCAGCAATAGGGGAGGAAAGAAGGGAAGGGGAGTTAACATTGAATGAAAGCCTACTATGTGTCTGACACCATACCAGGCACGAGAGGCCTCAATGGGAACAAGACAGACAGTCCCTGCCTTTAAGAAGTTTATAGCTGGTTAAGGGTTACAAAAAAATTCCAACCCAACTTAATATGTACTCATGTCCTAAGGCTGCCATAACAAATAGTCATAAATTTGGTGGCTTAAAAAAACAGAAATGTATTCTCTCGCAATTCTAGATACCAGAAGTGTGAGGTCAAGGTATCGATGTGTCCACCCTTCTTCCCAAGGTTCAGAAGGAGAATCCTTCCTTGCCTCCTCAAGCACTGAGTGCCTTCAGTAATGGCGTGGATTGTAGCTGCAATACTCCAATCTCTGCCTCTGTCTTCTCACGGCTTTTCCTTCTGTCTTCTCCTCCTCTTTTCATAAGGACACTTGTCAATGGTTTTAGGGCCCACCCAGGTAATTTAGGACAGTCTCATCTTGAAACCCTTAATTATATCTTCAAGACCCATTTTCCAAGTACGATCAAATTCACAGGTTCTAAGGGTTAGTACATGGAGAGCCACTATTCAACCCACTATAACTAGTAAACTAGTAGATTAAATCATTGTCTACCATGGTATCAAGGAATCACTCAGCATCATCAGTCATCATTCCTATTGTTGCTAAGTGGAATTATTTATTTAATTAGGAATTAGGAATTATTTTATCATTCATAATTTCTATTGATGCTAAGTATAATTAATTATTTCATTCAAAATAAGCACCATTAAACCTCTGACTAGGCATCACGAAGGCTAACCGCCATAGGGAAAAGGCACAAACGTTCAACTCACATGTGCAAGGTCCTTTTTCTAAATAAGGTCACATGCACACGTTCCAGGATATGGACCCTTGTTTTAGGGACCACTCTTCAACCCACTACACTACCAAAGCCCCACAGGGATAAATACCCTTATGATTCTGGAACTCTGGATTGGTAAGTCTGCTCCTAGAGCATTTGTGCAATGGCCTGGGGGGAAGGCTTATGCTAGGCATTCTGGGAGGTCTATGGAAGAATCAGAAGAATCCAGACCTTACTCAGTAAGCTAGTGGAAGGTATCAGGCAAGAACACAAGTGGCCATCCAGGAGCAGAGCCGGGAGAAAAGTGCCAACTCAGGGCTATGAGATCCTAAGAGTTCAATTATCTGCTCAGGAATCAGGAAACACTTCATGGAAGAGACAGGCCCCCCAAACTAGCCCAGATTTCAAGAGGGAAGACTGGAACTCAGAATTCTGAATCCACAGTCCACTGACTCACCACCACCATGAGACCCTGGGATACCCTTCCTTCACTCTTTCTGCCTTCACTGACCTCTCTCCTCTCTTTCTGCTTAAGCAAGCCAAAGAGCCCTTTCTGTGGAGACAGGCAATGAGCTCTGTCTGAAAAGAATACATTGTGTAAACAAATATGCTGTCTTGTTCACTAATTGTTCATATATAAATTACGTTTCTAGCATGTGCTCTTTGAAATATAGACATCTTGTGCAATTCACCATTATTTACTCATCCAACTGAAAAATTCACCATCCACCTCATCATTCAAGGAGTCTAGGCAGTACCAGTTAGATGTCAGCGCTGCTGGAGAACACAAAGATGTATAAGACAGAATCCCTGCCCTCGAGAACAAAAAAAAGTGAATGCTGCTTAATAGATTAAGTGCATGGAATTATACAAAAGAGTAAGTGTCTTATTAAGAGAACTTGAATCAACACATAAGAGGCCCTGTCCCACACACTTTCAAACTAGAAGCAGAGTGTAAAAGTTCTTTCATATTAGAGAACAGACCATATTTTTTTGCAGCATGCCAAGCACTTTTAAAGATTGTCGAAACTCTTTGAATGCTTAAAAATAAGCCCAGGAAGTAAGACTGAGAAGAATAAACAACTACAGATCACTTTCTAGCATTTCCAACATATTTATTTCATTTTCTTCACGGTTTCATGTAGCAGTTACTCACACTGGTTGACTAAAGAATAAAAGAAAAGAAAAGAAAACTGGAATAAAGTTGAGCCAGATGTGTACAGCGCCTCGCTCTGGGAAAATGTGCACAGACTTCAAGACTTCACACACTTGAAAGGCAGCAGAAGCAAGAGGCTGGGTGGACTGAGGTTTACATCTGAGAGTCTTTAACCATAGCAAGGTCAAGTTAAAGGTAAAAGAGCTGTAATGACCTGTATCTCACCTAAACAACCCAACCATGGCTTTCAGACCTTCTGGGGGACAACGGGGCAGGGAGAGGCATACAGTGGCTTGAAGGGGTCCTTAATCCACCTCTGGTGTCTGAGGACAACTTCGATACACTGTATACTACTTCTCTCCAAATGCATACAGATGCTGTCGTCATTAGTAGAATCCACATTCACTAAAAATGACTGAATTTTTTTTTATCATATGCACTTACTGAACAGAGAGACATTATAAATGCAATGGCCATCATTTCAGCTCAGTTCCCAGGGTGGGAAGTAGGAGAGGGAAAGGAAGGTGAAGTAGGAAAGGAGAAAAAGCAGATAGGAGGCGACACATTAGTTAGCAAGCTATCATCACAGCCTCACAAAAAACTGCTGACTGCTAGGTCACCAGCACGTGGCTGCAGAGAACCCACCACGGCTCAGAACAAGCTCCCACTCTCCCGACCCCTTGACTGAGGTTTGCCCTGGGCCTTCGGTCTTCTGCCCTTCTGGGTTATCTCAGCCAGCCCCTAGGCAGTGCTCCTGGAGGAGCCACCGTCCACCCCTGGAACAGAGCTTTGTTGGCTCCTAGCACGGTGAGAAGTGAGATACGTCCAGGTTCTGCGCTGTGGGTTGGGTCAGGCCTGGGGGCTGACTCTGCTGGGCTCCAAGTAGCAAGAGCTACTCGGAGGCTGGGCTGCAGGCTTGCCCTGGGGAATGAGGTGGTAATGACAGCTGCCCTCCATCGAGAGGCAGGCAGCTGAGCCATTCTGGAGGGGTGAGCAATCTGGGCCCCACACAACTCTCTGTGGGCAACCTGTATCTTTCTCTTGTTACTAAGGATGGATTTTTAAACAGTCTGTGCAAATTAAGGGCATTTTTGTTGAATACATATGCATGTACACACCAATATATAAATGTGAAAAAAAGCTCTGGAAAGTTATTACAGCAAAATGTTAACAGTGATTATCACTGGAGTAGGAATATTTTTATTACCCTCTTTTTTGTTCATCCGTATTTCACCTATATAATAAAATACTAGATTTCTGTTTATAAAAGTAAAATTAGTCCTCATAGAAAAAGATGTTGGGAATCAAAGGCCTAAGATGGTGAGTCATGAAGAAATCAGCATTTCTGTATCCTATTTCCAATTGTGACCTCATCCTTTTCTTTGCCTCTCCTCATTTATAAACAAAAGGCTCCAGCACTTTACAAAGGAGACTGTTTCAGTGGGGGAAACGTTTGTTTTCGCAGTGAAAAACCTGAGTATGAATCACATATCTGCAAATTTGCGGCCATGTGGTTTCAGCAAGTCCAGGTCCAGACCTCAGTTTCTGTCACCTTCAAGTTGGGAGTGATAATAGGTCTGCCCCTTTGTTCTGAAGAGCAAGTACCTTAACATAAATCAAAATGTAAAGTACAGCATAGGGAATGTAGTCGATAATAGTTTAATAACCATGTATGGTGTCAGATGGGTGTGTGATTTATTGGGATGATTACTTAGTAAGTCATGTCATTTCTAATCACTGGGATGTACCCCTGAAACTAATATAATAATGCATGTCTTCTGTAACTGAAAATAAAAAATGATTTAAAAAATAAAAAGTCTGAAAGCAGCAACGTACTACCAGGCATTAGATGCTATCTTAAACTAGGAAGACCAGAAGTTTGGGATGCAGGAGAATATAGATTTTGGATATGGGAGAATTCTTAGATTCATAATAAGACTGAGGAGCAGTAAGAACAAATTTCTTTCTCCTGCCTTGGTACCAGGATGCAGAGAACGACCTGAGACTTAAGTTCTAGTAATTTCCTGGCAAGAACCCAACCTGAATTTTGGCAGCTCTGCTCACTGCTACACACAGAAAGTACCCTTAGACTTTACCAAGATTTAAGAAGAACTTCAAAGACTCACCAAATTTTAGAACAAGAAGGGAATGAAACTTAAAATTTCATATTTTAGAGATAAGAAGTCCAAAGCTCAGCCACCTACACAGCATGACTTGCCCAAGGTCACAAATCTGACTGTGGCAGAGCTGTTTTGTGATCATAGAATAACAGCCATCACTTAAGGGTTTGCAATGTGCTCTAAACACTTGACAAAGCTGGTTTCATTTTATTTCTTTTTACAAACTTTGTTTTTTTATTGTTCAAGTACAGTTGTCTCCATTTTCCCCACCACCACTCCTGCCCAATCCCCCATCCCCACCCCCCGCCCTCCATCTCACCCCCCACTTTGGCTTTGTCCATGGGTCCTTTATACATGTTCCTTGATGGCCACTCCCCTTTTTCTTCCCATTATCCTCTCCCCCCTTCTCTGTGAAGTGAGCATCAGTGGCTCCATTTTCCTCTCTGAAAATGCCTGAGATGCCTGAGATTGCACAAAACAGCCTGCAACTGATCACCAAAGCCCATGTTCTTCCCCTGCTAGACTCCACCTGCAGGGGCATCCCTAAGTCCCTGCCCTACCACCGGCCGCTGCCGCACCATGGTCCTGGGTGGTGATAACCCCCCACCTACGCTGCCCTGTGCGATGTTACCACATTTCCAGCGTAAATGAGGTCCGGAGTGCCTGGGGGTGTTATGGAGAGAGCTGTTCATAAATAAGTAGTTTAATGTTTTGTTTTTTTTTTAAATAACTCTTTTTCTTCTCCCCAAATCCAGACAAGGAACAACTGCTGAATATTCATTTCTGGGAAGTCATTTTGGTTTCCTCCTGGTCTTCTCTGAATTCAATGTTTGCAAAATTTCTCTCCGGTATTTAGCTCTGCATAAAGTGACATTGCAGTACTTGCTTTTATTTTGATTTAGAAAATGTTGTGGCTTTTCTTTCGACAAAAAAATATTATAATAATAAAATTAATAATAATAAGTTTCATGTGTAACCAAAAGAAGGCTTTCTTCTTTGTGCATACACCTCAGTAGTGAGCAAAATGGAAAATGGTATTTCAGAACCTTAAAATAAAACTAAAGCACATATGTTCTATAAAAAGCATTGTTTGACACGATCAAGTTACCTCAAGAGAGGGAAGTGAGTTCACTAACTGCATCTCTCGAACATCTGAATCTCCCCCATGACTCTGGCAGAGAGGGTGGGGGTGCAAGGGGTTAAACACTCCCCCCCAGGTGCATCTAGGTAATTACCCTCTGGACACTTGCTAAAGAGCTGACTGCAAGGCTTAACCTTGAGCAGGCACAGGACGGGTTAAGGGAACTGACACAGCTGCATTTGCATTTAAGAGAAATCCATGGAACAGGCCTGAATATCCATAAGCTGTATGGGATTCTTGGAAAGGTCGCTCAAGGCACACACAAAATGTCTTTTACAAACACACACACACACACACACACACACAAATCTTGATAGCACATGTGCTCCTGAGGTGAAACCATATGTTTCCAAAATGATCCTGGCTCGCTGCAAGAGAGGACACAGGAGAAGTCATCACTCCTGTAATCAATACCAAAGAGCGACTCAGCCTATCAGGACCTGCATCTACGAGGCTGAGCGCCAGTCGGAACAGGCAGTTCACCCTGAGATGTGCGTAGAGGTGGGTGATGTTCATCACCCGTTTGTTTTGGTCAGTGACCTGGAAAAAGGCCTCAAAGCAATCCCATTTGCCATGATGAGGGTGTTGTATTTTACCTGTGCTTGAAAACAGTCTGTAAGAAGTGACAACAAAAATCCAGATTACCAAAGGGTATTCTAAATGAGAAACTTTGATGACATTTGGCTAGCAATTGGTAATAATTATAATATTCTCTTATCTTTCTAGTCCCAATATTCTTAAGTGCATTATTTTATTCTGATTATTAGTGACTGAAATTAACAATAGCTTTATTACTTGGAGAACTGAGCTGTAAATTATGGTAAAATGTTCGCATTTCCCTTATGAGACTGTTTGGCTACACCCATAATTTCTGAACTCAGTTCTTTCTTTCTCTAATTTTAAGTTACACCCCCCCCACCCTCTTCTTCCGAAGTAGAATCAAGGCCAAGTCCTAACGTCAACACTTCTGCACGACAGCGGGCACCTATTACCACATATGCTTTGCCATGACCCATATAACAAATCGTAAGCAGACATCTGTGACGGGTTTTCCATCTTTAACTAGTACTTCCACACTTCCTTATTCTTAGATCTACATTCACTTCTACACACTGTATGTCAATTACTATAAAACTGTACCCACTGTTCCCTTACATTTTTCATGCTTCATTACTACTTTCATTAGACAGGTAAGTTTTTCCCACATGCAGAGGAATCTTTAAAAATATTAAATGTCCTGACTTCAAGAGCTTTATACACTCTGTCCTACAACTATTCTCATTATCCACTCATTTAAAACTATGCTGTTCTTTGGACCTCTGGAAATGAAGATTTTTTTTTTTATTCACAATTGTTTGCCTCTAACAAGGATTAGAATTTTTTCACCTCCATGATCCATACTTCCCCAACTTTGCCCATAAAAGTCATGTACATTAATTAAAGAAAACTTTGAAAATATAGAAAGGCATAAAGAACATTAAAACAACTCACAATTTCACCACCTCATTAAAAAAACCTTAATATCCTGATGCATTCAAGTCTGTCAGGCAGTTTCTTTCCATATTATTTAAAGAATCTAGCTGTTAGAAATGGCTTTAACAACACCTAGTTCAACCACACCCTTGGAGCCCAGAAGGTTAAGAATCTGCTGGCCAGTGAATGGCCCCCATCAGGTTCCCGATGTGCCCTCTGCTTTTCTCTGCACTGTGACAGAGTCCCCTCCACTATTCTTAGCAATGTGGCACAGCGGGGGATGTAAGATCAGGCCCAGCAAAGGCTCTTAGCAGCAGGAAGGCTGAGGAGCTACAACAAACAGGAGACAGGACACCAGGCTGGGTCTGCAATCCCACCAGCAACCCAGAAGAGTGGCTTCAGGCTACGTCTTAGTTGTCTCAGGCTGCTATAACAGAGGACTCCCAACTGGGGCACTTAACCAACAGAACTTTATTTTCTCACAATTCTGGAGGTTAGATGACCCAGACCAAGATTTGGTTGCTTTGAGACTTTTCTCTCTGTCTTGAAGATGGCTGTCCCCTAGCTGTGTGCCCACAGTCCTTTTTCTGTGCATGTCTGTGTCCTAATCTCCTCCTTTTATAAGGACACCAGTCATACTGAATTATAATCTCCCTACCGACCTCATTTAACTCAATTTCCTCTTTAAAGGCCCTATCATTAAATACAGTCACATTCTGAGGTATTAGGGCTTAGGAAGGACTTCGATATATGAATTTTGAGAGGGGACACAATACCAGCCATAACAGGCTGGCATAAATTTGGTCTGGTTGAATGCTGAGATTTGGGATTAATCGAACTGAAAGGTCCCAATACAAAATGACAGAGGACACTGTCACATCTGAGAAGCACAGGGCACGGGACTTTTAGTCAAGGGCATGACCACTTCCAACTCCACCACTACCTGACTCTGAGCCTTTGGGAAGGTGCCTGTATTTTTCTAGGCCTTGGTTTCCTCCTCTATAACATGCAAACAGTGTCTGTTTAAAGTGAATTGCTAGATGATCTCTAAATTCTCTATGAACTCCATAGATCCCGACCTGGTCCCCCTTTGCTGCCATCAGCTGGTCTCCTGGCCAGTCCCCTCTTCTCTTCTATCGATGACAAGGAACAATCCTCTCTTCTGGGCCGTGCCACCCCACTCTTTAGGCACTGCTCACGTGCAGCCTCCGCCACAAAACCTTTCCTGAGCAGAGGTGGTCCCTCCCTCTATCGTTCCATTCACCTTCTCTTACTGTACACTTGCCATTCTCTCTAGACTCACCATTGGTTCATTTATTTTAACTATCTACACAAGGCCCCAAGTGCAAAGGAGAACTAGAGTATACTACCTTTTGTAAATGGGGGAAATGAGAAAATACATATGTCTACACATTGGTGCGATACAGGAAGTTTAAACCAGAAACTAATGAGGTGGATTGCCTATGGGGGTAAGGTGAGTAGGAATGAAGCAGAAATGTTGGGAGGGCGGGAACTGGGGGAAGGATGGGAAAGATGGACATGTCTATGAGTATTCCTGTCTATATAGCTCTGACTTTTAAAACAGTGTCATGGTTTTAAAACAATCATGTAAGCAAGTAAATAAATAAGGACAGGTAAAAATAAACCTCAAATTAAATACAAACTAAACAAGTGAACCCAATTAAAAATCAAATGAATGGAGCTCACATGGAGGGTTAGCAACAGGGGAGTGGGAGGAGGGGGGGGAAGGTACAGAGTAAGTAGCATAGACGGTGGGTAGAAAATAGACAGGGGAAGGACAAGAATAGTGTGGGAAAAGTAGAAGCTAAAGAACTTATGACACATGGATGTGAACTAAAGGGGGGGAATGTGGGTGGGAGGGGGTGTGCAGGGTGGAAGGGAGTGAGGGGGAGAAAATGGGACAACTGTAACAGCATAATCAATAAAATATATTTTTAAAAAATCAAATGAATGAGGAGAAACATAAACTTAGCATCCCAACCCTGACTTAATTGAAGAAAATACACTTTTACCTGATCCGGTAACTGTACTTTTGATGACAATAAAGGAAAGAAGAGGAGCGTGCATTTAAAAAAAAAAAAAAGTTAGCTAACCACTGATTTAGTTCACTTATTCCATAGGTGTAATGGAGATTGATAGGTTTCCACTCAATACCTAGTTTCCCTTTTCCCCTTTTGCAACAGAACCTTGACCTCACTGAGGGCAGCAATGAACATCCAACCTCCCCTGCAGCTGAGGGGGACATGCGACAAGGTTTGGCCAGTGAGATGAACTAGAAATTGGGGCGGGAGCTGACTCAGCTGGTACATACACTCTTGCCTCCCCTTTCTTCCTGTCCAGGACACAGCATGAGGCAGAGGGTGATCAGCCACCTTATGACCACAAGATGACAAGTTTCTCAGGTCTCTGTGACGCAGATAAATGCGGCTTCTCCCACAGCTGAGTCTAGTGACACAGCCAGATTTAAAATCCACACCTCTCACCTCTTGTTTCAGGGTACTTTCAAGTATACCTGCTACTTACAAGGAACCCCTAAGTTCCCGTTACACACCCAGAACTGCACAAACGTGGCCTTTCGATTCATATATTTTCTTAAAAAGTCTGTTATTGCATACCCAGGTCTGATTAAGCTGGGATTGAGAAGTTTCCCTGGTTACCATTGATTCCATTCATGCATATGAAAAACTATGAATTACACATCTAAAACTGCAAATGACAACTCTTTCTCCTTTTTCTTTTAACTAGGTAATGGACAAAAAAATAAGCTGTGGATAAGCTCCTTTCCTGCACCTATCAACTCAGGCTGAATATATTTTTAAAAGCCTTGAATTCTAACCATTGAAAGTACAAGCTGAGTATATCATGGTTTGCATGTTTCAGTAATACCAAACCATAAAGAGGCCTTTTTCTTATTCCCACCTTCACACTCACCTACATCCCCTGTACTTTACCGTTTGGAACATTGTATTATGATTCTTTGTTGTTTGCCTGTCTTCCTCACTAGATTGCTAACTCCTTGAGGACAGGGAGTTACGTCTTATGTAAGTCCGGTACCTAGCACAACCTCCCTCTGATGGGAGCTGTCTTCAGTGGATGGGATGATGTGTGTGTAATCCTTAGAGAATGGGTTATTCTGGGCCTCGGAAAAGCAAAGTACACCCTTAAAAAGATTAATTTTATGCCCTTCAGAAAAATGTTAATGTAGAGAGTTTTTACTTAAAATTGGAAAAGTATATTAGGAGGCTTTTTTGGAATTGAAAAATACATGTGAAATCAGACTCTGTTCATTCACCTGAAACAAAGTCTTCTCCCTGAAATATTTAAAGACATTATTGGAATCCGAAAAGTGGGGTTATTTTTCAGAGTCTACTTGGCTAGCTAGAAATCCCAAAAACCATGAAGGAGTGCCGCAGCCCTTAAGCTCACTGGTATTACATCCTCCCTTGCAGGTGCCAACTTAGTAAAGGAGTGCAGATTGGGGGTCAAGGGGAGACAGCCAACAACGTTCAAGGTCAAGCGAAAAGCTGCTGTGTTACAAGCTCCGCAAACCTGCGGGCGATCAGCTGTGGTCCAGAATCATTGCTGGCCCTGCGCTCGGCTGGGTAAAGGACCTTCAGTGAATAATTCGCATCTCAAGCATGAATCATGGCCTCTCCCCGAAACAGGAGGCCTGTTTTCTCATTGAGCAAGTCAGCCCCCCAAACACCAGCACGCGTCCTGCACTGAGGGTTGTTAGCTTACCGCAGGCAGGCAGCCCGGCTAGGTCCCAGAGCACAGAGAAGTCAAAGCACATGGATGCCTCTTCTGGCCCCACTGCTTCACTTCCTAACTGTATGACCCAGCAGCAGGTTGTGTGACCCCTCAGTGTCCCCTTGTCCTCATCTGTGAAATGGGGGTACCAACACTGCTACTACCTCATCGGGTCATTGCGAGGATAAAGTGAGCTGCCGTTTGAGGCATGTATGGGGGAGTGCCCGGCACACCGAAAGGGCTATGCAAAGTGCTGGCTATCATCATTATTTGTCGAATGAATGAAGAAATGAGAAAATATTCAGGATACATTTAAATTTTTCAAATTACATTTCAAAACAGATATAAACAGTGAGAGGTCAATTCTTCAGAACGTGCGTAACTAGAAGAGAGACTGGTGAAGATCCAAACATTAACAGCGGTTTCCTCTTACACGTGGGATTACAGATTGCTTTCTCTTTATAGATTTCCATATGATTTTTACTGTAAGAAGACAGCAACTTCATCAGTATCGATAACACAGGCCTCAGCTCCCTCATCTGTGGGACAGGGCAGCACTGCCTGCCTGTAAGACACCCACCCCGCAGCTCTCACTGTCCCCAGCTTCGCCCTCTGGTACACGGTGACCAGATGCTCAGCCAAAGAAAGTGAAGTCACACACAATAACTTTCCTTTTCCATCATGGTAACAGCGGCCTCAGACAAATATTCTTTCTCCAAACCAAATCAGTAGTAAGCAAGGAAATTAGTATAAAGGGTAAATAAATAGACCTGTTTTACAAAGTTAATTTCAGCCATGCCATTCTAAATCCCTGGGTACTTCTCCCAGCCCTGGATTATGCGGGGAATGACAGTTACTGGAATCTAGATGGAAGAAATAACACTCTCTCTTTAAAAAACAGAAAACAAAAAAACTGCCATATGGTGTCCGTTCTGCTCTTTAAGTGATTTTTCCCTTCTCTGACATTGAGAAGTTCCTTCACTCCTTCACCTGATTTGATATTTAAAACCAAGAGTAACAGTTTATGGTTTTGGCAATTTTACAGCAGCACCGAAACTGCCCTGTCCGATCCTGCATAGAAATTAGAGGAAGTTTGTAAGCAGAAGACGGCATCTGTACGGAGAACAAAGAACATTTGTTTCCCTCCTCTTGGCGTTAAATTCGCTGTTGAGCCCGGTCACCCACGCGCAGCTGGGTTTCCTGGTGCCAACGTAACCCATCTCCATGAGGGCCCTTCAGAACTCCTGGCTCCGTCCTTGACAGCAGGGCCACGGCACTGTTGGGGAGCCGCTTGGGTGTAAGGCTCCAAACAAATGCGGGCTGAGGCCAGGCACCATCAGCCAGACCCCGACCCTTTCTGAGCCCCAGTTCCCTCTGACAGGCACATGAACATTGCATTTGAAGATGTGCTGCAAAACCTGTTGTAAAAACAACTGGTAAAATGTACTGCACTCTATAAAAGTGCAAGTTCAGGACGCAGAAAGGGAGAGGCACGTTACAGGCACAAGAGGGAACAAAAGGCAAACAACTCCAGTGTGTGTGTGTGTGTGTGTGTGTGTGTGTGTGTGTGTGTGTGGCAAAGTTGCAATGGTCAGTGCCAGGCTTGTGGCTGGGACTGGGAGGCATCTGAGCACAGCAGTCATGTCTGCGAGGGCACCTGCCATCAATCACATCCCCCCAACACATCTGGATGTAGATCTTGTGGAGAAACTCAATGAGCCAAAAGCAAGAGAGACTAACCAGAGGGGCAAAATAAGCAGAGCACTCCAGGGCCCTCTGAGGCTCCCAGGTCCCACCCCAGATCTGCCTGTAACAACCTCACCTGAGGGAAAGTGTGCCCAGCTGGGCGCTGTGCCCCTCTGCTGCTCACAGGTTCCCGTCACCCACAGGTGAGCAAAGACAAATGGCATTTGGTCTATAAGGCCGAGGACAGGCTGTGCATCCTCTTCAAGATTCAGAATTATCGTTGGCAGTTAGCTGACGAGGCTCTACACTTCTTGCCCAGCCCCTCCTTGTAAGCGTCTCCCTCTCCCGTCTGCTAGCTGGGTGGCACGTTAAAGTAACCACAGACGCCTCGGGCTGAAGATGGCAGACCGTCCATCAGCCTGGTCCCTGAATGACTCTGAAGCAGGGTCTCCCGGTCTGCAGCAAACTGGTCTCTGCATGAACAAGAAATACACTCTTGTTCTATTAAACCCCTGAGTTTTTGAGCATCATCAGTTACAATAGCTAGTATTATCTTAAATGATATATGTGACAGTTAATTTCACAGATATTTATTGAATACCTGTATATACCAAATACTGTTCTAGGGATACATCGGTGAACAAGAGAGACAAAGACCTCTGGCCTTCTGGAGCTAATATTCAGTCTATAGGAGGTGCTCAAAAATATTCACTGGATGTAAGCTTCAAGACCCACTGAGCTTACCTTGTAGAAAAAAAAGAGTGGGGAAATAGAAAGAAATAAAAATAATAGTAATTTAAAACATTGAGTGACTTACTCTAGAATAAGAACATTTTTAGAATGTAGCTTCAATTTCACCAAGTAGAAAAGCCTGTTTGCCCCGGCCCCTGTTTATCCAATGGGAACGCTGCCCTCTGCTCCTCACCCCCAGGCAGAGATGGCTGGGGCCCTCTCATGGCTGGGACTGTCTCGTCTCTAGACATACCCAGGACCTGGCACAATGTCAAGCGTTCCATCAGTGCTCAATCAATGTTGAATAAAACACATTCCCGTGCTTTAAATTTTATAATTGTTATGCATAGCATTTACTTCATCAAAGGGTATTTTACATTTTAAAAACAGTGCAAAATTAATTTAAAATATTAAAACCCCAAACCTGCTAGTGAGCAGGTCTACCCAGAGCAAGGGTCAACCAGCATCACAGAAAGGGCCAAAGGGCGTTATCAACATTGGATGCAGAGGGAGGCAAAACCATGAGAGCTGAAGGAGCCAGGAAAATCTTACAGAATATATTGTTAACAAGTAACAACCCACCTGTAAACTTATAGAGTTTACAAAGCATTTTCACACATTTAATAGCTCTTTGGGGTAGTTATAATTAACCTCGAGATTAAGGGATTTACCTAAACACAACAGCTAATAAGCAATAAAGAGTCAGAACTTGAACTCCATTCTTTTTATTCTGCATCTGGAGTAAGGCTCCAAGGTGAGGCAGGAACGTGCAAGCCGTACTTAAGGAACTTTGCAGAGAGGAGCATACCTGGGGGAGAGGGCTAAGTGTGTTCACACACCAATCAACATTTCCAGGGACTGGCTCACCTCTGCTTATGAGAAATTTCAGGCTGTCTTATAAAGGAACCATCGACTAGTCAGTTTTTTTCCCACTGACTTGCCAGTCTCTTCCGGTGCTTCACCGACAACACCATCTTACCCTGACTACATTATTCGAAAGCAGACTCCAGCTCCTTGATTAGATACGGAAGGAAGGAGCACTTATGCTCCACAAGTCAATTTAAAATGAAGGGGAAGGGGAAAGGGGAGGAAGCATTTTTTAATGTTGACCAAGTGTTAAGGAAATCTTTCAGAGTAAAGGAGGGACTCTATAGATTGGAGAAGGTTTCAGATAGCATGGAGTTCAAGTTTCAGATGGCATGGAGTTCAAGTCATTGAACATAAAATGCAACACTGGAGGGTTCGTGCTCATATTTCCAGAAATGCCACCACAACCTGAGCAAAGCCCTGGTGATGCAGGCATAAAAGAAGTCATTTAAAAATTGCACCTGCTATCAAAACAATTCCAGAAAGTGCACATGTGGTTTTTATTTGTATATGTCTTTTAACAATATGGTCGAACTTATTGAGTGAGTCTGATGTAATACGAAACCTGTTTAACTATGGGATTGGCTGCCTTGGTTAAAGAGGAAGTGCGCTGTGAGTGAAGAATTAAGGGATTCAACTTTCCTAGGACACTGTGGATGGAATTGGGCATCACAGCCTCGTAGGGGGCTGGATATCATGACCTCTAAGTCCATCAGGTGACCCCGTGAAGAGCCTTCCTGAACAGAGGCCATCCGGGACCCAGAGCAGTCACATCTCTTATCTCATGGATGTCATCTCCAAGACATCCCTGGGTATTCGTTTCTGAGCGGAAAACATACCCAGCACCCAATAAAAATTAAAAGCAAAATAAAACAAAGCAATTCATAGTGTATCTAGAATCAAGACAAGAAAAAAATCTGAAAATTTCCAACAATGTTCAAAAGAACAGGTCTACTTAACAGCTAAGTGGTTAGGACCAACGCCTTCAACTCTTTGAGCCCTAGATCCCTATGGTAAGATGAGGAGAAGAGACTAACAGAGAACCTCAGCATTATCAGCAGTCTGTGATTCAGTATCTTCAAGAAGAGGCAAATGGTGCGCTGGGTGCCCATTTGAGATAAGTGGCTATCAATTCTTCATCTTCACCTTTTCTCTCTAGGAGACTCCACATGCCAAAATCTAACCTGACTCCATCCTGCCTCAGCTTCAAACTCCAACTCAGTAACCACAAATGGTCCTCTTTCTAAGGTCTTGCTAACCATCTTATAATGAGACCAAGATACAAGGCTTATTTTCTTGGGTGGGTGCTGAGTGTTAGCCTTCGCCCAAACTTTCAAGTCCAGAAATGTAGCCAAGATTATACCCTACTACCTAACCAGAGACAAGGAAGAAAAATGTGGACAACTATTACTTGCATTTCTAAATCTGAGTAATAGGTCTGTGTTCAAAGAAGAACACCGTTAATTCTGTCTAAGGATCTTCATCAGGCAACTACTAAGTTGTTGGTTCCCCATCTCTACCTTAAGAGATTAAGAGATTTTACCTAACATGCTTTATAACTTTTCCCAAACTCTGGTCAAATCGCATGCCTATATAAAATGCGATCTTGCTTTAAGACTTTGTTAGTGGTTTGTGCCCCTTCAAATGTTTTATAAAAACTATCCAAAGCTGGCTTCAATAATGTGACCTAAAAGTTCCTATAATTCATGTCCAAGAGTTTTCTGGATCAAGGGGAAGTAAGTACTGTAGGATTTCCCACAGTGCCATCAAAGACTTGAAGGACCTTAGTCTACATGGCAAAATAAAGAAAATACATTTAGGAAGTACCACTTTTTTAAATTTTATATATGTATTTTTAGAGAAGGGAAGGGAGGAAGAAAGAGAGGGAGAGACCCAGACATGTGCCCTGACTGGGAATCGAACCCACAATCCTTTGGTTCACAGGCCGGCATTCAGTCCGCTGAGCCACACCAGGCAGTGCTAAGAAGTACCACTCTTGCCAAAGAGTTTTGACCTTCTAGTCGCTCAGAATCCAACCTAGTGGCCAACTGACATGAAAACCAGCTTTTATTCTACAATTTGTAGAATTTGTTAAGTACCATTTCCATCTTTCCCACTCTGCCAACTCATAATCCATTAGCCTGAGGGAGGGATTATACACAGGACAGCAGCTTCTATGTATAAACAATGAAGAACCAAATGCTCCTTGTCCTTCCTTCCTTTGCTTTTTTTTGCCCGCCAAGCCCAAATATCTCCCATGTACGGCAGAAGCCCAATTCTGAACATGATAGGAATAAAGATCAGGTTCACAGAAGTTTACTGTGTGTGACGCGTGAAAGGGGTGGGAGGTTGGGTGTATATGAACGAGTGAGTGAATGAATGAATGAATGGGAGGGGTTACTGCAGAGAGCAACACAATGCCATTACCACCACCATCAAATTGCTTTTTCCTGTGTCATAAACTTTTAACCCACATCTGCTGACTCACTTAGATAGTACCACCCAGAGATTATCGATACTTCGATGTCATTAATGGAATAAAAAGACTGTTGTTTTCCTTACTTCCTAGAAACATTAAAGTCTATAAATCTAGTGCAAAAAAAAGACCAGAAAGAAAATAAGAAATCCATACTCAGTCACTAAAAAACAAAATAAAGAAACCCACAAAAAACAAAGTCTTTTGTCTACACATCATACAGATACATTTGAAATAAAACTGTCCAAATCAGCCTACTTTCTACTCATCTGACATGTAAGCAATTAAAGGCAAACAAGTGAAAAACTGTCCTCAAAGCCAAATTGAATGCATCCTTTTTCCCTCCCTCATCCCCACCTTTGCGTGTGCCCTGCCTTCCAGGAGTCAGGTTTACCATTCCTCCTGTTCCTCCCCCTACACCATGGAAGCAGAGCATGAGAAATGGGGACCAGAGCCGGGAACTCCGACCAGTAAGCCTCTGACAGCATCCCTTTGGTAGCAGCAAGTACCACAGAAGTCTGAGGTTTCACGCCTCACTGCCCTCTCAATACAGAATCCTCCCAGCGACACGGTGCACAGTCAACAGCCCCTCAAGGAAACGCTTCTCCTGCTGTACGCTGCGTCCACCACTGCCGAGAGGGGCTAAATGCACCTCTGTGGCTGATGCCATAAAAATGAATCCATCCTGAACCAGGCTGCGCTGCGCTTCTCTGTCTTCTGCCCATTGGTCCTCGGCAAAAGTACCTGATGAACCCAAGCACATCCAGTTTCATAGCTTACGGGGTGGAGAGGAAAGGGCTCCGGAGGGACTGAGCCTTTGGGAAACCAGGCTTGCCACAGTCTTTGTGACTGCAGCTGTTGGTCCCTCCTGTCACCTGCACCCCCAGCACCCCACCCACCCACACACACACACTCCCACTGTCCTTCCTGGTCCAGCTTGTAGGAATCAGGGGCTGCTTAGCTGGAAGGGCTTCAAGTCCTACTCTCTCCACTCTGCAGATGAGAAAACGAAAGTTTAGAGATGTTTGGCAACGTGTCCAAGTTCCCAGGGCTCATTAGTGGTGGCCGAGCTGGGTCAAACCCAGGACTGCTGGTACTAGTCCAATATGGATGTGCACAAACATGGGTTTACAGGAAGGAAAAAAAAAATGCTACTTACTGACTGGTGACTTTGGAGAAATAACATTTACCTATCTATGACTTCTCAGGCTTTCTGGTTTGAAAACCAGACAATAAATACAGCTACAGCTCACTTAGTCCATGTTCAATTCTGGTAACATATTTAAAAGTGCTTACAGAAGTATAAAGTGACGAGGCTCTCGGTACAAATCATTCCTCATAAACCACATCAAGTTCCATTTGTTTGAAGGCCCCTCACGCCTCTGGGTCAGATGGATCCTTACCTTTCCAGACCCAACTCGCTCTCATCCCCTGCAGAGCCCCCTCTGCTCTCTCAGACACCGAGAGGGGCAGGGCTCCCCCTGCACAATTCTGTCCTTGCCTCCTATCATAATGGCTCTTCGTGCCTTTCCCCCAACTTGACTGCAAGGGTCTCAAGAAAATGAACTATGTCTTAATCATCTTTGCGTTTTCTTGCACCAAGCACGATTCTTGACCCATAAGAAATACATTCATGTATTATTTAAAAATAATAAAAAGGACAAAATCACTAAGAGGAAAGGTGACTCAAGACTAAAACTGAAGGAGACCATACAGTCCTCCTTTGACTTGTAAGTTACAACATGAAATTCCTAGGCAACCACGCACACCTGCAAGTCTTCCTACTAGACATAGTTCCAGGTAACGCCACCTCCATTAACTCTGACAAAGGACTTCTGACCACCCTCCCATCATTTGATTTGTAACAATTTTTCCAAACTATTTGTACATATATCACTCTTTGGCAGTCTCTGGGGTATTTCTAGCTCACCACAAAGAGAGAGAGAGATCTTTATTTTGCTAATTTTAACAGGGTCTTCCTGATGCAAAGACATGGAAATCTTAATGTTGTAAATCAAGCCCAGGAGGATTTCGCACCATCTGGAAGGCTGAGGGAACCAGCGTTCGGTGGGTGTGGTGGAGAGGAAGCAGAACGCGCTCCCATATCTGACTCAGGGCGGACCCACATGATGTGTCCGACGTGAGTCCGTCCTCAAGGGTCATGATGGGTGGGCACCAAGCAGAAAAGGCACTTTTAAAATATTACTAGGCACGCTGATGATAGTAGTAACAAAAGCTGCCGTCTTTTCAGCGCTTTACTCTACGCTGTGCCTTTCGGGTTAATGACAAATTTGTATTTGGAGCAGCCTGGCTGATGAGACTGTGGACGACGGCCAGACAGCCATCAGCGAGGACCCAGACAACCTGTTCCCAAATGGGCCTCGCCGTCTCTCACTTTCGTATCTTTGGGAATGAGTCCCTCTGCCTGGGATTCCTCTACCCCCATGCTGATACTTGACTTTCCCTCTCTGGCTTCTTGTTTTAGCAAACTCCTCATTTTTTACCTCTGGGCAATCTTCCAGCACCTCCTATCCAGAATACAGTACCCTTTCCCCTATGATTTATAATACAGCAAAAATTACCTTGGGTTTAATTATCTTTCCCTTTGTTAGACTCTCCCACCAGACTGTGAGTCCCCTGAGGGCAGGAAGTTTATCTTTTTCATCTTTTTATCTACAGCATCTCTGACAGAATTTTATATCTATGACTTCTGCACAAGAGGGTATAATACAAATGCTAAATAAATGGAATGAAAAGAGTTCCCTTAACATAAGTAGGAGAAAAATGACAAATTAAAAATAAAGAGAAGGAATTGGTGAGCAGGATAAGGAAGGTGACGCTTTCCTATTTCTGTAAAATATTCCAAAACCTGCAAAGAAAAGGAGCTTGCTTGAGACGTATGTGTAACTTTCATTATTTGCTTGGTATGAACGCTAAAAAGTGGATAAATGTTTACATTTTTAATGGGCTAGCTAGAGACCATATAATCTCCCTAAATTCTTTCCCTAAAATGAAATTTCCTTAAGTAGGTCATGACAGGGAGATTTATCTCAGTGGTCAGGTCCTCTTGCCGTGGAGGCAACTATAAAAATGTCCTGTTCTGGATGTGGTAAGCCAGGGTGGCTTGGGACGGTCTGGAAAAACACAAGCTCCACACCAGCCCCCAGCACTTTAACCATGAGTAGACCTTCACATGGCTTATTAGTGTCCTCCATGGATCTCAAACTATTTTAAAATGGGATTTAATACCACACTTACCCTAGAAGAGAAAAGCAAAATCTCCCTCCAGGGCTATTTTTTATCCACACACAATTGGAATACTAGTGGCCTACCCCCACTATCTGAACATTTATGTAAAAACAGGTTAGAAATTACCAACAGAGTAACACAGGAAGGTGTAAACAGAAGACTTTTAAATTGAACTCTCGTAATACATGTTGAATAAAATTGAATCCTGCAAATCTGGTGGATGCCAAGCTCTTCAGGGACATGCTAACTACAGAAAGCTAGGTCTCTCAGAGTGAGCCAGCACCTTGAACATTGCCAGAGCACCCCAAGCTTCATTCTGCTCTCGGGCTGCCCTGCACGGGGCGCTCTGGACAGCACACAGGCGGAGCAGTCAGCCAGGCCCATGTCAAACCCCACCGTCCTCATCTCCTATGTAAATAACCTTGGGAACTTACTGAAACCCCCTGAGCATCCATTTCTCACCAGTCAAACAAGGCTCCTAATGCCTATGATAGGCAGCCTCCCAGAAGGCCCCAAAGTTGCCCTTTCCTGGTTTTCAAAACCTTGCGTAGTCTCCCCCCATTTGACCACTTTACCAGAGTCAGTCTCTAAAACCGACAGCACACGGCAGAAGTGATAGTGCATCACTTCTGAGATGGGCTTATGAGAGACCATGGCTTCCGCTTTGGGCATCTGCTTTCCCACCACTCACTCTCAGGGAAGCCACGCTGCAGACCGCCCTGTGGAAACGTTCAGGTATCACGGAGTGAGCCTGGAAGAACTTCCAGCCCAAGGCAAGCCTTCAACATCTGCAGGCCCAGCCAGCAGCTTGCATACAATCCCATCAACCACTAGGCAAAGCTACTCAGATTCCTGATCACTAGAAACTGTGTGAGATAATACGTTTGTGCTTTTAAACAGCTAAACTGTGGGGTTATTTTATTACATATCAATAATATATGCCAAAGGCTGAGCTTGTTTGTTGCAAACGTTAGCTATAAAAATTAAAATTACATTATTAATAATAGAATTCTCAATTAAGAATTATTGCTTTGTTACTATATATTATAAAACAATAGTAATACATATTATATTATCAGAGATTAATCACAATGTTTTTCTATGGGAAAGAAACTAGTAGAAGGGTCACTGATTGTTTTTAAGATTTTATTTACTTTTAGAGAGAGGAGAAGGGAAGGAGAAAGAGAGAAAAATTGATCAGTTGCCTCTTCTACACTCCTGATCAGAGACCGAATCTGTAAACTAGATATGTGCCCTGACCAGGAATCAAACCAGCAACCCTTCGCTTTGTGGGACTATGTCCAACCAATGGAACCACCCTAGTCAGCACCCCCTGGGGTCATTGATCTTAATGACAGACTTTTTTCACATTCCCTGTCATTAATCTTCGTACTTTTAGTTCTAATTTGCGGACACTCACTAATGTTGAACATTCTGAATAGCTATACAATTTTTCTATGTACAGATTTAAAAGGTAATAAAAAAAGGAAAAAGGAAGACTATACTCCCTGACCAATAGGTAGTGCCTTTAAAATAACAGCAACTCATGCTTAGCCGTTAACATGAGTTAACGACAGTCCTTTGGGGTAAAGCCTGAGACACACAGAGGCTCCTGGCTTTGAATCAGGACTGACTGCTTTGCGGCCTTAAGCAAGTCACTTCACCTCTTCGAGCTCCAGTTTTTCCCCCGTGAAAAATCGGGATAACAGTACTTACTTCAGGGTGCTGTTCTGAGGATCAAACACTGAAGTGTTCAGAAGGGTACTTGGCACAGAGAGGGGAAAGAAAAGTAACACGTTTGTCATGATAAATGTGTTATTTTTCTTTCCCTTTTCTGCTAGGTGGTAGGGACTGTTATTATTATACTCATTATAGACATGAGGTCATCGAGGCCCAACATGTCAAAGGATCTGCTGAAGGTGGTGGGAAATCTGCTCCTCGCTCCAGCCTGCTGATTTTTGAAAGCACAGCCCTGAATAAAATGCAGTCCTTCTTAGATTCACACAGGTTGCAATGAATAGATGTTTTTGTAGAATCTATAGTGATAGAAGCCGGAAAGGGATCCCCTGTGGG
This sequence comes from Anoura caudifer, assembly GCA_004027475.1. Classification (NCBI taxonomy): domain Eukaryota; kingdom Metazoa; phylum Chordata; class Mammalia; order Chiroptera; family Phyllostomidae; genus Anoura; species Anoura caudifer. The sequence continues at coordinate 132,439 of PVKU01003095.1, forward strand.
TGGGATGATGCCAGGAGAGCTGGGGATGGGACAGATTGGAAAACGGCACAAGGGAACTCTTCTAGAATGATGAAAATGTTTTATCACTTGCTTCAGGTAATGGTCTCACAAATGGATACAACTGTTAAAATGGCTGGAACTACACATTTAAAGTTCATCTATATTAATTATACCTCAATAAAAATAAGAAAAATAACGAAAATAACCCATCACCTTTTGGTCCTCTGCCATGATGCTGTCACGCCCCCCACTCACCTCTTCCTCCCTCCATATGTTCTTCATGGAAGACAGGACCACATCTCAGAGGGGGCAGGAACAGCCTGCCACCCCACCCATACTGCCTCCCCCCAAAACAAAACTGAACAGGAAACAATAGGACAAAGGAAGGTGAGCTCCTCACAGGGCCCTCAGATGACCTCCTCTCTCCCCCTCAGAGGTGGTCTGTGCCCACTCTCCAGGGACAGGCTCCAAACCACCCACCTGGGCAGTTGCTGACCTGCCCAGGTGGAGACAGAGGCCTTAGTCTTCTGTGCTGTCAGCCAGTCCCTGGGACAAACACGAAAGTCATTTGGGAGGAGTAGGGAATGTGGAAGGGTCAGGGTTCTTTCCATCCTTTATACAGAGTACAAAAACATCACACACCGAGGCACTGCAATAACCCAAATTTTCTCAAACTTCACCTCCAGCTCCCATCCCACCTGCCCGGTGGTGATGCAGCAGGGCCCAGAGGATAGCTCAGGAGTCCGCATTTCGGTTGAATTGTGCCAGCGTAGAAGTGAGTGGTTAAGTACATGGCATTTTTTCCTCATTTTTAAAATAAAAATCTTTTTTGGAGAAGAGAAAAATTTCAGCTCTAAGAGAAAAATCGTTTTCTTCTCTAAATCTAAGGGAAGATGGTATAGCAGCTGATCTTCATCATCCTCCAGAAGACCCCGCCCCTGACACACACATACAGCCAGGCTCGTGAGTGCCAGGAACTAGAGTGGAGATGGGGCAGTCAGCCAGGTTCACTCAACAGCTGTGTGACTCATTCTTGTCAAACTCTTGCTTCATCAGAATTATACATTACTGCATGTCATAGACCTTCCGAGATTCTGGACCAGTAGTGAAAATAATGTGTGTAAAATCCATAACGCCAAGGCCCGAGAACTAGACTGTCAGAGCTAGAAGGAATCTGAGAACCCATCCACCTCAAGCACCTCGTTTTCCAAGGGAACGCATCCCATAAAGAGATGTGCTTTCTAACTCAAAGGCAGAGTCACACCCAGAAGAATCAAGTCTGTTCTGTTGCACTGATTCTATGTCCACGGCATTTCTGCCCACCTATTCCTGAGAAGAAAATGCTTTCAGGCAGCAAACAAATAGTTTAGAGATGCTAAGAAAAGAGACAAGAAGAGAAAACTGGGACCAGAGGACAACATTCTGAGATGCTGCTCCCTCCCCTGTTTCCCCCACTGCCCCGGGCAGTGCCTTGTCAGGGCACAGTGTCTGTGGGCACATTTGTCTCCTGCCCTGGAAGGAAGCTCCTTCGATGCAAAGGCCATCCCCAGAACCACGACTGGACCCCAAAGCCCTAGACGCTGCTAATCCCCCCGTCTGTCAACTGAATGATGCTCATCCCTTTGGGGCCTCAACTTAGAAAAAGCCATGAAGGGGAAATGCCAGCCTTCAGAATTCCTTCTTCTCCAAATCCCTTCTTGTCTGGTGCCTCCACGTGGTACCGGGCACTTCCAACCCACGTGCCTGGTTCCTCTCTGAGGAGCCGCAGCTAAAACCACCATCTCTCATCAGCAACAACCACCATCTCTCATCAGCAACGATGCCACCGCTTCTGGATCTTCGGCCACTGCTGAAACATGCATACTATTCTAATACAGCTTTTTCAGTCAATAATAAAGCTAAAATATGGATTTTACTCTATTCTGGTACACTTTTGATGCTCTAAGTATTAACTCACTAAACTGCTACAATAACTGTAGGAGATAAGTACTATATTAACTTTCTCACTTCCCAGAGTAGAAAACTGAGGCACAAAAAGATTTAAGCGACTTGCCCAAGGTTTCACAGCGGGTAAGTGCCACAGTCTGGACTCCAATGCAGGTGGTTAGCTCCAGAGCCCACCTCTTGGTCACTACTATGCTATGTTACCTCTCCAGATTACCTTGGTGCCTTTTCCTTCTGTCTCTCCCCCCAAAATCAGTCAGGCACTTCCTCCTCTGTGTTCTCATGGCATTCTGTTCTTGCCACTATTTGCTAGCACTTCCCACAGATCGAAACTGTGTAAGTGCCTGTCTTCTCCCCTGCACTACTAGTTCCTTACGGAAGCCGACTTCATTCATCTCCATCACAGTCTAATAAATATATTTGCTGAATCACTAAATAAATAATAGTTTAAGTCTATTTCAAAAGGCACAAGGCTTTAGCCTAAGAGAGGATATAGATCCCTCTTTGTAAATAAACCCAAGCATAAATGGTCAACTAGTATTAGACAAGGAACCAAGAACACTCAATGAAGAAAAAACAGTCTTGAGTTACAGCCAAGATGGAGGAGTAGGTCAAAAGAAACCTTTCCCTTCCTTGCACAACCAAAAGGAGGATAACAACCAATCTAAAATCAATAAACCACCAAAAGTGCCAGACAATCAACCTGCATGGAACTCCGACAACCATGGAATTAAAGAAAAAAAAAAACAATCAGAACAACCAGACTGCTAAGGCGGACCCCATTACAGACTCAAAAAAACCACTGCGAGCTGGCTGAGGGGCGGGGCTGACTGCTGACCTGGGCGGAGCTGCCCAGGAGGGGCTGGCTTAAGGGGAAAACTGAGACTCAGAGCTGACTGTGGGCTAAGGCTGGGGTTGCCAGCATTGAGAGATCCTTCCAGTCTGACAGGAGAGTCCCTTGGCAAGTATGCTAGAGACAAGCAGATGAGCTCCATTGTTCCCTCTCTAGCCCTGCCCCTACAGGCAGTGCTGCAAAGAGGGTTGCCCTACCTGGGTGAATATCTAAGACCCCGCCCCCACTTACAACCTATCAGCTGCACCAAGACAAAGAAATATGGCCCAAATGAAAGAACACAGCAAAACCTCAGAAAGAACACAGCAAAACCTCAAAACTAAGCGATGAGGAAATTGCCAACCTATCTGATAGAGAATTTAAAACCCTGGTAATCAAAATGCTCACAGAACTAATTGAACTTGGTCGAAAAATTAAAAAAAAAAACAAATGAAAGATACTCAAAATGAAATGAAGCAAAGTATTCAGGGAACTAACAGTGACAAGAAGGAAACCAGGATTCAAAGCAATGATTTGGAACGAAAGGAAGAAATAAACATCCAACTGGATCAGAATGAAGAAACAAGAATTCAAAAAAATGAAGAGAGGCTGAGGAGTCTCCGGGACAACCTGAAATGTTCCAATATCCAAATTTTAGGGCTGCCAGAAGAACAAGAACAAGAAATTGAAAACTTATTTGAACAAATAATGAAGGAAAACATCCCCAATCTGGCAAAGGAAGTAGATCTCCAGGAAGTCCAGGAAGCCCAGAGAATCCCAAAGAAGTTGGATTCAAAGAGGAACACACCAAGACACATCATCATTGAGTTACCCAAGATTAAAGATAAAGAAAGAATCCTAAAAGCAGCAAGAGAAAAGGAGACAGTTACCTACACAGGAGTTCCCATAAGTCTGTCAGCTGATTTCTCCAAAGAAACCTTCCAGGCAAGAAGGGGCTGGAAAGAAGTATTCCAAGTCATGAAAGGCAAGGACCTACATCCAAGATTACTCTATCCAGCAAATCTTTCATTGAGAATGGAAGGGCAGACAAGGTCAAGTTCAAGGAGTTCATCATCACCAAGCCCTTATTATATGAAATGTTAAAGGGACTTATCTAAGAAAAAGAAGTTAAAAAATATGAACAGTAAAATGACAGCAAACTCACAGGTATTAACAACCACACCTACAACAAAGGCAAACTAAGCAAACCACCAGAACAGGAACAGAACCATAGAAATGGAGATCACATGGAGGGTTAGCAACAGGGGAGTGGGAGGAGGAGAGAGGGGGACAAGGTACAGAGAACAAGTAGCATAGATGGTGGGTAGAAAATAGACAGGGGGATGGCAAGAATAGTGTGGGAAATGTAGAAGCTAAAGAACTTACGACACACGGACATGAACTAAAGGGGGGAATGTGGGTGGGAGGGGGTGTGCAGAGTGGAGGGGAATGATGGGGGAGAGATGGGGCAACTGTAACAGCATCATCAGTGTGCTGGCCATTAGTGCGTAAAGAATGAGGCCAGCCACTCTGTCTGCACCGAAGCCACCGAAATGCCTGTGACTCAGGAAAGGATTACTCCACTTGAGCAAAACCTGTGATGTTCCTTCCACTGCTTTTCCCCTGCTATCATTACCCAGTCAAGCATTCTTGGCAACGTTAACAGGTGATTAACAGGCAGGTTTGGGAAGAACCAGGAGCAAGAGCTGGATGGGTGCATTATATCCTCATTTTTGTGTCCCCGCGCCCCCCCCCCCACACACACCGCCCCTCCTCTGGGACCGGTCACAGGGACAGCACATCTGCACCCCCCTCTCATCCACCATGCTGTGATCCCTTCGGATAAAGATTTCTCCTAGAGGAGGGGGGAGGAGCATCATGATGGTGGGAACCTCATTTACTCAGCAACAACAGGATGAACCTGGCATGAGAAATCAGACTCAGAACTGAAGCTGGCAAAACATCTGACGGGGTGTTGGCGGCAGAGACAACATGGGTTAGGTGGCGTTGCAAACAGCCGAGAACGCCAGCCAGCACAAGGGCCCCCTCGTGTCGTCCGGCCTTCGCCCTGAGGCCAGCTCATCTCACCCAGCCATAACACAGGTTTTAACAAAAGCCCGGAGCTGGCGAACGGGGGCTTTTGTGTCTTGTCCTCCAGTCTGCAGGCATGTTTTAGAGGAAAGAGATACTTCTGGGCAAATATTTTATGGGGTGTTTCTGACATGAGTGGCCAAGGAAGGAGGAGATTTCTTTTCCAAAGAGCATGAGGATGCTAAGAATGGAAGAGGCCAGGGCCGGGGGAGGGGCAGAAAGGCTGCACCGTCACCAGAGCAGATCCAGAGACTTGCTCCAACAGGAAGTCAACTCAACACAGGCTGGGCTCGGATTTATAGATGTTCATCGTCTGGCTTCAGCCAAGACAGTACAGTGTTTGGATACGGTTTTGTGTTTTGTTTTTTTCCTCTACCATTAAAAACAAACAAACAAACTCAGAGTTGAAAGGGCCAAGGAGTCTAAATGCCTATCTAACGTAAAAATGCCTTTTACAACATCTGCAGGAAGAGAAAACCTACTCTCAGCATCCTCACTCCTGGGAGAGCAAACCTAATACAAGGGTAGCAAAAGTAGGGGTACGCGGCTGTGTGAGAAACGCAGCGTTTAGTCCTGTATCATTAATTCTTGTATTATTCTTCATGGGAACAACTGCACACCTACTCTGAGCCGTGCTTGTATTTGCCCTTTCCACTTCGGAGGCTCCGCCCAGACACCAAACAGAAGGTCGCTTTCCAGACACGTCCACCCATTTTTCCATCACCCCATAAAACATCAACCGAATTCTCATGCCACCAATAATCCTCAAAGATGTTGAGGACAATTATTGTGTTTTCTCTTTCCAGAAAAAGCACCACACAAAAGACCCCTCCCTCCTGGTTGTTTTCCTCTGGACCCACGCCAGCTGATTTTCATCTTTAAATTCTTCTCAAAACCACCACCCCTTCAGCGGTGTGAGCACGGCAGACAAGGGCAGGACCATCACGCCTCTCACTGAACAGTCTGTGCCCAGTGCTGCTACTTTCTCCGTGTGGCCGTCATGCTGCGGCCTGGTGGAGTGTGCACCACGAGTCTGTCCCTTTTAACCTATGTGCTTGTACCATTGGTTAGGGGCATCCCAGCTGCTTGAGACAGCTGATTTCAGACTAGGTCATCCACACGTTCATAAACCTCCCAAACGCGGTGTCTTCTGCTCATTTTGTCAGAGCTATGTCATTTTTGTCTACTCAAGTCACTCACACAAAAGCTGACCAGACAGGCTCTAACGGGGGCCACCAGAGCCTTCTTTCCAGATTATTAGTCAGGGAATCAGTAGTTTTGGAGCTTTCTCATCTTCCTCGGCTTTAACATCCAAACTGCTCAGCGTGACCTGGCCTTTGCAAAGCCGCTCACTCTCCATTACAAAGGCAACTTGCCTGTCCCCAACCCCATCCTACCCTCCCTTGCCTCCATGTTTTAACTTCACCTCCTTTGCCTCGAGTGCCCTTTTCCTGTTCCTTCACCTGGTGAACTCCTATTAGTTTTTCAAGTCTCAGCTCCAAATTTCTCCTGCCTGTGCAACCGTTCTCTGCTCCATCGGCAGAATTAGGCGTTCCCAGAGCAGCCCCTACCATCTCCCGCTGCAGTGCCCAACGTACCGAGTTATAACCGCCAGTCTGTCTCCCAGAAGCCCAGGGACAGCAAGCAGGTGGTACACCTGCCACGATCCCCTCTCTCACCCCCATGAAAGACTGTGCTAATCAATCACTGAGTCCAGGCGAAGCCACAGAATTCTTCCCAACGCAACCTTGCAGGTACCAATTAATTGATGAGATCTGACACTCAAGTTAAAACCTGTACTAGTTTATAATTGTGTTAAAGGCGGAAACCAAGCCTTGTTCACCTTTGTGTTACAAGGCCTAGCAAAGTATCTGGCATGGAATTAACACAATAATGTCATTAAATGAATGACTTCGTTTACTGGAGACTCAACATTTAGAAAGTGAATTTCCCATGTACCTATACAATCCCCATAAACAAAATAATTCTGGTAGTGGCAAGAGCTAGCCATTTGTAATAATTGTGATTAATATTTAGAGAATAATAACTGACCACTACTTAAGAACTTTCTCTTTCTTATCCTGAACAGAGTTCCCTGAGAGGGCTGGCCTGATTGGCCTTGGTATTCGTAGGCCTCCTTTGATTCACATATTAGGCCTGGAACCAATTTGATTTCCATCTCAGCTTTGTGTGTCCTAAATATCCATTAGCGGATAGTAATTTTACAAGGTCTGAACACCAGGGTTGAAAATGGGTCTGCCAGAGTTTCATCTACAAGAAATCTGTATTATGAAGATTGCTTCCCCATGGAGCACTCTTCAGAGACAGCCACTTGAACCAAAAAAGAAAAATTCCTAAATAGACTCATTTATTACCACACTCCGGTGTTGTTAAATATAGCCCCCGGGACAAGTCTAGGGACTGCATTTATGCAGAGGTCAAATTAGGGCCAGCAGCATCATCACTGACTACGATCAATCATTTCGTAATTAGCCCTTCTTTGTGTGCCTCTACCTACAGAGTGGATATCTCAGATCTTAAACTTAATCTCATCTCCAGTGTTACTCTTGCAGAATCCTGTAAATGAGGAGGGTAAGAAAGTTACCCTTGTTTTTCATAAATAGCATTCAGAGGGTTCTTTAGAATTCCTAGTACTATATTCAAACGGCATTCTGGGGCTTTGTGAAAGGGCTTTGCAAATTGCAAGTGGTTAGTATATTTGCCTAAAGGTGGGTGATCAATAAATGTTTATTGGTTGGATGGGTGGATGGAAGGAAGTATACATGCTGTGTAACTTTGTGTAGGGAGCAGTTGGAAAACCAGACATGTCATCTCGCGTCTACTTCCTAGAAACCAAAAAGAACATGCCATAATTAATAAGAGAGCCAACACCTTAAACAGAACCCAGATTAAGTCATAAGTGAATTTACTAAATTCAAATGCTTTTACAGGGAAGGTCTCTTTTAAATAAATAATAGTCAATATGTATTGGTTCTTACTTTGAACCGGGAGCTGTTCTCAGCATCATACAAGCATCGTCGCATTCGACCCCCAGAAGAGCCCTTGCAGTCATTGCTGTTATCACCCTCACCCCGCAGGGCGGAGACCAGGATCAAGAGGCTAGGCAATTTCCTGTGTCACTCAGGAGACATGGTAGAATCCCACTTCACACCAGCAACCTGTCTTCCTAGTAATCAGAGTCCTCTGTGGGATAAATGTGGTCTACGCCGTCTGCATAAAGGGAAGACCCTCATTCCCTAACCTGTCAGTACTGGACACCCCCACCCCACCCACTACTGCCATCACAACAGTGTGGTGACTGCGGGGGGGGGGGGGTATAACGGGGGTGGGTAAATGGTAATGGAAAAATCACAATAAAAAACTTTTTAAATTCTATTTCAACTCTCTTCTCAACGAAGTAGATAATGCTACCTTGATCTCATACACTGAGCCCATCTATGTTCTTTCTCCCCACAACTACTAAGTTAACATTTTCCCAGGTCTGTTCTGAGGGCAGTTCTGTGGCAAATGAAGTTTGCAAAATAGTGGATCAAACAACCAACACTTCTTAGCTGCAAGAATTCTCAAGGTCGGTATTTGTTGATGTGCACCATGCATCTTCAAGAGCAGGCCAGCACGTCCTCTGTCCTCTGTCGTGTTCTCAGAATGTCTCTGAGTATGGAACCCTCTTTGTCCCCACAGGATACCCTGAGGTCCCGCAGACTACCCCTAAGGAACCCTGCCGGCGAGGGACACGGTCCCTGCATCTGTGGCCTTGGCCCTCATCGCAGACCACACATCGTCCCCCTGGTTGTCTGAAGTCCTCTCTAAATTATACACAGGCTTAAGTTTCCACCTCACAGCCTCACTCCCTCTCACAAACCCTGTCCCCATGGTAAAGCCACAATGGAACATATTATCCATGACGGAAGGGAAAGTTAGTTTTTTTCTTTTCCCCCCCTTTATGTGTTCATTTCATAATTTTCAGGGCAAATTTAATGCCAGGAAATAGTTACCACTCCAGATGAGCTTCCTTTCAGCAGATAATAAGATCTAAATAATCTACTTGTGTTTTCTTTTTTGCCTTTCTTATTACCAAGAATACACATACACACACGCACACGCACACACACACGCTTATGTTCCTGCTCAACTTTAAGACCTGACCCACTTCAAATTCATGTGGCTTCTGTTTCTTCCTCTGATGATTTATTTCCTTTTAAATTAAATGGTCCTTTCAATATAAGTTTTAATAGTTTAGGTTGTCAGCCCGTTTAGAGAATCAATGAGTGGATGCATAAATGAAGTTACTGAGCGGATGAGTATGGAGGGCCTGACACGTTTCCCACACAGTGGCGACTAAATAGACTAAGCTCTCCACCCTCACGGAGTTTGCGGTCTTGTGGGAGCGGCTGAAAGAAATAAATACAATACTGACAGATTGCGAGGGGTGCTTAATAGTGCTTACAGAGAGAGCAACAATGGAGACTGGGGGTGGGGAGGGCTCCACCTTTAGACGGGGTGTTCTGGAAGGGTGAACGGTGAGGGATGCAGAATGCCAGGTCTAAGGAGCAATGCGGGCGGAGGCCCTGCCCACCGAGTCCCATCAGCCGGGCGCATGAGGATCAGCCTACCGGCAAATGGCAGCCATTAAAGGGCTTTAAACAGCTAAGGCTCCTGATCAGCTTTCTGGTCTTCGGGGGGGAATCAGTCCAGCTACAACGTGGAGAAAAGATTAGGAGACAGCAAAAAGGTACAGACTGCATCACAGTCTGTAGATGCTACAAACTGCATGGCTTGAAACTATTAAATAAATAACAATTAGGTCTATTTCCAATCGGTTCCTCATTGCCAAGGAATGACAATGGTGTTTTTGAAGCAAAAAGGAAACGCAGGGACATAAGAAGCTAGAGAATGCAAAGGTATGTTTGGAAATCAAGCGTCTGCAAGCATGTCACATGAGTCCTATAAAGATAAGGTCCTATCAGATCCCTTCCTCTCCCTGGTTCCCCACAGGGAGACCCTGCTACACATTCCATGTTGGCAGGGAAGGGCATCGAGGAGTCTCTGAGGCCACACCACAGGCGCACCCTCTCTCTGGTTGTGCGTCAAAGCAGGATAAGAAAGCAGACACAAAGGAGGAAAGGATGGCATGGAATTCAGCGAGATGCCGGAGAGGTCCCGGGAGGCAAGCACACGACTCAGGAGGGCAGTTTCTGTGATGAGAATCCAGACTCCGCGGTAAGAAAGGCTTCAGGCTCACCCCAAAGCACCTGCACAGCCACACCTGTACTCAGCCCTCCTGCATCGCAACAAGGAGAGTCTGTCTTTTAATTAATCCATCCGTTTATAAACTTTGATGGCACATATCAAAGAGTCCCACTCTCATTTTTTTAATGTTCCCCCACTCCCGTCCCCCACAAAATTTCTTATAAATTGTTTCTCCTGACTATAGATACTGATAAATTTTCCTCTTTATGTTGGAAGTCAACATCTTCCCTAAAAATAAATATCCTCTGAGTTTTCTCCAGAAACAGCAAAGACAAATACAGCGGTCTTCTCTGGCCTGCAGTAAGAAGAAATGGTGCTTACTGAGTCTCCAGCATGCTGGACAGGAATTCTGTCGTCTTCTGCACACTCCCACGTACCTTTCTGCATCATGCTCCTCACCCTCCTGCCTCCAAGGCCAGTTCTCTCAGCATAACTTACAAATGAAGGAAGAATAAAAATTGCAAATTACCACGTCATTTCCACATCGTTTACTCTTTCAACGCGCCAGATCCTACACCCTTGCCTTATATACACTGTCAGTAAATTATGACAGTGAATCAGGTGGTGTGCCTTGCTATCCCCATCCTACAGACGAGGAAACCCAGACTCAGATAAAGCAATCTGCCCAGTTCACATACTGAGCGGCAGAGCCAGAATTTGAATCCACGTTGATCTGGTTCCGGAGGCCAAGTTTTTAACCACTGTGGCTTTCTACCCAGAGGAATGTCACTGTTCCCCCAGAAGAATTTTCACTGAACTCCGAACCAACCTATTTATTTACTCTTTGGATCACGGTGGCTGAATAAGAACCGCACTGGAGGTCATTGCTCCTTCCAGTACATCAAGCACCCAAAGCAAAATGATCCTGCTTCACCCCCCAAAATCAAAAGCTAGATATCTAAACTGGAGAAGTCAGCACTAATCCATGCATGCTCTCATTTTCAAAGAAACTTTTTTCAGAAGGAAAAAAAGTGCTATTCCATTTAAAAAAAAAAAAAGTCACTGCTTTCTTAGCCAAAGCTAGCTATTTATTCTCTGGCAACCTCAGTGACAAGTGGAGTGCAGAGCACACACTCTCCCTGCACCAGCTGCGCAGCCCTCCCCCTGGGGCATTTCGGTTTAAGGGGGGAGGCTGGGCAACAGGACCTCATTTTCGTAGCGTCAACCTAAAATAATGCCTTGAGACTTCAAAAAGGAGGAAGAAAGGAAAAGAGAAAGAAAAGCAAAAGAAAGAGCTGACATACACACACACATACATACATACACACACACACACACACACACACACACACACACACACACACGTCTGCTCCTCCCCACCCTTCTCTCTCATGGAAACAGTTTCCAATTTGTTTCGTAATTGCATTGAGTCATCTGGGCTGACACTCAGTTTCTCAAATTCACCATCCCCCTCACACGCAGGAAAATTAGGCATTTAAGAAAATTTCCCTCCTCCCTGCATTATCTCCTTCTCTTTGGGTAGTTAAAAGGAGGTGGCTTGAGACAGGAGGGGCAGAAATTTTGGAAATCACCGTTGATGAACTGCAAACGTGTGCAAGTGATGCACAGGGTGGGAGGGAGTGAAAAATGAAATTCCTCCGTGCAAATAACGCACATGTCCCGGGGAAATGAGCCACACATTTTTGATAAATCACGGGACCAGTGCTTTCTTTATATGTGTGCCAAACAGCATTCCTGGGGAACAGCCCCATATCTCATGAGGTGTAAGCCACTTCACTCCATCTTATTAGAACCATTCAAAACAAGGCAAGCATTTTGAAACCCATAAAATTTATGGAATTCTAAGCACACCAAAGACAGAATGGACGAGGGACTCCTCTGTTTAACTGGTTTTAATTTATATTCATTTTAGCAGTTTAACCCACCTTCAAAATCCAACCAAGATTTGGAAACATTCATAACTATAAACCATTTTTTAAAAAAGTCTCCCACTTTCTCAACAACGTTAAGACTCACTTGCTTAAAGCTTCTAGAATGCAAGAAAAATAAATCCCAGAGTTTCTAGAAAATTGGCTATAACCTTTGTCGCTCACCTGATTACTTACCACCCTTTGAAAGGGAAGACAGGCCTCCAGCTGGTGGGCGGTGCAGTGACCAGCCTAAATATTCCCTAGAAATTCTAGACAGCAAAATTAATGAGGAGAGAAGCGATCACGCAAGCCTAGGCACCCCGATGCCCAAGTAAATGAGAGCACAGTGACACATCCAACACATTCTTCTGAACGACCAGGCCAGGTACCACGGTATGAACACACAGTTTTAGACAGCTTAGAACTTCATCTTCCCACTTACCTAAGGTAAGACCCAAAGGGAAATCCCAAGTTAAATATTTACTCTTTCAATTTAGCTCTGCTCATACATATGGCCTACCAGGTGGTGTTAGAAAAACAAACAAACAGCAAAACAACATAAACCAAGGCCACGCCTCCGCCCTCCAGAACCTGAATCAGGGCTCAGGAATTCAAATAATAATAATATTAGCAAATATTTCCAGAGCACTTACAATGTGCCGAACACTATGCGTATTATCTCATTTGATTTTCCCAACAACTCGATCGAGAAGATACTACTTTTATTCTTCTATGCCCTGTGTGCAGTGGAGAAACAGAAGCTTAGAAAGGGGAAGCCACTTGGCCCAGGAAAGTTCGCATTTAAACACAGCGCATCTACTTAAAGCCTCATTGAGAAAGTTAACGGCGCTGTGGACAGTAGGACCTGGAGGCTTCCCACTGTAAGTTCGGTAAAAGCCAACACAGAGAGCTTACGTTGTCCTCAGCACTGTTGTAACCACGTGGCATTGACTGATTCATTTGCTCTTTATAATAAGCTGTAAGGTAAGTACTTCGATTATCCCCAACTAGCTAGGCAAGGAAACTGAGGCATGGGGAGGTTAGCAACTTGCCCAGGGTCATATCTTTCATAAGCAAGTGGAGTCTGAACTCAAACCCCGGCCGTTGGCTCCAGGCCTTGTCTTTGCCACTCCACCACCCATCTAGCCTGGTGACCCCAAGATATCCAACAAATTCTGGTTCCAATAATAGGATAATAACAGAGTTCAGAACCATAATAGAAATGTTCCACTGTACTTCGTGCTCATCTGATTGTACCTGGGGCATTGTGTTCAGATATTTTTAAAACATTTTAAGGAAAGCATTGACAAATTGAAACTTGTCCAGCAAAGAGCAAGAAGAGGAGGAAACGGGGGGAAAATGTCTTTAGAGTAGGAAGAAACTGGGGCTGTTTGGCCTGGAAAGGAAACTGCAAAGGCATCCATGGACCTAAAGTGTCCAGAGGCCCCCGACGGCCCTAAGGGGCTGTGGGAAGCAACCCCAGGACCTCACTGATTCATCATTCATTTGCTCACCAAGTTTTGCTGAGTAGCCAGCGTGTGTCAAATGGAGGAGATGCTCCCGAGCTTGGTGACGCTTGCATTTCAGAAGAGGGGGATCCGCTCCCTCATCCGTGAGGCCCACCAGCGGTGAGAAGAACGGGCAGCGGAGACGACTCCTGCGCCCGGTGGAGCCGACGGACATGCGGCCTCCGCGACTCTGCTGTGGTCCATTAGTACTGCACTACCACGACCCCCCAAATGCCGTAGAAGTCCCCACAAATTACAACGCTCAATCACCTTTTTTAAGAGGCCAACAGAAGCACCCCTCCTCAGAAACAAAAGCAGAAAAACGTTTTCAGTGGGCTTTACGCTGAGACTTGGACAAGTTTGAACAAAGGTAAAACAAACTCGGGCCAAACTTTGAAAATAATCTAAAGGGCTAGTTGTATTCTAAAATAAGAGTAACTATGAAGGAAAAATTCAAATTTTCTTCTCCACTTCCTTCACCACTTTGTTTTATTAATGAATTGATTAGCATACCTCATTAACAAGTATGTTGTTCTTAGGGTCTTGTCAGTTGTTTATTTTTTAATGTTTTTACACTGAGAAGAAACCATAGCATTAGCATCCTGGAATCCCTTGGACCACAGAACCAGCCCCTAACACATCATCCCCTGGGCCCGGTTTACAGCAGCAGCCGGCACTTGCTGTTGGCCCCTCTCACAAGATGTTTTCCAATTTCTGAGTCAGGAGAAGCATCTGAGGTCATTTATAAACACATTCCAGAATATAAGCACTTCCAAGTGAAAAAAAAAACAATCAAAACCACTGTAATAATTTTAAATTTAAGACAATACTTCCCATGAACTATTATTGCATTCTTTGTTAAAATGAAAATGCATATGTATTTTCAGTATTACTATTAGTATGATTTTTAAAGTTTTTTCCTTTTCTTTTGAACAATGCATTATTTGGTAAAAGGCAATTAACATCTTATGCTATTTCAAAGTCTTCTAGATAGAATAAGGACTTTTCCTATAGTTAGAGAATATTTTTCCTGAACCATTCCGAGAGTTTTTAATCATACTTCTTAAAAAAATTTTTTATCCTCACCTGAAGACATTTTTTTCATTACTTTTTTTAGAGAGAGAAACATTGATACAAGAGAAAAGCACCGTTCGGTTGCCTCCTAGACACACCTGGACCAGGGATCACACCTACAACCTTTTGGTTCCTGGACGACCCTCCAACCAACCGAGTCACCCTGGTCAGGAAATGATGCGTTTCTTTTTATCTCTATCAGGACTGAGAGAGATAGGACTGAGAGATTTGCAGGAATCAGTCTAAGCCAATTTAAAGTAGCCAACTAAAAGGATCATAACAGGATTCTGCCATGTAACAGGAAAAGACTTTGACCTAGGTTTTCTCACTTCCTCTGGGTGTTTTCTCCATACACGTGCTCTGTTCGCTTTGTTTTGTTTTTTAAAGAATGGATTTGAGGAGCAAGAGTGAGGAGATAGACTAAGAAGAGAAACAAGATCTCCCAACAAAAAAATATCGTACTCTATAGTTTACAATACAATGTGGAACAGAATCATCATTTAGCAATTGCTAGAATCACTCAGAGGCATCCGAACTCCACCCTGAATCTGGGAGCAAACCTGCATGTGGAGAACAAAAGTCTCCATGCAGATTTCATGGTTTCAGAACTAACTGCAAAGAGAAACGCCAGCAGAACTGGTAACGGCCGCTCAGAGTGTCTTTCCCACCCCTTATCGTATATGCGATTCCGACCGAGAGAGAATACTTCTCTGCAGGAACACTGTCCCCACAAAAACAAAGCCAGAAACATACCCTGATCATCTTGGGAATGTACGTGACCTCTCAGATCATCTCCTGTCCTCTCACTGGCTTTCTTTGGGTTTGGGAGCCAAAGAAAGATATAAAAACACAACATACTGTTATTATTGCAGGATTTGAAAAGGCCAAGAGATTATGATGAATAAAGTAAGGCGATAATTGTGTCTCCATTCACACCACTAATGAAGGAAGAAGTGAAAGATAAACAATGGACAATCCAAAAACCATGTGTATTTGATTCTGCAGCAAGATAGATAGGTGCTCTCCAGCAGGGTTGGCCTTCTCAATTATTTTCCTTCCTCTAAACCAATGATAAAAACCTGACTGCCTTCAAGAACACGCATTAACCTATAATGGGAGAGAAGGCCAAGAAAGGCAAGGCAGGGCGGCCTTGGACAAACCTGGGAAGAATGTGATTGGGTGATGTGTGTGTGTCTTTAAATATACTCTCAAGCGAACATCAACTGTATGTAAGGCACCACACTACCCACCTGTATTATCTCCTCTACACCTTTCAACAGCATCGTTCTATCAACGTCACTATGGTCATGTTTCGGATGAGGAAAATTGAAGCAAAAGGAGGTTAAGGAACTTACCAGGCCAAGCATCTGGGTAAGGGGGAAGCTGGGACTTGGGCCTAGATTTGTGTGGCTGTAGGACCTATATTCTTTCCACTTTGCCTCGCTGGTTCCCTTTGTTAGGTGACAATCTATCATGAATAACCCGCAGACAAGACCATCATACCCTGATATGTGCATCACACCAAACACCAAACACATAAATATGCAAATTTACCAGAGAAGGGTAAATTTAGCTGTTTATTGATAGGGCCCACTAGAGACCACCCTGGTATAATATAAAGCATATTTACCATGAATTTCTTCCCAGATGTGTATGTTGACAGTTTCTGTTGAAACCAGGCAGTATGTTTGTTTCTATTTCTCCACCAAGTTTAATGCAGAGGATTTTGCAAAGCCACATTTCAGGTTAGATCTTACACTTTGCCAAACACAGTGTAAGACTGGTGTTTAATCTTGACAGCATCTCATTAGTGTAAATTAGTGACTCAGTGTTAAAACTAGAAAACAAGCAGCTAAGAGACCCCAGCTAAGACAAGTTTCATTAAAACAGTGACTTAATACACACTGTGCCCAGTTTCAGAAAAGCTTCAAGCTCCCTAATCATTTTCTGGATGGTTTCCATTCCAACCAGTTTCCATGTTGGTGTAAACCCATCAATCTCCAGTGAGGATGTGCATGGGAAAATGAACATAATGTTAAGTCCGCAGAGGCCTTGTTGCAATGTCAAAACCAAGTGATGTCAGTTTAAATTATAGCTGAAGGGGGTGGGGGCGCATCATAAAGACAAATGTCTCTTGGAGCCTGTCTGCTTGCCTAGAGCAAAATGCTCTACCAAGTCAGCTAGAGAAACCGGTTTCCATTTGCGTTCCCAGTTTCCGAGATACTTGGTGGTAAGTTTGCTCAAGGAGCCAGTTAACAGCACTGGACACTGGGGACTCCAGAGTGTATAGACTCCCAGTGTTCTGCAGGGAATGATCACTTGTACCAATCAATCAGGTCCAGTGCTCTTATCGTCCTCTATTTATTCCTGTTAGTACTAGAAACCCACAACCTTTCATTCAAGACTTTGCTAACTTCCTGAGTCTGAAGCCCCAACCAACTTTTTCAACAAGGACCCCTTCTGTTATTCTCCCCCATGGGTACCGTGTGTCAAGCCCCTGCCACGTGCTTACCACAATGACCAGAACTGTCTACTTGGAGTTTGAAATACTAAAAATAGTTTATAGACCCAGTTACTACCTCAGTACAGGGAAACCAGTATGGAAAGCAATCAGAGTACAATGTGAAACAAGGAAAAAAAACATAATAATAATAATGTTTCACATTTACTGAGTGCTTACAATTTATGCCAGGCATTGTGCTGAGTGCATTATTTACGTTATCCAATTTAATCCTCACCACAACCTCATGTGATGGGATCTATAATTATCTCCCTCACAGAAATATGAAGTAATTTGCCCAAGGCCAGCAAACCAGCACCAGAGCAAAGCTAGAAACCTCCAGCTGTCTACCTTCAAAGCCACTGCTCTTCCCCACTCTACTGGCTTCCCTGCCTCTCACTCCTGTTGCATTTCTTATTCCTTCCCACCTCCCTTTGGAAAATACGCATTGTGCCTACTTTGGAAACTTTTGGAAAGCTTCAAGTTATCATCTCACTACTTCAACCACCCCATCCTCATTCTTCACAGTGATACTGCTCATTCGCATGGGGGGTTGGGGGCAGAGATTCTAAAGCATCAGAAGTATTCAAACCCAAGCTCCAAAGCATTCCCAAATAAACCAAGGTGCTAGTTCTTCTAGTCACTATTTACCTACACCTAACTTCTTCCACTCAAAGCAGTAATGTAGGGATCTATCTCTTGGATGTCCCAGAGTCCCTCAAATAGTTCCGTCTACATTCTCTTCTTTGAACGTGAAAGGCAAGGAGGTTTCACTCAATAACGTTTCTGATGAAAGCACTGAAGACAGCCTTGGACAATGAACTCTGGGCACTTCTCTCTTGCTACCAGCCCTGCTCCCCGCCCACTATGAAGAGAAAATACCTGGGTGAGGTGAGTGTGACAGCTCCCCCCAGATGCTCAGAGTTTAAACAACGAGTTCTGTCAAAATAGCTAAACATCTACATGCAGATATAATCAGTTTCAGAAATACATGTGAATAATCTAATGATGTGTATAAAGGGGAGAAACTAGGAAGAGCAGAATATCAAATGATCTCTATAGTACAGTTTCAACCGTACTGTTATGGATCCATGTATGGGGACAATTAATACGTAAGAAATACGTAACAGATTTAATTTGTAAGAATGGTGAGCCCACATACATTTTTCCTTGTGTTTTGAGTTCATTTCTGTTATAATATTTGTGCAATAAATAATAATTTCAAAAGCATACTATATACAGACTGTGTAATTATGTGACACCTGTATAAACAAATTAGCTGTATAACATGTCAGCCGAGCATCAACCATTCAGAAAATTCTGTTTGGATGCCTATCTGGGGTTACTCACTTCTCTCTCCAACAACCAGTTGCAAGATTCCTTTTGATCACGCTCTGTGCTTCCAGGCCCACATCTTGTGGACAGAACACTATCTATTCTAGAACAAATGTTCTAGACTAATACAATGAGGTCTTCTACTTCTGAGTGCTTTCCTACTCAGAAAGGGACCAGCAAAAGTACAGCTACAGTGAATTCGAGCTGGGTTCCAAACAGCCCAACACCGAAAAGCTGAGGTCTCTACTCAGGGGGGGAAAAAGGTAAAGCCAACAAGAGTCAGGCCAGAGAGCGCCAAGAGGAGAGAGCAGGGTGAGTCTGGTTTGTGGTGAGAGCCTCCTACTTACACTTGTCTGTGGCGCACAAGCCACTTCTTAGCAGGCCTGACAGGCGATATGGTGAGGTGCCCCTTATCTCAAGGGCCTGGCAGGCTGGCACAGAGGCACACAGGCTGGGCACAGGGGCCAAAGTCAGCCCAGGCAAAATGAGCTGCAGGCCAGCATGAAAGGGCACTGGGTGGATGCCAACATTTTCACATTCAGAGGTGTTTTTGACAAACCAAAATTCTGGATTATTAGAAATTCCACATAAGCAATAATCATCACAACCATCTAAACAACCCTAGTTGAGGGCTCGCCATGATCCTGCTATGACATCTCTACGTTCTCACTGTTCTGAGAAACAACTGGAACTTAGCATTTGGGCACCTTTTCCAACACACCTGCGACAGCACAGTGACTTCAGGGGGACCCCCCACTACCTCAGATTTCAGAAGCTGGTCATGAGCCTTGGCAATCATTCAGCTGATGCTGTTTACAGACAGTTGTGGGGATGACAAAAGAAAACATACCCTTGGCATTTGGGGTTCATGCTAAGGTTTAGGTACCACGATAAATTTGACTCACGTACTGCCAATAAAAATGATGTGAAATGACTACCTATTTGTTCAAAAATGTGTAAAAATGCATAACTAGCCTTGAATATAGTTCCTTCTCTGTTCCTATCATCCCATTCCCAAATTCTACTCATCTTCCCAAGCTCAGCTCAGATGTGTGTCCCCCAGGAAACGGCCGGTTCCCTCTCTGATACTTGCACTTCTGCCCCCACCATTGAGTGGCTGGGGACCACCCACCACCTTTGAACTCACACAGGAGTTTATCTGTAGCTAGCCAACTATAATACGATCTGCCACTTACCAAGTGCCTATCCGCCAGGTCCTTTTCACTGCCTTTTCAAATCTTAAAGCAACCCTTCAGGAATGGAATGTATTACTCACAACTTAAAGATCTGGAAGCCAAACTTGAATGAGAGTGAGCAACTTGCCCAAATCTAAAAAAGCTAGTAAGTGGTAGACCCTGAATTTGAACCCAAGTCTATTAGATTCCAAAGCCCCTTCCTTTGCACCATGCTATCTGCTGTGGACCTGTCACTCTCTGCTCGATATTAATCTCTTACCGGGTGACAAGTTCCTTGAGGGCCAGACCCACATCTGAGTCATAACACATTCATTTATAAGCTGTCCTAAGTCATCCCTGAAGTATATGATGAAGAGAACACAGAGTGGATATTTAATAAATACTTGTTGAATGAGTGACAAAATGACATGGGAACAGGCAGAAAGGGCAATTGTCACAGTGTTGGCAACGAAAGATAGCACGAATGTTTTCCTGGGCCTTTAATTACAGAACGTCCTCCTTCTCACTCAGCCCAAGTTGACTCACCCGACGCCAAGGCTACCTTTTCATCAGCAGCCTCACCTCAGCCCGGCCTGGGCCTCCTGTGCTGTGCCGGAGCGCGGGGCCCTCCGGGCAATGAGAGCAACAGCTTGTGTTTCTACAGAGAATGTCTTACCATTCTCTGCAGCAGCCGTCACTCCACCAGCTTCCAGATCCTTCAAACAGCGAGACTCCCCAAAGGATGAGGCAGACCAAAAAGGTGAGTACTTGGCCCCTGCCAGCCATTTACATGGTCCAACAGTGACCTACGAAGCTTAGTCTAGATTCATTTTTTTTTTCTTTCAGAGCATAAAGGACAAGTGAGGACCAGGTCCATAAATTCGCTCTGACTTTTATTAGACGGGGCCTGTTTCACCTGAGAGGTCAGCATAACTTGGAGGAGCGGGGGAGGGCAAAAACAAGTGTCTGCACGTGGCCGCCGCGTTACCCCGACATAACCCAGGACCGCCCGCCGGCTACTGACAGGTGAGCCGCGGGCCCTCGCGAGCCGTCAGAACTCCTTGAACAGCATCAACACAGGTTAACTCTTCCCGTTGGGCGTTATCACTTCACATACTTCACATCTATACAGAGTCCGGGGGGAAGAGGCATGGGTGGGACTATTAAGTAACGTAGCCGGATTCCTTAAGGACCAGAGGAAGCTGAACTGCCTACATAAACCGTCTTGGAGGAGGGACCGAAGCACAGACGGAAGCTGGAGAAGAGGCTGTAAACGCGAGAGGAAGTCCAGTAAACCACCTGGTCTAACATTCAAGTTTTGTAAAAATGCCGCATTCATCCATTCACCAGTGATTGTGGGTCTAATGTGGTGCTACGAACTAGGAACACTACGATGAATAAGGCTTTGTGCCTGTTCTCCAGAAGCTCGCAGCCTAGCAGAAGTGAGACTGTCTAAGAAAAGAGTCCCCGTGTGGTGTGGTTCGTGCATCTGCAGAACAGCTAGCCAGCACCAACGCCGTCCCCTGTGACTGGCTGGACAGTACAGGGTAAGTAAAATTAATTGAAATAATGCTTATCACTGGGCACACCCAGCGATTTCACCTGTGTTACCTGATTTCATCCTCAATTAATTCGTCAAAGGAAAATATTCTCCTTAGGGAAAGAAAAACCTGGATTTCAAACCTGCTCCTTTAAGGTCTATGTAAAAGAACACCTGGAATTTCACAGAAAATAAATTTTGGTGCAGAAAGGAAACAGTTTATGACAAACTCAGATATTTCATGAGATAAACCATACCTTCTCCATAAAGGTTTCTTAATAAAATAGTTTCCAGCCACTGAACAAGCCCAGTCTACAACAGTCAACTCTATAGCTAATGAAAAAAAAAATCGGATTTTGGAAAGAAATTTATTGGGAAAGGAATAGAAAACAAAAACAAGCAAACAAACAAAAACAACAAAGACAAAAACTGATGTTTCTGGGCCTTCAAGGGAAGGGGTTTGTTCCCTGTCCTAAATTTGCCTGACAAGAGGAAATTCAGCTATTTCTCATCTGTACTTGATGCAGGAAAAGTGGAGAGCTTACTTTCAAAAGAAACCACTTATTCAAGATGATCAAGTGGAAGTAACATTCTAAGTCATTTGGGGAGATGTCGTAGACACCTTGGTGGGTTATACATGAAGCAGCCACATTCTCCTTGCCCATATTTCTTCATGCTTGATACTTGGATTACCCCAGCAGGAAACGAGCAGTCTTTGAATGGAGGGTTTTGTTCAGAATTCTAATAGCTTCCAGCATGTGCCCCAGACCACAACGAGCACACCAAATTTACTTAGACATCCAGGCCAGACGTGAAGAATTTCTCTGTCAGATCTAGTAAGCTCCACCAATTTAACATTTTGGCTTCTCGTGGGCAAAGAAAAGACAGCCAAACAGCACTGGTGCCGGGGGGCAATCTGGTGACATGTGGCAGTTCTTGAAAGAAAATTAATGAACATGACCAGTAACCTTTCTGCCCCTCTCTACTCTCCTCTTTCAAGGGAGAGAAGCAAAATTTCAGCAATTGGGGTAACTGCTGCTCCTTAAAACAGCTTTAAGCCTGTTTTTTTCACTCCACCAGACTTGCCACATTTCATTGTTTGCTTCCAAGATTACCTTGCTATGAAGCCTGCTGACTTGAAAGTAGGGCCATCGTTTGTTCCGTTCGGCCATCTCATCCTTGTTAATCTAATAAATAAAAAGGTACCACTGGCAACCTCCGATTCAGTCACAAAAGCTAACTATGCACAGTCAAGCCCAATAAAATATTTGTTCAGTGCACAGTGCGTGCCAGACATGTTTCTCACATTAGTGTAATGATGACAACGATGACAGCAATCAATAATAATAATATATTTAATATAGTATTCTAATAAAAACAACAATAATAACAATCAATCAACAGCAATCATTTAGCAAGTGCTTACTGTGTGAAAAAGCCTACCATAAATGTATAAACACGCCTGGTATCACTCCTCACAGACCATTCAGCAACATATAATTATGACTTTCCCCTTTCATAGATGAGCAAAAGAGGATTGCAAGAGATTAAACCAACCAGCCCAAAGTCACACAGCTTGTAAATGACAGCTGGGGTCTGAACCCAAGGCTGTCTCCAGAGGCCACGCCTTAACATCATTAAAGGAGATGCCCCCGAAATGATATTCAGAGTTCATCACGGTGCAAAGGGATGAGAGAGATGGTAAAGTTTTCCAGATTACAGACAGAGAAGCTGGCCAGGTATATCAGTCATCTGAACCAAAAGCATAACAAAGGTACTTTACAGTAGAATTTTGTCATCTCTCCAATATCTAGACCAGCACAACATGACCACCTGTTCATCCCTGAAAGACTGACCTAAGGAATCAACTGTAACCAGGACCAGGACAGAACAGGTGGTACATAACAACAGAGCTGTCAGAGGGACAACATCCTTAAAGTGGTTTCCCTAGCAGATACACTCAATTTCTGTAAACGGGAGGTAAATTGCCCAAGGGGGGAGGGGTGCTCGTGCACGCGTGTGTGTGTTTCCTGTGGGATTTTCTAGTTTTACCCCTACGTTCTTATGTTAGTATATGGTAAAAAATTCTTTACAAGGTTTCGAAAGGACCCACTTAACAAAGGAAACCTTCATAAAAGTTAAATGGGAAAGTGAAATCATGGATTGGATGAGTAATAAAAAACTTATGAACATCTGATTTCTGAATGAAACCAGTAAGAAAGAGGTAACATGAAGCAAAACACAAAACCTCAAAATCTTGAGGTTGCAAAATTTTGAGAGGAAAAAAACGATTGAAATTTTTGGTAAGCTTCAAGGAAAGAAGAGGCATTGTCCAATGGCACCTCAGCACAAAGTTCTGAGAGGTGAAGGGACACCGGACAAGTCTGGTTCTTCCAGGTTCCCACAGCAACTAAACTGTTCAATGAGGACTTGTGCCCCAACTTCCAGTCCCAGACCGTAACCCAGTCTAGGCTGACGGGGAGAGGGCCCCTCTGATAACACGCAGGGAGCCATCGAGCAGCCTGCATCCACTCACACCCAAACAGCACACGTGGACACAGAAATACAATCGGCACACAATTCCCAAGGTTCATCAGTCTCCTGAGACGTGGGATCCAGACTGAGACCTTTGCACATGGTAGGAACCCTTACACACAAGGATCTGGCAAGTTTAGAGCAGCAAGTAAAACAATGGGACTGCTTTCTTATTTTGAGGCCTCATCACAGGCAGATCCATCCAGTTTCTCAGACATGAGCCGAGTGAGCAGCTTTCATGCAGTCAGTGGCCCACTCACGAAAAGGGAAGCTTCCCAGCTGCCTGCGCTCCAATCCTGCTCCTGTCTCTTAATAGCTGTGTAATCTTTACAAGTTCTACTTATTCCTCTGAGCCTCTGTTTCCATATGTCTGAGGAAGGGACTGATGATAACACCTATTTCAAAAATGTTGTAAAGATTAAATTAGTCTTTATATGGAAAGCACTTAGAACACCTCCCTAGTACATAAGCAAATAAAAGTTAGCCCTTATTATCTATGGTCCCTTTTAGGGGAAATGGAAATATAGTAAATGTCCATATCGGAAAAGCACTACAGCACTGCAGAGCATGGTCGTTAATGAGGTCCATTTCTGTTATCTTTACAAAGGTGACTGTCTGGTTAACTGAACAAGTATCACCATCTATGTTTCCAATTGGGACATAGAAACTACAGCTAGCCTGTGAAACTGACCACAAAAAGATGATTAAGAAAAATGTGGACTTCCGGCCAAGATGGAGGTGTAGGTGGACACACTGTGCCTCCTCTCACAACCAAGATTAAGGACAACAAAAATATAAAACCAAAAAAAAAAAAGAAAGAAAAACACAACCAGAACAGATAGAGGACTGAATTGTACAGAAGCCTGACAATGATTCACCCAGACCAGTAAGAGGGGTAGAGTCAGCAGCTGGCAGAGAGGGGTCGTGGTGGGAAGAAGCAGTAGTTGGTGGTCCCAGGTGCATAGGCGGCAGTTACCAGGTGCAGGGAGGCACACGGAGGCAACAAGCAGACCAAGGGAGGTGCACAAGGTGGCTGACCGTGGTCACACAGTCGCACACAGATAAACCAGGCAAAAACGGGCAGCGAGACAGACTGCGCAGCGCAGGGCCCCAGCACCAGGGATAAAGCCTAAAAAGCACTGATTGAGAACACTTGTGAGAGTTGGGGTGCAGGGAGGGAATCCCAGCTTCACCAGAGAGTTCATTGGAGAGACCCACGGGGTCCTAGAACATGCACAAGCCTGCCCACATGGAAATCAGCACCAGAAGAGCCCAATTTGCTTGGGGAAAGTGGCGGAGGGGACTGGAGTCCACGAGACAGCAGAGCAAGTGCCACTGTTCCTCTCAGACCCTGCCCCGACATACAGCATCACAACCCAGCGACTGGGTTGCCCTGCCCTGGTGAACACCTAAGGCTCCACCCCTCACTGCATAACAGCCATGATCAGACAAAAACAAAAACAAAAAACCAAAACCAAGGATGGCTCAAACAGGAGAACAGATAGGGGCCCCAAAGCTAATTTATCTAAGTAACCAAGAGGTAGCCAACCTATCAGATGCACAGTTCAAAGCACTGGTGAATAGGAAGCTCACAGAATTGGTTGATTTTGGTCACAAATTAGATGAACAAATGAAGGCTATACTAGTGAAATGAATAAAAATTCACAGGGAACCAATAGTGATGGGAGGAAAACTGGGACTCAAATTAATGGAGTAGACCAGAAGAAGAAAGAAACAACCAAACAGAAAGGAATGAAGAAACAGGGATTCAAAAAACTGAGGAGAGGCTTAGGAACCTCCAGAACATCTTTAAACGTCCCAACATCCAAATTATAGGGGTACCAGAAGGGGAAGAGGAAGAGCAACAAGTGGAAAACTTATTTGAACAAATAATAAAGGAGAT